>NQII01004116.1:0-96343 GCA_002778355.1 Clitarchus hookeri
AGGTTGTAAGAAACTATTGATATTGGTATCATTAAAATAAATTAAAATAATTTTATAACCAAATTATTTTTTTTTATGTTAGTCTTTTTAAAAAATGCAGTTTGCCTTATCCCATCCCTAACAACCTGGCCTGTTACATAAGTGCTACCTTTAATTTTCCATTTTATAGCTTTGTCAAAACATACCGCCTGCTCGCTTGGCTTTGTATTATATATGTGCTAGACTGACCGTTTCTTGGTGGGTTATGTGAGGGTAATAAATGTGATTATGGCTATAATGGTATTACGGCTCTGCAGAGATCAAAGCTTCGATTCGCTTAGCCGCAGATGCTAATAAAGTTATCCGCTCGCTACTGAACAGAATCAAATATCACACCGATTATCATGTACTCTGCACAGTCTGCGCTCGCACATCACGGCCGCCTGCGACAACTGCGAGCGCCATCGTGAAGGNGATTATCATGTACTCTGCACAGTCTGCGCTCGCACATCACGGCCGCCTGCGACAACTGCGAGCGCCATCGTGAAGGTGTTTCCCACACATCCGCTGAGGTTCCAACCAAATTGTGTTTTTATAAAATTACAAGATTTCTAATATTACGTACGTGCGGAAGCCAGATAAAGTTTGCGGCACACAAAAAATATGTTTAGGGCTGATTATTTCAGTCTGTTAAAGCAAAAATATGCCGATTTAATGTATGTAAGGTTGTACGAATAATATTTCAAAGCAAATATAATCATAATAAATCAATGATAAGCTATATGAAAGCTTGCAAGGCCTTTCAAATTTATATGTGAATAAATTGTATTCTTGGAATAAACAGATTCTTGCCAGACATGATAGTGACTCTAGCAGAGTTTTAGCACATATCCTACTTATACTATACATCCATAAAAGTATCTTACCTTATGTGTATCGGTAGCTCAGTGTAAACATTATGGTCTGATGAGTACGAGAGGGCAACTTCGATAGTTAGCACTAAAATACAATTTATTATCATTATAAAGACAGTATCGGTGTAAAAAAATTGTATACAGCCCATATTATTTGTGCATAGGTGTGTGCGGTGAAATATTAACAAATCAACATGCAAGTATGACATTAAGCAGGGCATTATTTTTTTCGTCTTCCATCTTGCAGTATTACAAATCAGTATTTAAAGTCAAATATACAATGAAAAACATTTAATTTAAAAAAATTTCAATCATGGAAAAATTTTTGAACAAAATAATAAAATTTAGTCAATGTGTACTTGCCATTGATACAAATAACAATTACAACATTAATAAAGAAGTGAGATTAGAATTCACTCTATGGACTAGTCAGTTATTGCCCAAAGTAGTGTGGTTAGTCATACTCAAACTGTGCATTTTCATATTGACGTCGTCGGTGGATCACAGGCATAGGCGTGCATACAGAACGGGCCAGGTGGGCCTTGTATCTTCCCTCCCCTTGCCGAAAGGAGGCATTCAATATGGCAATTTCTCCAACTTATTTGCCATCGATCTAGTACTGCTGTCATAAACAAGTGTAATCGACCTTTTAACAAGGGTGCTTTGTGCTAGAGTTAGCGATCATTTTAATTTTTGAAATAACTTGCATATAGCACAATGTTTAAAAGCTGTGAAAACAATTATGGGAACAATATATTAGTCTGTTATACATATTTAGAAATAATTTACAAAATAAGAATAATTTAATGTGCATGTTTTCAAGGCACAGCATAATCTGTAAATGTTATTGATATTTCATGATTTGGTTAATTTAGTTATCGGATGTTTGCTTTGTCAGATTTTTATTTTACTGAGTAGAGAAAATATGTAAGATCTATTTGTAAATATAATTTTCATAACAGACGATCGTAAACGAGTCTTGTATCTACATGAAGCACTTAATCTCCAAACTCGTACATTCATGGTCTCAAATTTGCGCAAATTTCAATGCTGGGGCATCAACAAGTGCCAGTGTGCGAACTATTCAACGGACCATCATTGATATGGGCTTTCGGAGCCAAATACCCACTCGCGTATCGTTGTTGACTGCACGACAAAAAGCTTTTCGCCTCGTCTGGGCCCGCCAACACCGCCATATGACTGTCGATGACTGGAAACACGTTGCCTGGTCTGACGAATCTAGTTTCCAATTGCATCGGGTGGATGTACGTGTACCGGTATGGAGATATCCTCATGAATCCATGGGCCCTACATGTCAACAGAAGACTGTTCAAGCTGGTGGAGGCTCTGTCATGGTATGGGGCATGTACAGTTGGCGTGAAATGGGTCCCCTGATACATCTAGATATGACTCTGACAGGTGACAGATACGTAAGCATCCTGTCCGATCACCTGCACCCATTCATGTCCATTGTGCATTCCGACGGACGTGGACAATTCCAGCAGGACAATGCGACACCCCACACATCGAGAGTTGCTACCGAGTGGCTCCAGGAACAATCTTCTGACTTTAGACACTACCATTGGCCACCTAAATCACCAGACATGAACATTATTGAGCATATCTGGGATGTCTTGCAACGTGCTGTTCATAAAAGATCTCCACCGCCTCGCACTTTATGGATTTGTGGACTTCCCTGCAGAATTCGTGTTGTGAATTGCCTCCTGCATACCTTCAGACATTAGTCGAGTCCATGCCACATCGTCTTGTGGCACTTCTGTGTGCTCGCGGGGGCCCTACACGATATTAGGCAGGTGTACGAGTTTTTTTTGGCTCTTCAGTGTAAATCGTAACAAACATGAGGTGCAAATCCAGAGAAAGGACAGTCGTACTTAAAATTCTCCATTTGTGCTGCTTGACCAGGAGGAACGCTGTCTGTGCCACCATTTTGTAGCGTAGTTCAGGCCTGTGCTGGACAATAGACTCTGATGTCACAGTCTACCGGGCGATAATTTCCATGTGTGCGAGGAGCTGGCGAATGGTAAAGGCCGCTGCCTTCTGAGAAGATGGATAGCGAATACAACTAATGACTGGGCTACCGTGCCGTGTCGACTGCATGTTCCATGTGCAACCGCATCATGTGATATACAAAAAACTGTTGAGAAATGGAAAACAATCCAACTGTACCATCCAACTGTCGGAAGTGTGATCAGTGCAGAAAACCCCGAACACTCAATCCCTTCGACAAATATAACATATGCCCAGGTATATACAGGTGCCTGCTTACCGAATGCGATGCATACTTCATGCCTCCACTCGCTTCCACAACAGTCGCCTACCGCTGCGCTCGATCCATGTGTGCGAGTGTTGGCACAGACTCCGTGTGCTGTGCTAAATGTCAACGCATAATACATACGACTTTCTTACACCATTCAGAATAAATTAACCTGCGACACCATCAGTTTCAGTGCTTGCAATGCACGGAACAATGGACAACATGCCAGCCAGAAGTCCCAGAGCATGAGCTTCAGCCAGCAACCGGTGAGTACCCAAACAACAACCAGTGTTAAATGTGTCGGACAGTGTATTGTGTGAACCCCAAAAAGACATGCATTAACTGCAAAGAGTGTAACGCAAGTTTTCACTCCACGTGTGTGTCAACAGGGGAATGGAAGGTGGTCTGCGAGGTAACGTTTAAGTGTAAACAGTGTCAACAAAAATATGCAGCCTTATACGGGACCATAGCTAAACCCACACAAATAAAAAGGGAAATTGACGTGTTCACCCAACCTCGGCTGCGATTACATAACCAACACACCCAGCAAATGGAACTCGTGCCACCCTTGCCCGCATGGCACAGAATTATAGGAGCCGGCGGGATACAGTTCGAAACACTGGGGCCATCAGCCTCCGAGTAAAGGACCAGCCTAACTGAGCGGAATTACGTGACACCTGCCAAATTTTAGACACACCCAAACTTTTCTGGCCAGATAGCTGAGGACGCACATGCATTCCTCAAAGAGTGCACTACCCAATTGCAATGGTACGGGGTTAGCGAGGAAGAGTGGGTGAGTGTCATCGGGAACCAACTACTCGGGGAAGCGAAAGCATGGTGGGGTCTGCCACAGAACACGACATGTCCTGGGGAGAATTCGTACACAAATTTATGGCCAGATAGATACGCGAACACGTATACCACTATAAAACAACAGGACGCCCTGTTTACCGAGGAACAAAGTGCAACCGAAGAACTGGTCATATTCGTAAGCCAAAAGTTAAGTCTAGCCGACAAACATTATCCACATCTCTCGGAGGAAGACGTGCTCGAAACGATCGTAGAAGCGTTGAGACACAAATACCGACCGGCCATATGGCCCATGGTGTTCAACGGAACAGAACACTTCCTAAGAACAGCCATGAGTTATGATCCCAAATATTCTGATTTTAGTTCATTAAGAGCCAATTAAAAATAATTGTAACTAAAAAATACAAATTCCCAAAAAAAATCAATAACTATGTGTTTTTTTGAAAAAATGGCCAAGTCTGTACAAGTAATATGCATCGGTACAATGTGCACATTTGGCCATGTGGACTAGCATTCTGAAGATTGCTTCATCACCTAATAGTCGGTGTTTCGTGCAGATGATAATTTTACATTGGAACTGAGATACAGAATCGCAACACATATGCATTGCATGATCAGAAGTCCGTTTACATGACATGAAAGCATTGTGGAAGGCATGGAAATCTTCAAGGAAGAAATGGCCTACCTGCTCGCATATTTTCGTGTGCACATGGAAAGCTGTTTACGTGATGTTTGTTGGTAACACATGCTCGCTGTCGCCTCGGCTCACATGGCAGCATACTTGGAGGAAGGGTGGCATAATGTCAAGAGGGAGAGTTATGAGAATCTTCCCTTTGTCCTTGTAATGTGGACACAAAATGGTGACTTTGTGCACCTTCCAGATTCCCACAATAAAATATGACGATGATGGCATTGTCCCGACTTAGTTATTGACTAACTTTTGTGGGAGTGCTGATGTTCTGCATTCACAATATGTTGCTGGGCAGCATTTAACATAGTCAAATGGTGTGCGACTCATGATTAATTGTTACCCCACTATTGTAGTACACGATTTGATGTTGCCAGCAGGTTTCTTGGGCTGTTGGTTGCGCGGCCAGTCAAGCACAATTCATATTTTGAATGTGGTCGGTTGCATGATGACAATATCCATATCCTGCAGGATACACTGTTGATATTGGTAAATCCGAAAAGGGAACCAGCCTGTGAAAATGTTGCATTCGTAGTTCTCGGCCTAGAAGGAGACTTGTTGAGTTGTACGGCCTAGGCCCCACACTAGCCCATATATTGTACTGTCGTCGTACCTCCTCCTATCACATGAAGCCCAAACATAACACATGCATCGGAATATCAACAACAGCGATGTCATACCAGAAGGGCACATGGTGTGAAACAAGTGCATCAGCTTAGAGGATCAGCNCAGCGTAGAGGATCAACTCGGGAACCGAACGCACTAGCCTGCATAGCAACAGTAATTAGACCAGCAGCCACAGCCACTGGAAGGTGACAGGAACCACCAATACCAACCAAGCTACCTTGTCGACCATGTGGTGGTGCAATAATTTAAATTAACACCAAATTCCAACATAACAGATGATTTCCGATATGTTGGTGTGTACAGAGAGTGTTTTTAAAGAGTGTGACTAATGGTCATTTCGCTATCCATTAAGAAGTGGCTGTGCCAAAACCATGAAAACTGGAAATTCAAAGAAGTAAAAACCACTATCTTGGTATGGAAGATGCCTTAATAAATTAATAAATGAGTTTTAAAAGCAATGAGGCGATTGTCAGAAATCAATTAATTTCACATGTGCAATTTAAGAAAGAGAACTGCACCATTGCCAGGCTATTAGGGTAAGTAGATGGCTGTTACATTTTTGGATGCAGCCCCAGGAGTTAGTAAAAACAGTCAGAAAAGAACTAACATAACAAATAAGTTACAAAACAATCTGTAAAAAATTATGCTTAAATACTATAATGGTTGTTGTGTTCATGTAATTGGTAATTCGTAGTGTAGAAGGGTTTTTTTGCAAAATCCTGCAGGGATGTGGTGGGCACAAGCTGCCATCCGCTTCTGCTATTCAACTATCTCGTCTGTAGCTCTGCTGGAGTAAGAGGTGCATCGCCGAGAGAGGCCATAATCCTTGTATAACCCTACTTTAGTATGCCGCCTGTGTGTTAATTCTATCTGTAACTGTTTTCTATTGCCTCTTGTTTTACTCCAGCACACTCCTTTGTACATCTCGGTGCAAGGGAGCTTAATTATTGTATTTATGGACACGGACGACTCTGCAGGCATGCTTTAGCCCCCAACACATTGTGGGCCACTTTAAACTTGGTTATGTAGTGTTTATTCATGTATTTTAATTTCTGCTTAGACGAGCTCATAGACGATCGGAAGTCAGTGTTAAATTGTGTATTTGCTTTGTAACGTTGTACTGTGTGCGAACTGTATAACTGGGAATTAGTAAATGCAACCACCAGTGAACGACGTGCTTTTGACCAAGTACCAAGTACCATTGCTCGGCAGTGCTGCATCACTGTGTGAGGGAAAAGGCATATGTCATGGCCTGAACATTGGCAGTAGCAGCTTGAGTTGAATCTCCTGACATCCTAACTAAGTACTTCGTGTACAATAACATCTTGCAATCGAGGGGGTTTGCCACACTAAATATCCACCTTAATGTCTAAAGTCCCCATCCTTGCCAGGATACGCTAGATGGCGCCAGCTGTCTTATAATAACAATTTTACATCTAGAACCTCCCCCCTCGACAGACCAGAAGTAGCTTCTCGACCTCCTTGCCAGCCAGCGATACAATACATATCAGAGAAATGTCTTAAAGCACTGTAATTATTTACCAAAAATTTAATTCGTAATATTTAATTTTTTTAAATATAAAATTGGTATTATTTGGTAATGTTAAATATTAATTGACATATGACAAAGCCTTAAGGGCACTGCTTATCGACTGAACAGGAAATTCAGCAAGAAGTAATTCGGAAGCAGACGGAAATTTTTTTAATCAAGCAAAGAACATTCAATTCCTCTCATAACTGCCCTTGGGGACTATGACATTGATGAAACTCAGCGCTTTAAGAACCCCCAAGTCGCTTCTAGCGCACATAGCCCTGCAGGTAACACACTGCTGGGTTAATGGTAGCACCTTCACAGCTTTTAGCTTTTAAAATAGATATTTAATCTTAGTATACTTAATTTAGCAAGCTGTTATGTCATGACATACCATTTTAGATTTACATTAGGAGTCCTGAAGGGGCAACTCGGGGGAATATTTGGACTAAGATAAGTTCCCTAACTTAAAAAAAAGTGAACATCCTCGTAGACTTAGCTTAAGTGATAGGATATTCAGGTTTATTTAGGTTAAAGGTTAACTCTCTTTTCCTTCCAGTAAAATTACCATCTTATTATGAATTAGTAAAAGCTGGTTAGAGTTGGCTCTGCTGACACTTACGGCCAGCTTATTCTATTTTCCTTTAAGTTTTCAGGATCTACTGGGTTATCGGGGGGGGGAGATGCCAAATTGTGCCACTCCCTCCAACAGGGTGNACCAGGGAGTTGTGCAAGCACCACTCTGATTAAGCCAGCACTAAGTGAAATTCAAAGATGTTCTGACCCCTTTCTACTAGTATTTTTTCTACCCGCTAATAAAGAGCATGGTTTCTACCTATCTGTCCCCTGCAGCATTTTCTGTTAATGCATGAAACAATTTTTAATTCTTCCCTGTCCAGAGGGCTTCTACGGTGTCTATGCCGGTTTTTCCCTTTCTCTTCTTAGTATGGTAGTTTAGCTATAAGTACATGCAGGGTGGTTGTCTTGGCCATATTATTACCATGACAACCCAATCCCTTGCTGCCCCGATGCATGTCTCCTTGCATGATTTCCTTCCCTTGTAGGCGTATGGGACCTAACCCTGAGACGCACTTAACTCCCATCCCTACCGTGAGCTCACACATGACACTTAGATTTAGAATAGATTAGAAAAAAATTGCTTATCGACCGGCAATGGAGATATTTAAATTGGAAATCCCACGTGACAAATAAATTTCGCCTCAGTGCATTAATTTTAAAGATAGGCGTTTCAAACCAAATTTATTCTTCATGAATTTTTAGGAGAAGATCCCTACAAAGGTTTATTTTTAATATGGATATATTTTTTAATTATTTACAAACAGGCTATACATACTATAAAAACATTTCCACTGTAGAGAACTTCTTAGGAAAAATTCGTTAAGAAGACATATTGAAAAGCCTATTTTTAAAATTAACGCTCTTAGACGAAATATCCTTAACGTGGGATTTCCTATTTAAATTTCGCATGTGCTAGCCTGTTGGCTCCACCCTCCACATTTATGCATTTATTTAAATAAATAATGTTTTGTGTTTTGTAAAGATATAACGGTATTATCACATATTCCTCCGAGCAGACCCCCCAGAAAACTGGAACAGCCATTCAGAATATCATAAACTGGCCTAATTTTCCTTAGTAACAACGTCGAATGTGAATCTGACGAAAAATATTTCCCTATAAAAAAAGCAGAAATCAAAAATAAATTTAGTTGAAGAAAATGCAAGTAGATTGTACTCCATTAAATATATTGTTTGAGTTCTAGAACAACATTATGCACACTTTAAAAAAATATTCAGAAAATATCGTATATGAACCACTATACTTCATTCAGAAAAAAATTGCTCCTTATTGTCTTCTGTGCAATACCTTCTATAAAATATTAGTATTAAAAATTCAAAAAAAAATTTAAGAGCACAATCAAACACAAAACACTAAGGGAAATTTTGTAATGCATTCTAAATGGTTATACAATAATAAGTAGTGTTCTTAAAAGATGATGTCCTCAAAACCTCATTAATTTTCGACAAAGTGGACAGTAAAGGGTTGCATCATGACATCAATAAATAACAGCAAATCACAAATGGTGTTACATTTCAATACAAGTTCTGCACGAGTTCAGGATCAGGAGATCTACGAACGGAACTTGGCCAGTCGCGTTTATAGGACACTTAATCATTGGAATTCTAATAATAGAGAAGGTCATGTTTGAAATCAGTATTTAGGATCTCGGTTTAAGGCAGTTTACATAGGGTGGCAACTTCAATTATCTTAATAAAGTGGTACCTATATAATTATTTCCAACCGAATTCAAAAGGTTTAAAATCTCGACGCAGGACAGTATTCTGCCTATCCATTCACCGTATGTCCCCCCGAGCACCCCCAGCTGCACCAACTGCATCATGTAGCTCAGGAAACCCGACGCAGCCGGCATGTGCCATGAACATGTGTGATGCAGTGCAGTGTGGTGCAGGCGATGTCAGTTTTCCGATGCATGATCGCCTTTCTTATGAGTTGGCCTCTTACAGGGAAGTAAGAAAAATTCTTCTGCATGTGGCAAAAAAAATATTAAAAGTATTACAGTGAGTTTTGAGAGGCCCAATATACAAATAAAATAAATTAATTAATTAATTAAAGTACCTACAATATGCATGTGGGAAGCCCCCAGCAATTCTCTTATTGTTTTATTAAAGCTCTGCCATTTTTTTGGCACTGGCTAACATTTTGAATTCCCTTATTCACACTTTCAGAGGGTTTTTTTTATGGCAAAGCCTTTTTTTTCTTTTTACATATGTATTTTCACGTAAGATCATGGCTAGTTAATGTTATAGTACCCATTTGGGTAAATTTGTGTCATGATTTATCATGGATTAAGAAATGTTTATATATTTATGTGAAGAGGTAATTTTTCAATTTTAAGTTACCAGTTTTGTGTGAGTGNTATATATATATACACACATATATATAATCTGTCTGTGTGGAAATATTAATTTTCCTTGAAACAAACAAACTGTAAAATTATATGTGGAAAATATTATTTTCTCTAATTTTCATTTATGTTTTATAAAGTATTAATCATATTAATTTTACTTGACAGAATACTAGTAATTTTAAATTGTGTTGCTCCAAGCGGCTTGTTATATGTGATAGTCAATGGTACTTTCAGAATTCATCTTTCTATTTACTTCTTCTTTCTGGTCACTCATAATGGTGTAGTTTCGCTAATTTGTGCCTATCTTTTCATCATTTCATAACGGACTGATCGTCCAGCTTTTACTTCATTCGTGCTCCCCTGGCCAGATTTACAATGCTTTGTTGAGGCTTGTCCACGACCTTGTTCGTGGCATTATGATGCCTCGTGGCCTTGTTAGTGCCTTTCTTGATGTGAGAGAATTTGGCATTGGCAAGGAAATTCCCAAGATGTGGTAGAGTGACAGGAATGTCCAGCTTTATTTTATTCTATCTTTCCCTGCATGTGCATGAGCCCGCATACTGTGCATCAAAATGGCCATCGAAAGCAAATTTCTTTACCCCTAGACTATAGTTCATTTAATATAAGAAGGCCACATTCTGACAGTCAGTGAGTGGCAAATTAATATATTCAAAACAAATAACGTGCCATTTACAAAATCCTGTATCAGCTGATGCACGAACGAACAAAAGTTAATATTACATTGGCTATTCTGAGAGCAGTGCTGAAGCACATCACACAAGCAGAAAATACGCGGATAAGAAAGAGTTCGTAGATTAATTAATACATTATATTTTACGTGGTCATAAAACAGCTGTTTTTAGTTATAGAAACGAAACTTCGTGATAAAATAGTAATGTATAGGTGTTCAAAATGAGATGCACAACTAAAACGATATGTATCCAAATGCAACGAAAAAATCCAAAGTTTCCAGACTCTCCAACCATGTGCTGCCATATTTTGAGTTAAAGGCGCACCATCTGTTGCAACATGCCCTTCCACGCCATCTTTTATCCATATCCCGAACTACACCCAGAAACATATTATAGTTTTGTTGTTTAAAATAACGTATTTACGCGCATATACAAATGGTTTTATTTTCCCACGAGCTCTGTATAATTTTTAAAGTAACATATATTTCGTGTACCGTGTTTACGAACGACCCTACACATGTCCACCAAGCTCCGTTTACTAATGCAAGGCCACCCAAGCAGTTTACCAATTGCCACACATAGCAGCACCTCCTGGGAGCGCTGACTCGCCACATCAAAGCCTATTCTTGACACGCCAGTTGATGGCGAATAAATACATAAATGAAAAGGCGCGGCGATTGTCAACTGTCAATAATGTGGCCTTCTTATATGGTACACAGTATAATTACCCTCAATTATTTATATCATGCATTATTAAATTAGTCAATACTTTAGAGCCTTTGTGAACTTCCTAAATATTTCATCGCTATACAGTTCCGGACAATTAAAAAAGGTTTAATAAAACAAAACAAAAAATATATATATTTTTATTTTAAAATTTAGTTTTTATAATTATACTACTTAAGACCATGCCACACTGTCAAATTTTTCTGTCAAACTGCTTTCAGTAAGTTTGGTCAATTAAAATTCAGTTTTGTCATTATCGAAACATCATAAACGCCAGCATATTTGTCTGAGAAAGTTGGATGGCTTCACTTTCCATCAAACATTTGAAGATTGAACTGGTTCTAAAATTTCTTTGATGTTTGACAGTCTCAGCCAATCAGAATCGTGCACAAAAAATGGTCATCAAGAAACTTTAAAATAACAAACGGTAGCTGGAAACGAAATAGGGTATGAAGATAATTAATTTATTGGGAAACTGTCTAGGCATTAATGCTATTTTAAGTGAATATTGCACACAATATTATACGGGATGGTCCACCTAACATGGACACCCCCAAAATTTCTGGAATGGATACAGATCATAAAATGTGGTTTTCGTTCAATGAAGTTACATACAGGGGCAAGTAATTTGCTGCAAAGTGACTTCATAGCACATGTATAGACAGAAATAATTAAACCAGGTATGATTTTTCCCCTTGGAACATACCTTAAATTCAACAGCATCTGAAAGTATGTGCAAAGAGGTATTCAGTGATATAGCATATGCAATGGAAAGTAACACAGAAATGCCAAGAAATTATTTGCAAATATGTTTAAGTAAGGTGGGCCAGTAGCATGGGGCAGTGGTCCTGTACACACAGCTGTAAGCAAGCAACATGCACCGTGACTCACCCTGGTGGGACCACTTCCTTATAGCAGTGTAGCATGCTTACCTTAATAGGACAAGGGGCATGAAATGCAATATTAGACTAAGGAGAGCACCGCAACGGAGGTAAGACCGGCAATGTGAGTGCAAATCTGATATCAATACATAACAATTTATTCAGATACTATGTAATTCAGGAAGATGCACTTAAATGAGGTTTGAGGTTTTGCCATTTTTGGCAGGTTGGCCCGAATATTTATCCTCAGTCTCCCTCACAGATCCCACTTTCATGTCGCTCTCGCGGTACCGGTGCAGTGGCTCGGAGTCGCAGCTCAGATGTGCAGGTATTATCGCTGATGTCTGTTCTAGGATCACTAATAACCTCATAAAGTCATCCACTGGATAACAAATAAGGGGTGTGAGAGCACCACGGAATTCTGGTCGCACTGTACCTGCTGCCACCTCTATCGAGAACTTCCTTGGTTGACATCTGTGGATGATATGTCTTCATGAGATTGATTTCTGCATAGCAAATGTAGAGAGGAGCTTGTAAAATTACTGCACCTCAAGAATTACATGGCTGCATGCTCGCAAGGAGTTGAAGGTACATGCAAAATGACACTCGAGGGAATTGTGGAACACTTCCCCCATTATGCCATAGTGTGAAATGCCACGCCACCATTGTCTTGTATGCGCCACTGAAATGGTCACCCAAGCACCTGGGCCAATCTTCCTCCTTGAAACCATAGTACTGCAGTCTGCTGGTAGAGTCGTGCAGGAAGCCTGATNCAAGCACCTGGGCCAATCTTCCTCCTTGAAACCATAGTACTGCAGTCTGCTGGTAGAGTCGTGCAGGAAGCCTGATAGGTCGTCGGTAGGTAGGCCTGCAGACCGAGGTAGTGATTGGAAATGGGCGGGTGTAGACACTGATACATAGAAGCNAGGTCGTCGGTAGGTAGGCCTGCAGACCGAGGTAGTGATTGGAAATGGGCGGGTGTAGACACTGATACATAGAAGCCAAATGGAGTTGCAGCGTACACTGTTTGCACACAGAACATTCCTTCCTGGGTTCACACCACTCGCTCGCTGTGGTGCTTTGGCGATGGGCTCTCAATCCACAGCTGTCACAGCACACGAGCTCTGAGCTCGTACCTTGGCAGATGGTTTGTTTAGAATGCTCTGGGTGGCTTTCTGTGGCAATATCGAAGATGGCTGGTTGTTTTGCGGAAAATAAAACAGAAGGAGATTGTGGTTCTTGACCCTACGCACACTGAATGTAATTCTTGGAAGTTACCGTGGCAAGTTTCTTAGGCAACACACACATATCATGATACACTCGATAGCACCGAGCTCATACAAGGGTGGCCTGGGAAAGTTCATCATGCCAACGCATGTTGCTACATTTCCGCACAGTTCTATGGAACTTGGTCGTTGTTGGTGGTTCTTTGTTCAGTCTAGCACAGTTGCAGCACGCTGTGACCTGGAGAGTTCTTACATAGTGTTTACACAAATCGGCCGGTCAACCCATGGTGGTACGCACCACTGACGCGGAACAGAGTTTATTGTTTATTTTGTCAATATCCTCGCGNCACAGTTGCAGCACGCTGTGACCTGGAGAGTTCTTACATAGTGTTTACACAAATCGGCCGGTCAACCCATGGTGGTACGCACCACTGACGCGGAACAGAGTTTATTGTTTATTTTGTCAATATCCTCGCGCAGTTTCTGGTCTTCTGCGGGATTAGTTCACTGACGTGTGCTAGATTTCAGTTGCACTAGAGTGAATGGATCTAGCTCTGGTAGTGGGCACACACACTTCAAGCTCAAGAGATCTGCAATGCCATTAGAGGTGTCCCAGCCTATCAGCCTACTCTCATGTGAAGATTGGCGGATAAATTGCATATATCCCAGTTGATCTTCGCCATGTGTCAACGGCCCTTGTGGCTTGCGGCTGCCTCCCCTATGCCATGTGCGAGAAGGGTAAAGCACTCGAGTGGATGGAGGTGTGGTTATCTCCACACACACACACACACACACACCATACATGCTGTTGGCTGCTGCCTCCCTCTCTCACCCGGAGTGGAGAGATGTTGCTCCAAAAAATGGTGGTGGAAGATTCTGTGGCCATCTCCTTTGCAGCACAGCTCAACAATTTCTTGGCTGGCTGATGATCGCCATGTTGCTGGTAAATTTTCCCGTGCTCGTGAGAATTTCCTTAGAGTTCATGCTGGCACAGCCTTCTCCTGGTGTGGAACGGAGAGTTTAAAAGAAAAGTTACAAGAAACTTAATTTGATAAGGATGGAGGATTTTGACATGTAAAAAAATTGCACTTACGACAACAATAATATGTACATCTCCAGATTAGGCATACAAACATGTAAAATAAAAATGTAGTTTTTAGGCCAAAAAACTGGAAACACAGAAGGGCGACATATAAGAGTGTCATATATTGTAGGAAAACTGATAATTAGAATAAGAATTCACCACACAGTTGTGCGACATTAAACGAGTAGGAAGATGTAGTATGAATGCTTAATAATTGAGCCGCACGCTTGGGCACTTAATTTAATGGATGGTAAATGGTTTAGGACAATGCATGGTTAAGGTTTCAGGCAGAAAATGGTCTTATGGAGGGGTGCCACTAATGTATTGTTGTAGGCACAACAGGTAACAAGTTGTTGGAATTTACGGTGCCAGGTTTCAGAAATGTTGGTTTAGTGAAATTTAGATTATAAGGGTGCCAGCTCGGTTGAGCAGTAAGACTCTTCTCTAGGGGCAAGCCGTTTGCCTATGTTGCTGCTCCTGGACTCACCCCACGCCGACGATAATGTATTTTTGAACGATTAAACCTCTATGCCTGCTTAATTAGGATGTAGGGCCCTCATACGGTGCTAATTTCTGTGTGAGATTGTTATGGCCATCTCACACGCCGATAGAATGCCCGTGCCTAGCAATCACGTCACTTATGGAGTGCAGTATTTGAGTGGGTAGAGGACCCAAAATTACGTGGCAGTTAAGCGGGCGGCAGTGAAATAAAACACTATTTAGAGAACAGGTTATTCTACTCCCTGCAGTAAGCCTCCTGGGAGGCATTTACAAATTGCCCAATGCCTAATGCTCGTTCGCAAACTATGCAGTACAAAACAGTGCGCACCGATAACACAAATTACGTAAGTGGTTAATACGATTACTGTGTATTGAGTTGGAGGGACTTGTGGGTAATACTGCCTCTGGGTGAAAAAATATTAAGTTAAAGTTCCATTACTAAAAATTTATATTGTAGATAAATTGTGGATATGGCAAACGATGAAGGGCCAGAGGCACACAATGTGTGACCACCACCGGCAAGTGCTAGAGACAAAATGAAGAAAATGGCAGAGCCCTGCCAAGAGCTCAGCCCAAAAGCATGCGAGAGGCACAGGAAAATACCAAACACTAATAACAAAAAGAACAATTACACTTACCTATCAAAACCCTCAATTACACAACATATGGACATTTACTAATTGTGTTAAGTTAACAAGATAAAAGGAAAAAAAAAGTGCATTTGCATTACATTTATTGTGCAACATAATATGGAAAAGCTTTGCAGCTGTCTCTCTCTGTTCATTGATTAATCCATCAATTAAGAACATATATAACACTGAATAAAAGAGATTATAAAGATAAAATACACCCTTAAATTTGTTTACTATAAGGTGGCATTGGGTGGCTCGAGCTGGCGTGTTTACTTTCATCCCTGAGGGAAGTGGGTAACCATGCAAATGAATATAAAAAGTTAAAATGTCTTGTTCATACTCTTTTAATAGGAATGGATAGTTGTTACACACTCGTAAAAATAGGCCCAACTTAGTGCCACATTCACACTGCATGCACATACACACCCGGGGACATAACATCTATAGAGGGAGCGCCCAAAGAGGGTTGATGGAACTCTGGAGCCATTGTGGCCCCCTCACTGCCTTCATTTCACCAGTGGCAACGTTGCTGGGGAGGTTTATTTGGTGATAATGGTTGTCGGCCCAAATGATTATGCCACCAAAAGTGGCCTCTTTAGGACATTATCATGGGACAGTCACCTGAATCCGACAGTAGCTTGGACATCGTGTAGATTGGGTGTACTCCTCACACTGCGCCGAAGCAGGAGTCGTGGAGGTGCAACTGCCATGTTAGGGTCAAACCATCCCCCCCTCCCATACTATCAACTTTTCACCCCAGTAGAGTACACGTCATAGCTACACTGGTGTAGTGGGACGAATGGACTAAGGGAGAGAGACGCGGCACATGTTAGTCACATGATTGCAAAGGAACCACATATTTTATTTGTGACGGGTTCAGGGTTTTATCAGGGCATTGGACCCTAAACCCCACAAGTATGTGAAACCTTTCATTGGTGCGGCATTTTATGGCAACCACTGAGTTCTCCTTTCATGTAAATAGGTGTATATCAGCCTTAATAGTCCTGCAACATAGCCTACTAAATTCGCTGAGATGTTCGTTGTAAAATCCACCTTGGTAAACTTACGTCCATGCTGATTTCCATGACCCTGGGATTGAGAAGATGCATCATTAAAATGTCTTAGTGCCTGTTAGGTAACCAACACCTCAACCCTCCCTCTAACCTGAACTGCTCCTCACCCGGTCGATTTACTGATCTACCAACCCATCATTCATTTTAAATGTCACCCTTCCGTGACTCTTAAGACTACTTTCACTTCCTCCCGAAAAACCTGGGTCATTGCGAAAATTAACTGAATTCATTTTATTTCCTAGCACATCATAATTCCTCTACCCCCTTCCCCACTCCATCTTCCCGCGGCCACAAACCACCAACATCCACTGAACATTATCGAGACGACACCACAAAAGCAGTCAGAGCAGCACGGGACGATGGATTGATGCTAAAATGACGCCAAGGGTCAGCCCAGCATGTAGGCGAAAAGTGCACCAAACTTGTACCCACATACTTCGATGGGGAAAATGTTTATTAAAGTGGTTATGGATAATTACTCACAGTGGCTACAAACGTATCCAGCATCAAGTGTATGTGCAAACAATATAGCTCAAGTACTAGAATATGACTCTTTCACACACTGGGGATATCCGAAAGCATTGCTTACAAATAATGGATTCCCGTTCATGGGATGCAAATGGAGGGCATTGTGTACTCGCTTGGATATCCGAAACCATAAAACCATTGCTTACCATCCATGTGCGAACCCAATGAAGAGGCACAACCAAGAGTTAAATATGCAGTTTGACGTAAACCACGTGTCCAGGAGTTCCTTGTGCCCACTCTGACTGCCACAGTCACAACAACTACACCAGCTACACCGGGCCACACCAACCACATCAGGCCAAGAGTGCCTAGTGCGGGTCGACAAGAACGGAACTTGCACCTTCTTGCCGACCAGGATTATGCAACTCAAGACACTGCCCTACTCGTGTATTACAAGAGGTAACTCTTTTAATAAGTGGGTAGGCGATCCGAAACGGTGTTTACCCCAAAGCCACAGCTGTTGGGCACACTGGCAATTGATCGTTGCATCCTCGCAGCTCGCGCAGCTAAATACGACGCAACGCACCAACGGATGACATTAACTGGCTTGTAGGCAAGTGCTGAAAACATAAGTGCTCCAAAGTGACATACAGTAGTGTACAGAATATTTGCAAACATATTGAACTCAGTCACTGCATTCACGGCTACAACCAGAGGTGTTTTTCATTGTATAAATTGCAATCAAGTGTGTCATTCCACACACCTTTGCCAAGGTGGACTTGTCTATCCATTCAGGAGACAACCACCTGGCATTGCTGTAGCCAGTGTAATTAAAACACGTCATAAGAAGTGAGATGCGAACAATTTTATGAGAAAATGTATTAACATATTTAAGATGTATTTATATAAATGTAATTATGTTTTTTTTCTAAAATGGAGATTGCCTTTAAAGGCCTACAGCATTATAACAAATCATTTAGTGTAGTGACATCCACATCAACTTAAAAACTTAAACATTAACAGGCATTTGTTAATAAACAGGGATGTCACCAATGTGTTTGATTTAATTCATACAATTTTCAACATTATAATCACATCACAGAGTGTTCATGTAATGTTTCATCGTTCGGTGTTTGATCTCGGTTCTTGTCACTTATGACGACAGTGGACATTACTCGCCCCAGTTCATCTCAACACCCGGACAAGACCGGCGGCGTTGGTCGCCCGCTCCACGATCCCCCTCAGTACCTGCATCTAGGCTGCAATCATTTAACTGTAGTAGTAATATATTAGTCACCGGAACATTTGCATTATCTTTAATGTACTGAGGGGAGAGCCAACCGCTCTCTCACCGGAGAGTTTAACGCAATCGCATCTCAATTTAAGACCACGTGTTTTCCACCGCTTAAGTGCTGGGTCCATTATCAGGCATCATTCACGCATTATTAACCTGTAGCAAGGACAGTGAATAACTGTTCAACCAAGAGAAATCAGTGTCAATTCATTGTAGGGCTTCCTTTTAGCATCACCCGCATTTCGTTAGCATATTTCAGGGTTACGAGACAGCCTACAGTCTCGCCATCAGATATAAAAAGTGCATCCGTAAGTAAGCGACACCCATCAACAAACTGATGGAGGATTACCAGGGTCCCATTGGGCCGTCGCACGGACGACCCTCATCATTAGCTCACCACTGAGTTATGGTGCCTCACAATATAACATCCAACCAGCCCTGGTTATCCTCCCCGACATCAATCTGTCGCCTCCATGCGGGTGATCAACACATCAGCTAGGCGGAACACCTGCCCACCACTCAATTCACTATCTGCCGGTGCATTAACATAGCAACAGGTAAATCACCAGGTAAATCACCTAGTAGGCCACAGCCTGGTGCTGCCAGGGGAGTGGGGTTGCATGCACACATTGGACAGAGAGGAGGCAGCAAGTAGCAGATTGTGGTGTGAGAGGAGAGAGAGAAGGAAAGAGTATGAACACTCCAGCAGAAAAACATTCAGCAGTGTCTGCTCATTACCAACCGAGTGCTACCTCGCCTATGCCCAGTCCAGCTGTTTTACACACGCCTGCACCCACTGTCAGTGGCACGAAATTAGTTATTCACAAGGCCAGGAGCGAAATGAAGCAGGCCTGAAGGTGTTGCAAGTTTTGGGGACTACTATCTACCTTATCCATTTAAGTCGACATCAGACGGCACACTTACACAGAAATGACCTTTGTCTGGTTAGGACAGCGGTTGCCACCCCTGAGGCAGCCTCAAGTGTCGGGACACCTGGAGAGGGTGCGCAAAAGAGTCAGCAAGGAGCAGCAGCAGGGGAGACTGCCACACCAGAGAAGTCTGCCGGTGTCCACGTCCAATTCCAGTCACCCAAGTGATGCCTGGCATCTCAATACCCTAAAGGCATCAACAGGGGACGACAACTACTATGAAGTGGTGCCACCAGTGAGTTCTGGCGATGCAGGTGCGCCTGCCATACCTGGGCAGCAGCAATACCAGGTCCAACCTCAGTGGCAAGCCATGCTGCAGTGCCTGACAGTGTTACACCCACCTCCAACACCGACACGAAGCCACTAGCGAGCTCTGCTGATGCAACTGCACCCACAGCATCTGGGCAGCAGCTGTACAAGATTCAACCACAACAGTGGAGATGCACTGTGACACCCAGTGTCATGATGCCACCCTCCACAACTGATGTGGAGCCACCAGCGAGCTATGCTGATTCAGAGCGTCCACCACACTTGGGTAGCAGCTGTACCCGGTCCAACCACAGCGGCCTACATGCGTCGCGACACCTGGTGTTGCAGCATCCACCTCAACAGGGGGCTTTTCTTTTGCCACTTCAACTGCTACAGGTGATACTCCAAAAGCACCTGATGAACAGTCGATGCCGTCTGGTACCATGGACATGTATGTTCCCTGTTGGCGAATTGGCGATGCACCGGGGTAGCACCGAAGAAGCTGAGCCACTTATGTTATCTGAGGTGTCACCAACCAGTGACCAACCATCCTCGGCGCCAACCAGTTTCATAAGCTGCAGATGGCTTATGTCGTGGGAAGGTAACTGCACGAGCGATGGCGACAATGAGGGCAGCGATGCAGGCAGCTCGCCGCTTCCACATCGGACTCAGCATCGCCACCAATGCTGGCAGCAGACATGCACTGTGTGCAGATACGTGACTGTCGTGCGCTCCGCAGCTGCATGCGGTCTAGAAGGCTCAGAACTGTAAACTCCCTTGCTGTGCATGAGACGCACATCCCACAGACGATCTCAATGAGGGAGCATTTGACGCAGGAAGGTGTCATACCTACCCAGATTGTTTGTCATGCCGTGCATCCAAAGGAGCAACCCACATGTAGTGCACAGCAAACACCAAACATGCACGAGCAACATGCCGAGGCACAACAGTGAGTGTCGGTTAGTGCTGTGCTGTGCAAAGTAATGCAGTGAGAACAAGTGTGAGTTAGTGCATGCAGGAGTAAGTGAGTTCAACTTGCCTCGTGAAACGAATTTCACATTTGTTAAATTTAGTATCATTAGAACATTGAAGAGTTTTAAAATATATTTTATAATTTGTCAGGGGCACCGAAAGTNAATATATTTTATAATTTGTCAGGGGCACCGAAAGTTATGTTTGTCTCAATTAATGCATTGTTTAGGAGATAATTATTATTCTAGCAAGTGCCCACCTGCAAGGCAGGTGGACCTGCTCCAAGCCAGGCAGTAAGCTTTCGAGGATCGCGGAGGCCGTCATGCATGTGGTGCACACTGGGCACATTCAATACTAGCAGCAGTCACTTAGTTTATCAATATTTTAAATTACTGGGAACCACTTCTTTTAGTGCCTGGTGAAAGTCACCTCACCTCCCGAGGACTTGAATCGCCTGGGGGAAATTTAATTAACACTTAAGTGACATTGCATGTTCTAGCCAAAACACAATTTCTTGTGCGAAGCATACCTGATGGGCTTAGCCCCAGTGACCGCGTAAGTTGTGTACCTGCATTATGTACATTCAGCAAATATGACAAGTATCAATAAATTCACATGTAATCCTGCAAGGAACGGAACTTCAGTGTATTACACCAACACACACGTTCTGGCAATGCACAATGAGGCAGTCTCCATGAAGCAGAGAAAATGACACAATGAAATCGATTGTGTGTTTAGTTCCAGAATAAAATAAAGTTAAATAAGGGTGTGCCCGGTACATAGTCGATTCGCTGAATTCCACTGTACAGCGATTTAGTGTGACATAACATCTGTGTGTGTTAAATGAGTGCAGATAAGACTGTCGTGAGCTTAAGTGAATAGATAAATTCATGAACGAATTTCTGAACAAATCATAGAGAAGGTTATTTAATTTTTGGTAACGTAAAATGATGACCGGATTCTGCATTGATGCCAGAGTAGTGGCTTCTCCTTTGGAAGCATGGCTGTTCTAACTGGAGTACAACCCCCTTGTTTGAAATGTCATTATAATAAAGTTTTTTTTTTTTACATGAGACATTCATCTACAATCAGTCAGTAGAATAGTAAGGTAATTATTCATTTGCATCTGCCACAATGTTTACATTTATTTTCGCAAGGTATGCTTATAATAAAGTATGTAATATGCATTAATTTTAATTTGTGGTTTTGCAGTGCACAGCTTTTGTGTAATTTAAGTTTTTTTCTATGTAATAGATNATATGCATTAATTTTAATTTGTGGTTTTGCAGTGCACAGCTTTTGTGTAATTTAAGTTTTTTTCTATGTAATAGATGCATGCAGCTCGTACTGGCTAGCAGTATAGTTCAGTTCGTATCAAACTGCAACTGGGGGAGATTGAGCACTTGGGAGTCTCATACTTTGCCACAACTAAAGTAGTTTACCATAGTTAATCTTTTATAACAGTTTCATTTCNGAGCACTTGGGAGTCTCATACTTTGCCACAACTAAAGTAGTTTACCATAGTTAATCTTTTATAACAGTTTCATTTTACCTTCCATGTCTCCTTCAGTCCCTCTTACATGGGTGTCGACGATGGGCAGGAAAGGCATTGCCCTCCCCAACTTTCTGGGCAAGGGGGGCAAGCTCATCCCTTTATTAAGAAATTTTTTTTAAACTTATAGCTGCATTTTGGTTCAGTTTAACCGAATACTTTTCATTTATCTGCAAGATTTTTCTCTCATTTCGTCATATTCTATTACTGTGCAAGTAGGTAGTAATATTCCACTCACATCACGTTTCAAGGATTCAAGTGTGTGACAATGACAAAGGAAATAGTTCTCACCTTACCCTGATTCCTGAAAGGTATTTGTACGATGGTATTTCTACCTGCTGGTGTCCTCCGCTCCTCTCCGTCGCATTCTTTCTTGGATCTCGGCGACGATCCATTAGCCCACTCCCCACCCCTAGTGGATGGCGGACACTTTAATTTCTTGATACTTTGCTTGCTTCGTGCCCCGCCAGCAAGAAGCCTTGTTGAGTTAGAATTCCAAGNGGACACTTTAATTTCTTGATACTTTGCTTGCTTCGTGCCCCGCCAGCAAGAAGCCTTGTTGAGTTAGAATTCCAAGACCTTCACTGGAGTGAAGTCGTGCAAATTGAATAGTGTGTCTTAATACCCAGCTCCTTCCCTTGTAANAATTCCAAGACCTTCACTGGAGTGAAGTCGTGCAAATTGAATAGTGTGTCTTAATACCCAGCTCCTTCCCTTGTAGCCTACAAACATAGCTCATAGTTTTATTTGTGAGATTCGCTTTGGAGAGTTCACATTTGTGCTATAGGAAACGTAAATGAAGAAAATGTGTAATTCCACAGATTATAAACATGCCTTAACTCAAATTTCAACGACAATGTTTTCCGTTTAGTTATCAACAAACAGGCTGACACTGAGGTACAAACTGGTTAGTTGGGCTTAATTAGAAATATGTTGCGAAGGAAAGTCGTAAGAGGGCCGTTATCTATTAACATCGCTTTTATGACTCTTAGCAACTCAGCAAAGATAATATCAGCTTCTGTTTAGGACAATAATCGTAGGCACACCATATCAATGTTTAGAAACCACAAAGTGCGCTTGTGAGTCAAAACTGTTTATTTTCGCTATAAAAAGATAACATTTGAAAGTATCACTGTGCTATTTCTTTTAAAAATACACTAAGGTATTTTTTTTCCAAATATCCCATTTTACCTTTGTCCGTCATCTATCTTTCATAACAAAAAAAATTCATAGTATGTAACTTTTCAGTATGCAAGTTTGTTAAATCATGCACCTCATGTTAGAAAACTGTGAAGAGTTCTCCCATTTTCATTGACATCCAGGTATATGGATTTTTTTGGGATAAAAATGCCGATGGGTTTACTGCTGATTTATGAGTTATGATGTGATGTGTGTTACGATACATTAAAAAAACAAGTGCAAAATATCAGTTCTTGGATTTTTTCAGCTGCTCAGAAATGTTTTTTTGTAGTGCAATGTGTCTCTCCTGATGCTGTACAATAGACAAATAATATGTGCCTGATGTTCAATTTCGAAATTGTATGGTATTGGTAACAGCGCATGCCGAAACAAGTACAGCGCTATCTGCAGTAACAGTTTATTGAAAATAGATTACGAATGGTCATGTAGGTCAACATTGCAATCTAAGAGTGAGACAAACTAAAGAATATTTTTTTAATCTGTTTATTACTCACATCATTTTGTAAGGACAATCACTTTTCCCTAAAATGCCATAAAACTTTGCTTTGTTTCCAAATAAATAAAGCTATAGATACTTCTAATATCACTAGTTTATAAATACACTACGCTGCCTTTTTTAATAGATAATCCTCTGTACGTTTATTTAACAGTGATCGCCGCCCCTTCTGGACGAAGGAAAAATGCTATCGAACCGAATAAAACAAGAATATCAGAGTACAATTCTAATGGGACTGGTATGAGTGATGGTGAAGAAACGAAGGTAGTCCCCTCCATCAGTAGAAGCACAGATACTGAAAAAGCAAACGGGGTGTCCACATCTGATCAAGAATTTGTGAAGAGCTTTAAAGTATCTGAGAACATTCAGACTTTCTGTCAGGCAGTAGACTCGAACTGTACATCAGAACCTGGATTGCTGTCAGTTACCCCAAACCAACCATTTATTGTACCACCTATTGTTACTGCACGGAGGAATCATAATGTTGTACAAACGTGGTTCAATAACTACCCTTGGCTTCATTATGATGAAAGCCGTAAGGCTCTTTTGTGCTTCCATTGTATGAGAGCTTCGAAGAAAGGTTTAGTACCTGCCTGCATATAGATCTTGCATTCGTTAGTGATAGATTTAATAACTGGAAGAAGGCAGGTAAAATCAAATTCGAGGACCGCAAACGTTCCCATTACCATTGGATGGCTATCAGTGCTTTAGTAAATAGTACAAAGAAACCTGTTACAGCACAGCTTTCTGTACCGCTGAAAAAAAAAAAACAAGAGGGAGATGTTAGAATTTCTTGAAATAAATTTTTCTCTACTTTGAAGAAACTTGCAAGGCAAGGGCTTGCAGTGAGAGAAAAAAAAGCTCATGATGGCAGCCTTATGTAGATTTTGCACTGTCGTGCTGAGGATGTTCCCGAGTTGCAAAGATGGCTGAAAAACGGAGTAAAATGTCTGTCTGGGGATGTGCAAAATGAGATGCTCAAAATAATGACTTATGGTATTCTGAGAGACATTGGATACAGAACGAGAGATGCTGGAATTTCCAGTGTAACAATTAATGAAAGTACTGTCATAAGCAATGTCCAGCAAGTTTCTGTTAACCTCCACATCATAAAAAAAATGATCTTGGGCCAGAGGAGTGGTTAATAGGATTGTGTTCTACAAAGGATACAGTTGGTAAAACTCTGGCAGCGATCATTCTAGACGTATTGTGACGTGGTCAAGCAATGGCTCGGAGAAATACTCGTCCCTAGTTGGGAAAGCCAACTTGATGTGTGGTGTTACCAGAGCTGATGATGTAGGAAATATATACTTGGCGCCACAGCTTTGCGGTGAGCTGATGAAATGAGGATCATTTCAGTCGACAGCCTAGGGGACTCTGGTTAACACTCCATAACATACAATGTCGAGGCTGTGCGCCGCCTAGCACGCCTTAATTAAATTACAAATTAAACACTTACGATGCTTGTGGAGTTATTTATTCCTTGCAACTCCTTAATGAACACACACAACTTTAGTACAAAACATGGCCTTAATGGCCCGGACACTGCGAACACGTGGCTTTACAAAGTGAAATGCGATTGCATTTAAACTCTCCGATGAGAGTAACCTTGCTCTCCCCTTGGCGCTACAACGAATAAAATTAATGATCCGGTTAATGAAGTGAAGTCTATTGCAGTGAATATGAGTTCAGCTTAAGATGTTGGCACCGAGGGCCTTTGCGGAGCGAGAGACTTACACGTCTTGATGCGTTCAAGTGCTGAAGAGAACTGGGCGGAAGCATGGGCTGGCTTCTGCTATCTAAGTGCAGGTGACGCCAAGCGACGAAACGATGAAGCACAATGTACACTAAAAATGATTATAAATTGGAAGTGACATGAATTAAATTAACCTAAGACAGCATAATTTTTTCTTATACTAATACACAATGAAAATTATTATATTAATCCTAAACATTTCCATTGTACCAGCCACAGTATTGCCAAGTGTACAATGCCAAATGGCCCTGCCTGTGGCTGTGTCAACTGTCTTTCATGATGACAATTATGATATTAATTATATATACTGATACAATTAATAACGCTGAATAAATACCCTAATGTAAATATGAACACTGATGAAATTAATAACACTGATGCAATTAGATACCCTGATTGAATACACTGATGCTCTCAATAAATACCCTTATGCAATTATGAACACTGATGCAATTAATAACGCTAATACAATTAGATACCCTGATTGAATACACTTCTGCTATTATGAGCACTGATGCAATTATGAACACTCTCACTCATGCCCACAAGCCCGTCGGTGTGGTGTGTCTGGTGTAGTGGACACGACTGCGACAGTCAGAGTGGGCACAAAGGAGCTCGTGAACGCACGGTTCACGTCAAACGGCCCCTCCTCTGGTGACCACTTGACTTCACAGTCCCTCAGGTGTCCCACCACGCTGCTAGGCATAGCATGTAGTGGGTGGTTCCAGCTGGTGACGGGGCCTCGGCGAATAAGGCCCGTGTCTCTGGGAGCTGACTCCTGCTGCTTTTGCTGCTGCTGCTGCTGGGGTTTCAGGGTTTTTNGCGAATAAGGCCCGTGTCTCTGGGAGCTGACTCCTGCTGCTTTTGCTGCTGCTGCTGCTGGGGTTTCAGGGTTTTTGCCCCGGTGGTGCTGGCGTCCCTTGGAATGCAGGGGGCGGGGGTGTCCCCATAACATGTAGTGCATGCCGGGTGGGTCTGCTGACATGGCCGCTTGGAGCGGCGGAGAGGGGTGGTAGACCCCTCCTTCTCTTACTCCTGCTGGCTGCTGCTGCTGCGGTGTGGACATCGGCATGGTGTGGATATTGGCGAGGGGGAGGAGAGGGCCCCGGTGAAAGGCTGTGAAACCTCGTTACGATCCCCCCCATCGCTTTGGCCGACGTCCTCTGGAGTGAAGTCCCCCACTGTTGGTCCTGTTAAGGGTGCTGCGGCAGAGCCATCCAGAGGGCTGCCTGTGGGGAGCTCTGTCCCACAGGTGTCTATGTTGGCTTACCATCAGCACCGTCCCTTCTAACCAGCGTCATGATGCAGGGCGTCACGATGCTGCTGGGTGACCCTTCCAGGCCTGCAGTGTTGCGTGTGGTGCTGATGCTTGTTGGCGGCGGCAATACTGTCTCGGGTACCTCTTCCTCCTCCATGTCCCTTGTGGACGTTGAAACGCCGGGCGTCGTGGCGGAGAAGAGGTGCTGGAGAACTTTTCCATCGCTCTCGGGGCTCTACATCCTGACTTCCCTTGGGTCGTCGATTGTTACGTTGCTCTGGTGGTGCTCGACAACTTGCTGCTCAGGGGTCGTGATGTTTGTCGTCCCCAGTGCCAATCTGAGGTCGTCGCGGTGGACGGCGGCTCTCCTCCTGCTGCTTAGCCTGATGAGCTACTTGGTGTACCCCAGCGGCTTTACGACCATGTGCGGTCCACTCCATTTCTGGGCGAACCCGGCGCAGAAGTTCTTTGCGCTGCTTGAGATCCGGGGTTCCTTGAAGTACACCAGTTGGCCAGGCGCCAACCACTGTGGTGCTCTCGTGGTGGCAGGCACCCACTCCTTGATATAGTTATCCTGGTTGTTGCGAGCTGCCGTTAGCTCTTCCTCCTGGCGCTGTCTTCTGGCAGTCCCATCCTCTGGTTCCTCTGCTGTCTCTGGTTGGCGTGCGGCAAACTCTCCAAGCAGCATCAGTTCGCGGCCCTGCAGAACCACTGCTGGAGTCTGACCTGTGGCTAAGTTTACCCGCCTCCTTATGGTGAATAAGGCTGCGGGTAGGTGTTCGGCCCAGCTGGTGTGGTCGTTACCCACTCTCAGACGTAGTTGTGTCTTGAGGTCCTGGTTGCGTCTCTCGGTGGGGTTTGCCCTCGGGTGGTATATGAGGGTTGTATGTTGTCTTACTCCCCAACGAGTACACAGCCTATGCCAGTACCTTCCAGTGAACTGGGTACCGTTTTCGGTGAATAAGGTCAGTGGGTGCCCCCAGCGAGGGTAGAACTGTGTTTCCATTGTTCGCGCAATCGTTAATGCTCGTGCGCTGGAGACTGGGCATGCTTCGGTCCACCTGGAGAATGAGTCACTCACGACCAGGATGAACCTTTTTCCGGTGGAAGTGCGGAGGTAGAGGTCCATGAGATCCAGGAACACTGTCTCGAATGGTTCCTTTGGCACCGTGGGTGGTTGTTGTGTCACCCCATCCATTCTCCTGCTTTTGAAGTGATTGCAGGGGATGCACTACCTCACATGCCAGCGTACAACCCTGCTTGCTCCTGGCCAGTGAAAGTGCTTGTGGAGGTTCCTGGCCGTCTGGGTTTCCCCAGGATGAGTGACCAAATGGCTGTTGTGTGTGTGCTTCAATGCTGCAGGTACATAGATGCACCAAGCTGCAGCGGGATGCTGCCGACGGTTCTCGACGTGTGTGTCCCGGATGCACCACCACTCACTATCTCCCTGCATGATATTCGCCCTCTTGGCCTGTGTTTGGGCACATTGATGTTGGGCGTCGATGACCAAGGTCTTCAGTTCATCGAGCCTAGGTTGTGTGTTTGGTATGACCTCCATTTATTGCAGATAACCTGCTCGTCGTCTGTTGTTGGTAACACTATTTGTTGTGGAGTGGGTCTTGCTATGGCTTTATACTCCAAAACAGGCTAACTTCAGCCATCTACACATTAGCGCATGGACAAAATTGTTTGTTTACACTTAACTTCTACAAGAAAGATAGCACAAAATAGTACTGTCCCTATTCCGGACTAGCTAGTATACATGTCCTTGTATGCTATCCACTAGCATACTATGTGGATGTTCATACTACACAAGTTCGCTACAAGTCGAAGTGAAGAAGAAGGTGTACGTGCACCTTTCTGTTGGCGTTATGTTAAGTTAAGATTAAAGTAGGTTTAAGTATAGATTTGAGTTGAAGGCAAAAGTTTGCTGAGTAGTTTCGTGGACTTTACAATCAAGGCACTCTAATTTAAGTACTTCTCAATTTGTGAAAGGAGAAATGAAAAATTTTACTCTCCAAATTAATCCATTAAAATTTTGTTAACTGAAATATTCTATTAATTCGTTACTTCCTGTTTGTTCATGCTTGTGTAGTGTTAATGTTGCAAGGCAAGTAGTTAGAAATAAAAACCTGTCATGTTTATAGGACGTCTGTGTCTAGTGATTTAATATCTTCCCTAAAGAAGTCCAAGGTATTCACTGTTGACAGTTATTTATTATTTTTAACGGTAGTAATTAAGTTAAATAGTCCCGTATGGAGACTTCAATGAAATGTGCGATCACTGAGAGTACAGCTTTCGCAGTTAAATTAATTTGTTGTAGACAAAAGGCGTCGTAGGTTGACGAAAAAAAAAATCTATTGTTTCCGAATTCGCTGTTAGGGCAGCAAATTCATACATACAAACATGAACAAATCTGGTATTATTAGACATAAAATAACAGGAATATCTAGACTTAAAATGTGTTACAAGAAGTAATATTATACACTGAACATCTCGCTAACAAATATCCTAACATGTGTGCGTCTACAGAATAGTGCTCTCTCCATGTCAAAAGTTTAAAAACAGGCAATGTTTCACCTAAGTTCTTGCGGCCTATTTTGATGAGATTTTGCTGTGCTTACCTCATTACAGCGCAACTGTTAGGATTTTTCCACAAACAACACAATAAAAACAAAGCAGAGCAACAACATTTCAGCAGACTTTCCTGTTGGATTTCTCCATACAAAACAAATGATTGAAAGTGCTTCTAATAAACAGTTATGTAGAAATAAAACGACGAATTCAGTGCACAGTGAGACTGAAAATGGTAATATAAAACAAAACTTGTAAATTTTACCAATCAATTCAATGTAATTTTCTAACAAACTGAATTTTCATAACTCTCTGTATAGAAGTCCTTTGCATTTTTTCCACAGGCATTAAATTAAACAAATGTAAAGGGCATCAAATAGCTATTTCTGGTAGGGTCAATTTATTGGCAGTGTTACGAAACTCTATATTGTAATGAAAATAAGTATTATTTTTAAACGATTTTCAAGCAATTAATTTTTGTTATATTGAATGTAGTTTTCAACTGAAGCATTATTTTGTATGTAATAAAAAATATACTAGATTACTACAATTTTATCCTGGAATTCTTTAAAATTATGTGGCAACACTGGTCTGCCGCTGTCGATATGACAATGACGGTGAGCAGCGCGAGATTAGGGGAAGTTCTGCACGCATTTTATTTATCAAGCGTGTTGTCTGCTCTCATAATCTGCCAGAGTGGAAAATTTTTTATTTTTACGGGCAGTCAGATAAAAGCGAGGACATTCGAAAAGTTTTTTTTTTTTTCCGAGGGTCAAGAAAGGCTATAAGCTACACTTTTAAGTTTGTTTTTCACGCAGCTACTGTGTATTAGCAACTGGAAACATAATAGCGCGATGACTTTGCTTTTCTGGAGAACGAGCGTACCTACAATCTTTAAACCGTTGTGCTATAGTCTATTCGCAATATATTCACACTTTCTTAAAATCAAACGTTTGAAAAATCACCCCATGATTTGTTTGGTTGCTTCCTAATTATATCATGTATCACAAATCTTTATACTCCTGTTAACATAAAAGTATCTTATTTTTGATTAAATTCAACTTATAATTAATATAAATAAAATATATAGAAGAAAGGTGGTGTGTTGCTAATGCCCAGTCATAAATAGTTCTCATGCAAAACGTAATTTAACTGAGTGCGCACAAATGCGGCGCGTTGTCCCCTTGGCGTAATTTTCTAGACTTGGTTGAGTTTTGTTTGCACGAGGCGGAGGAATAGCATGAAGGTAGAACTTTAGCAGGGCTTCAGAAAATCTGGAAGTAATCATGAATGGACTATATGTAAAGAAGCTGGGATTAGTGACAATCTGACGCAAGGGTTGGATTGGAGGCAGACGCGGGCACGCCGTCGTTCGATTCGACGTTTCTCCTGCGCACAGACTGATGTTGAGGCAGACCTACTTCCGTATTCTGCGCCTGTCTGCAACACTCACTCGCTCCATCACCAACACAACTGCTCAAATCGCATAGTCAATAAAGATGAACATGTTTTTTTTCTCAACATTTTTGCTCTCTTATCTTAATATAATATTTTGACGATTATATGGTACATCCTAATCACATTAAAACTAGGTTATAGGAAGTGTAAAAGTTGTTTCAAAGTACCTACTTAAATAAAGTGTCATTACCTCAAATTCTACCCGATTTTGTCTCTGTGACGTTAAATGTATGGTGATACCGTAATATGTAATAACAAAAAATGTACACAACTGCATAATAAATATGGTTGATGAAAATTTTTTTCTGGTAGAGAACATTTATTGCTCTTTTTGAGTAAACTGTACACACATAAATTCACAACGTCATAAGCAAATATTTGTCTCATTACATAATGATAGCGTCATTATATCGACAGATAAAATTAACATACTTATATTTTACACTCTTTTTTTAAGTTCTTAAAATTATCTTTTGTTTTCAGCAGCTAATAATAAGAAAATATATTTCATTTCAAATTATCCCTTTAAATATGGCAATGGAAATGCTCCAAGCATGCATGTCCTACTTTTGAGGTCAGAAGAGTATTGTACAATTATCTCTCTGTCTCGCGCACACATACGCACGTGTTTGCTTTATCTTCGTTTCAAAAGATAAGTTCCAGTTGTATGTCACGATCCTTTTATCACTTCTCATTAATAAACAGGAAATTTCATTTTCAACTTTATTAACCGTCTTTGCAGACAAAGATAACAGTGGCCGTGTCCAAATTTACCAGATGAGGGGCCCTATAAAAGAGCATTAAGGTCGTGGCGCCACTTTTCCGCTGTCCAAAATCGCAGCAAGGGCACGAATGCACCCTAGAATGTCCACTTCGGCCAAGAGGACAGGGCACATATCCTTCTCGAACGTTGAATTTGATGCTCTGCTGTTTGAAGTAGGTACTTCATTTTTCGGTGTTCACAACTTTGCACGGCTGCGGAAAACATTTGCTACTGTCGCAAAGACAAATGAAACTAGCATAGAGTAAAATTCACAAAATATAATTCGAGATAGAAACAAACAAGAGCGTCCGAATTTACAAACGAGCACCTAGGGCCTAGTCAGCTAAATAACAAGGGGCCATTACACACGAAGGGCTCAAGGGCAAGAGCGCGAGGGCACGTGGTACTGAATTTGGACACAGCCAGTATTATACAAGATAATTTTAAGTACCAAGGTATATGATAATTGTTTAGTATAGATTAAACACGTACGTATTCAATTTTTTTCAGAAAAATCAAATTTTAAAAATACTGAACTTTGATTAGCCACCCAAGAGTTCTAAATTTTTATACAATATCTGCTAGCTATTTACAATTATATAATTAATATTATGTAAGAACAGGTGTAGTTGGAAAATATAACAAACATCATTCTATCGACATTTTATATATTACCATTACTTATTACAGTTTTGAAAAATATAAACATAAAACTTTCACTAAAGTAAATAACAAATGTATGCACATTGAGATTCCTAACAGCTAAGACTTTGGCAAATCTTGTGATTGCAAAACATGATTGTATTTTGAGCGCACACGAACATAAATTATAGCAAGAGTTTTATGTTACTTTCAAGCCGGCAGTGTTCCTTTGAACCCTGATATTAAAGGTTTTTTAAAATGGTCAAACACAGTAACGTCTATTAGTGAAACACTTGGAAGGCCAAGTATCACCTTCATGCGCCATGCTTATTACATACGCATGCACACACACACACGAAAAACATATTACAAGATGAAAAATGACCAACAAATAAACCCACCGTGTGAAAGCCATTAAGCTGCAGACATTTGTTGCTAAATGTGTTACTGTTATTTAATTAAACGTAGTAAGTACTATACTGCACTATATGAGTGGTCGATAAAGTCTTCTTTCTATCTTCCCTAGTCGACCATAAGCTCAAAGTGGACCGAGCCTCTCCTCTCCGCGCGGTCGTGATGAATGTTACGAGCCCAGGCCTTGCACTCAATGTTGATAAGGACTCCAGCTGGAAATCACAGAAATTTGTTGTCATTATTATCATATATTAAAGTGATTATTTGGTAACATTTTCTCTATTTTTTAAATCTACACACTAAATCTGAATCAGTGAGAATTTCACTGGTTTTTATTACCTTCCTTCAAACCTATATAGGTCAGGTTGATCTTAGGATAAATAAGTTGTCAAGTAGAAAAGAGACTATGTATAAACACAATGTACAAAAATTAATTACAATTACAAATACAAATAAAAATACAAATAATCACAGGCACATAAAAACAACTGCATATCACATTTGGTTGTAAAGACAATAGAAGTTAATTGAATTAAAGACACAATACATAAAGCTTTCACTGAAGAAAAAAAAATTGGGGTGTGTGTACTTATGTACGCGCGTTAGAAGTTATACTTCTTTGGCGTGAGTAAAGTAAAATTTCCGCGCTTAACCTCAAATACTTGAAAACACTTTCCAAATTTTATTATACAACGATACGCGCATAACCTCTAATGCTGGTTGCTAAGTAACAGCATATATTATCTGCTTGATTGCAATGTTCACTGTCGAATTTCGTTACACTGTGCGCGTGCAACTTCCGTTGTACACTAAACTTTTACTTTCAACGCGCCAAAAGAAGTATAACTTCAAAAAGTTAAGAATAGTACATACATTCTAAACAAATACATATTACGTCATCTTTCCATTACACATACGCAATTACTTTTTAACATAAGGTATTCATTCATCAGTTGAATAAGAACTGTGTCTTAATAAGAATATTTTTCAGTGAATGTTTAAATTTATTTACATTGACCCTACTAAGTTCACTAATATATGTTGGAATTTTATTTAATAAATTTACTCCTGAGAAGTAAGCACCTTTTCAACAGTCACTTTAGTCAGTTCCACTGATGAATTAGTGAAAAATGTCAGTTTTCTTCTTTTTTTATTTATTCGGTGACATTTTCCACTGATTAATCTGCCATTTCATTCTCTGCTTTTCAGTGATTTGTCTTTTGACTGATGGATCAGTTGAACAGTGTGTATCAAACGAAATAATAGCGCATATACTAATAAAAGCCATAAAATATTTATTTTTAAATATCTGCTTCGTCGTTATACCATTTTACGAGGCAACATAAACTTCTAGTCTTTCATTTCGTTTTCTCGTAATCATCGTAGCACTCGGTTCGTAGTTTTAAACTGCATTAAAAGTGATGAAGTGAGTGCATTCATAAGTACTATTGTTCGTTTTAACAATTCTAATATTACCAATTGAACTGAAAACAAAACGAAATGACATACAATTTAAAGTTAGGTCTACATATTTTCGATAAAGGCATACTCGTATAATACACATATTTTCCCTCATACAGTTAACTTTGGTTTAGTAGCTCGAATGGTACGTAACTGTCTAACACCGGGATGGAGTTATTTCAAATCCTGGACACCGCCAACGTTTTTATTTTTTTAATTACGTTATATTGCATATTGCATATTGCATACTGTCGGAAATGTGTTTACTTGTTGTAATTATTTTGCTAAATTTAATAAAAACAGTATTTAATTCACCGCACGCAGTTAGTCGTCACATATTCACTCAGTGAAATTGTTTCATTGAAACAACCAGCGGTTTCCCACATATTCTAAGTGGAGACATTTTCACTTATTCTAATGGCTGAATTTAACTGAAAATCAGTGTTTTTCCACTGATTTGAATTTATAGTGTACAAAAGTTAATACGTTATGCGAATAAAGAAATTTTCAGTATCACATGGCTACCAATTAAATTTTGTAATACGGAGCTCACTTTCATGATATACTACATAAACGAAGAGCCATCTAATGATTGCGTTATTTTTGGTCAGTATTGGTCGAAACGTTTGTGTGCTATTTCTGAATAATTTCTTGGGTAAAACGTAGCTCGTTTCAGAAATAACCCACATTCCTTTCCTTTTGAATGATACTGCTTGCCTGAGAAACCATGCCACATGTCGCTGCGACAAACTTTTCAGTACAGCACAAAAACAGTTATACCGTTCAAATTATCAAGTGTGTAAAGCATCTATGTTTGAAATGCAATTAAAAAAACGTAATTTTTTAGCTAGTGGTGTGACGTTTTTTGATGTTCACAAATAAGTTTTCTATTGGCACGTCACATTTATTACTGGACACCCTAAATAATGTCACTTATTAGGATATCGTATAGTGTTGGTGTGATCTATGTTTACCTTTCGCCGCTATCATAGAGCCTCTTCCCTTCAAGGAAAACGTTCCACCATCTCATCCGAAAGGTGTCCAACTGCATTAGGTCGGGATTTGGATAGACCATTCGAGTTAATCCACTACAATGTTCTGAAATAATTCCTTTATAGTCTTTGCCTATTCGACTAATGCACTGTCATACTGGAAATTAAATTGGCTAACTCCAAAGTATTGCAACAGTGTGGGTAGAGCTAATTTTCCAAATTTGTTACATAGGCCTTTCTTACTCATGGATCAAAGCACTGAAACCAGTATATCAAAACCATACCATGGAACATAGAACTACCAAGATTCCATCACATTTTCCGAACTTCATAGAGGAAATTGTACAGATCAGCAAGTAATGCCCGTCAGGCATTCGCCAAACCCTTTCTGGACATCGGATCGCCACAACATGCAGAATGATTATCGCTCCATGGGATGCCTTTCCATTATTATATAGTCAAATTGCGATGTTCTTTGTACCACTGTAAACATTGGGCTGCATTCGGTGGAGTGATAGGCTTATGTTCTGCAGATTGTCCATGGAATCCAAGAGCAGCCATATCCTAGCTGACTGCATGATTATGAACAGGACATTTCCATTTCACCACTGATCTGTAGGTATTAGTTATCATACTCCATTACGCATCAGTGTTTATTTCTTGTGTTCATGCTGACAGCTATAGCAGATAAGATCCATTAGGTGTGGGAGTTACATAAGGCTTATAGTGCAGCGGAACTTTAACCATTTGAAAATATATATTGTGGTGTAAAATAAAATGTTCTATAGAACATTATTTTGTTTATGTTATAATAGTTCATGATGTTTTGAAAAAACACTCAACCCCACTAATAAAGTTCAGTGATAAGAAATTTTGACTCGAAATATGTAGTGTTGCTTGGGCAAAAGTAACACCAGTTCGAACATTCGACACCAAACCGCATACCAACTGCAATAAAGTCAAAGTGGTATACAGGAGATGAAAAATGCATCCTTTAAGAAGTTGACATTTAACCCAAGAACGTGTACCTGGAGAGCACAGTCAGTATTTCTCTAGGGAAAGAAAAAAACACATGGTAAATGTTTACTGTGAAACTATCAACAAGAGCACTACGCTATATTTCTGTCCTCTACCGTCCACAGCAATATAATTTTTTGAAACGGCTTAGTACAATGTGTATAGTATGAAAGACATTTGCTGTGCCATATTCAGATTCTGATCAGAGATGACCTTCCAAGCTGGCGTTAAACTATCAACTCAGGAGAATATCACTTGATGTGACTAATGGAGTCGTTTCCTTCCAGTGAAAAATTGACGAATTTATAAAACACAATCACTTTCTATGTGTTAAATGCTACCTAGATGACGTAACGGCTTGTGGAAATGATGAGAGAAACGACAGGAACCTAAACATTTTTTTTGGAAGTTCTTTATTGCACAACCTAACTGGAAATTAATAAATATCTCAATTAACGCTAAAATCAATTTTAAAAAATACTTGGTTATTGCGTGCAGAATAACACCCTTAGGCCAGATCCTGACTGTCTGAAACCCTTTTGACCTTAGAGCTTCAAGACATTAAAGCGAACATTGGGTGTGTTTTTGTATCATTCGAAATGGCTACCACACTGCTCTAATAAGAATCACGTACTCTATCAATACAAATAATTTCCTTTGATCCAACAATTTTAGAAAGAATTCCCTAATCTGAAACCTTGTATTCAACAATCTTTGTGGTGAAAGTAAAAGGTGTACCATATTGTGCTACACTAACGTAGAATGAACGGCCTATGGCCTTCTTTTGTAGACGATTACTCTACATCATCATTCATCAGTTAAAAAAAACATATTCTATATAAATATCACTGTGAAAACATTACCTCATTTGACGCTGATTCCAATTAATAATGGATAAAAAATATATATCTCTTATGATCAATACCAACCAAATGGAAAAAATTAAGAATGAAGAGATAATATTTTGGTGCTAGGAGTTTCCTGTTTAATTTATCGTCTAGCAGCTATGTATTTTCTAGGGTTTGTATCACGATGCATACTAAGGTGTAATGACGGGAAAATATATAAATAAAATAAGTATAGAATGTTGCCACAATATATTTTTAACTAATACTGATGCAGGTTCTCCATAGTTGCTCGTGAGCCTGGGTCACTGATTGTGCAGCACCTCCCTAATGCACACCTTGATGATAGCTATCACCAACCTGATCGCGTGTTCCGATGTGATGAGCCTCTCACAAAAACGAGAGTGGGGTGGAGAGGTTTGGACGACTAACGACGACGGCTTGAGAGCCAGTGAGGGTGAAGCGAGATGAGTGTGGAGCAGCGCCATGATGCAAGGGGGCGGGGAAAACGGGAGATCCCCAAGAAGGATCTCCAACCAGCGGCGTCGTTCGGCTCGATTTCCCACATGTGAAAGTTCTTGGGGGTGACCCCACCGGGAATAAAACCCGATCCGTCTGGGAGCCACTACACCACCGTGGCCCCTCACAAAAGCGGGGGCATAAAGGAACACATCCGCAGAGCGCAACCGTGAAGATAACACCGCAACCCAAAACACCACAAATTTTATTTAATTAAAGCACAGTAGATTAATGAGGTGTTGAATGTGAGAGCCAAGTAGTGCAACATGTGGGCAAAAGTATGCGTTACATTTGTATGCATTACTTATTAAGTATATCATCTAAAATGATATGCTTATAAAAATTTTGACAGACATATTGGGAATGAAACATTGTCATTTCACAAAAATGTAAATTATAGGTGTATGTAAACGTGCTTGAAATATAAATATAATAAACATCGAAAGCACTCTACTTACTTGCAGGTCGTTCAAAAAATACAGACACAAGTGGACTCAAGTAGCCTGGAGTGTTCCTGAACGGGAAGAAGTAGCCAGGGAATCCCCGATTAGGGTAGTACTGGATGGCACCTATGTTTTCGACGTCAGCAGGATTCTCGCCCTCGCAGCTTACCCACACAGTATTGATCTACAAAGAAACACAAGACACATTAATGTGTGGTAATAGGTTTTTTCCCAAATTACAATGTTTTAAAGGCATAAATGACATAAAAAGACACAAAAAAAATTGGTGGAAAATATAAATTTAATTTCTTTCTTTTTTAGGTGGTTTCAGACAACTCAGATACAGTTAGAGCTTACATTCAAATACACTCATTGCCATAAAAATTTGTGCACCAAGACAGAATTATTTGATAAAAGCGAAAGTGTTATAATTGTGATGGCTCAGACAAAAGAAACGAGTTGCTTTATCATTGAATCAGGACGCCCACCTGCGGCGTAGAACAAGGGTACATTTAGTACTTCGTGAGACCTCCTCGTACCTGAATACACGCCATGATACGATCCTGCATGGGAACATACATCTGCTGCGGCAGATTTACATAAAGTTGTTGCAAACTATGCTCGAAATTAGCAGCAATTCTAAGTTGGGAAAGCTGGCGACTCTTTGATCCCACAAATGTTTGACGGTGACAAGTCATGTGAACATACAGGCCCCAGGAGTGTTGAAACATGACGCGAACACACATTTAAAACCATAGCTGTGTACAGACGAGTGTTATGTGTTGCTATAAACAGGCTCCTGGGCACTCAGCCAAAGAAAGTTAATACGTTGGGTTTCAGGATATTTTCGACATAACACTGTGCATTCAGCGACATTCATATTATTACCACGATCATTACTACGATAGTCATATGAGATAACTCCCCAGGACACCACACCAATAGTAGGAANTTCATATTATTACCACGATCATTACTACGATAGTCATATGAGATAACTCCCCAGGACACCACACCAATAGTAGGAAGCGTAGGCAACTGTAAGGTTAGGAAGGCATTGTAGCGCTCAAATGCATTCATCCAAACTTCGGCACGGTAGTCACCCATTTCTTCCAAAGACAATACACAACCAGTTCATAGCATTTCACATTGCTGTCTGCTGATACCACTGAAGACGAAGGCGGCGATGTTGAGGTGTTAATAATAGACCAGGTCAAGACTGTCGGGATCGTAGATTTCCCTGTGGTAGGCATCAGTAAACACATCTAGTACCGATACTGTAGTCTAGTGAAGCAGCCACATGTACTGGATTGTGGACAACGAATTCACTGGCTCTACTGTCATCAAGTATAGTGTCTGTCTTGAATCTTGTGAAATGGTGCTTTGTGGAGCAACTTTGGTGTAAACACAGATACCTATCACGGTTAGATAGTATTGCTGTTGGTCCAGGATGCTCCAATTGCAATGTATCACCGGGCAGTCACCATACTGCATCAAATCGCTCATCGACATAAACATTTTGTCTATCTGGATGACATGCCGTAGTTTTGATAATGTATACCCCCACCTCCCCCCTCCCCCAACCAACCACCCATGGTTTTGTTAAGTTTTGACTTAGGACTTGTTTTTATTTATTGTGGAGTGCACATACAATTTATCACCAATTTTTAAACGTTTACAGTCTTTAGCTGGTGATTAGTGTGTAAACAAACAATTAAAGTAAAACGTTCGTCATAATTTATGAATCTTGCAGTGTTGGTGCAAAAAAAAACCAATCTACTACCAGTCTTCGCGTGCTTTGGTAAGCATTTTATGTTAGGAAGACAAGAATGCAAGTATTGCAAGGAAACAAGGACTTGGTGACATAATCCGACTTTATATAATTGCAGTGTAAGTTACTTTTTGCATGTTCTACAAAGACTGCTCTTTTGCGATATATGCACCTCACAAGCCAAATTTAACTCGATGTAATGGTCAAAGTGCCCATTTTTTCAAATGCACATATTTTATTAGATTTTTCTGTGATATTTTGACAAGATACAAGAATTATGTGCTCTGTGTCACCACTTCAAATTCTGAAGGCACCCGAGTCGGACATGTGAGTTGAAAACTGCTATTTGTTTATTTTCTTTTCACTAAGATATGACATTTGGCAAAATTATTGACTGAAGATCTGCACGACGCTGGCTTTCATCCATGCCATTCAATGCACTATATATTAAAAGTAATATTTGTTTTAAAAATTACCTTGTTAAAGTTGACGATGACTGGGCTGGCAAAAGTTTAGTCATAACTGAAACGTACCTAGCAGTGTGTAATACCTCCATGAGCACTAGTAACAGATGATATTCGGATTGGCGTGGACTGTACAAGTGGTCGTATGTAAGCGGTATCAGAGAGTTCAGCCAGCCACAACTTAAGACAAAGTGCACAGTTCGACAAAAAAAATTGTAAGCCAATTTCCTGGCACTTGACTCGTAGTTCCAGGTAATTACATCGATTTTTAAAAGGTTTTAATTTTCGAATGCTTCTGAATGTGATCTTCTTTCCAATCAGTCACATATACGGCCGCGTGAACATGAGAACTGTAACCTTACAATGCAGGGATGGGAATATTATATTCATCGATAAAATGGTAAGCGGAAGGAAAAACCTGGTAGTCCAACAGTGTACTGTAGCCACCGTGGTTGGTTTTTCGTTTCAACTCGACCAAATAACATGCGTTTAAGGCGTTTACTTCCCTGCAAAATTTTTTCCCCAGAAATTCTTTGTGAACGAACTGCGTTGAGTTCTAGCAATAAATCTTGCCTGCAAGCGAAGCGATTTTCATTCGTCAGGCATGGAACACTCCAGCGATGTCTGTCAGTCAGTTTCGTTTTTCGGCCACAATTTAGAAGAGAATTTTTCCCTCTATACTGGGAATTTCGTCACCGCTGGTAGACTCGAACGACCGTGCACTTAGATGCACTAGTAAATTCAGCTACTTTGTTCATACGATGGATTTTGGCACGCACAAACGCAATTACGAATGTTGGCTATCGTTAACAGTTGCACTGCATCCCCTTTTCAACACACCGGACGAAACATTCGCAGCACTGCACCACCCCTTCGGAATGGACGAATCCCGTATCACACCACGCATGTATTTGCAGCCCGATCATCTTCGTGTAACGCCATCTGCACGAGCATGAAGCTACTACCTCCTCAAACATGCAAGGTGATTAATTTTTATTGGGGAGTTTTTATAAGCGTGCACACACATGCACACATCCACACACACACGAACACACACGCACACACACCTAGACACATCCATTGGCGAAACTTCAGTTCAGTTTAAATATAATAAACTAATAAAGTTTGTAACTTAACTCAGAATTTAAACTTAAAAGCATTTTACATAAATTAATCTAAGTAACAAAACTGTAAGCATGGTTTTAAATAAGTTATCAATGATATTTCACTACTTAAAATTAAACATTCACCTCGGCGGTATCTTTCCTATCACGTATGTGCAACTGAAGGTCTTCGGGCATGTTATCCGGCAGTGATTCAGTGTCGTTGTAATATTCAGGAATCCAATTAAAGATCTGAAACAAACAAGAAGCTCTGGATCTGTTAAAACAAAATTTAATGTGTAGAAGATGTAATTTTCTACAATTAAATTAAAGTTACACTGGTACTAATTCCACCATGGCAGTGTGTTAAGCGTGGCTTCGCAAGGAAGAGTTTAAGTTGTCAATTCGGTTACACTCGTTTCAAAGCAGCTTAACTTAGGGTTTTTCTGTACTGAAAGAAATAGTCTGTACGAGCGCCCCAGGAATAAAACAATAGCGATATACCCGACAGTATAATTTGCTCAAACTGGCTTTGTTAACGTACCAGGCTTTGTAAATTAGTGCCTAAATTTCGTTACAAGAAGCGACACATTAGATGCAAGCCCCTTAAATTTACCAGCTTGAAGTCTTCAGAAGCTATGCAGTGGACGGTTTACATACAAACACAGATATTTAACAAACATAGCAACACCAATCCTTGAATACATTTGAAGTGAAGAATTTCCATTATCCCATTAGCCGGGAGGTGCATGAATTCATAAACATATTGATGAAATCTTTTTATATTCAGAAAAATTATTAACATAAAAAACCTCATTTTGTTTAATGTTCTGTGGTTTGGGAATACTAAGATGCTAATTATTTTCATTTGTTCTAAATCAATTTTTTTATTTATGATCTCTGGAAACATAGGTGGTCGTTACTTAAAATTGTATGTCACAATAAATATCTGCGGAAAATCTAAGCTAATAAAAAGAAAATCTTGTTGATTACTCTATTAGTTGGCACCGTTTGTAATCTAAATGCATTTCTATAAGAAAATTGTGTTTTTTTTTCTATATCTTACATACAAACTGAATATTTTTATCACTCGTAATGAGATAAACTACACATGAACCCATTATGTTGTAAAATTGTTGCCAAAAAAAATTTTTATATATATTTTTTTAAGAATCGATTTATGCATTTATTTACTGTATGGTTGAAATAATAAAACTACAGTAATATACTTATTTCTGGTATTTGATAGAAAATACTATATTGTATATATGTGTATATTTATTCAAATTCATAAAATAACCAGTTACGAGACGATATGACTACACTTAAAAGTGACGGGTTAATTGGTAAAACATTGTATGTTCAGCACCATACACAGTCAAGTCACATTATTATGGCCACAACTGATAACCAAAATAACCGCCTTGTGCAGCATGGATTGCAGTCAAACGGCGAGGTATTGATTTGATGAGATGCTGGAAGTTTGCCGAGAATAACTGGAGTCATACAGGCTGCAGTCTATTTGAGAGTTGCTGAAGAAAGCCCTGGGGAGGTATCCATACAGTGAACTTGGCGACCGATAGTATAGGAATGATGTGAAAATATTGTCCAAAGTGAGGAAATTTAATTTAACGAGCTGAAAATTTTTTGATGTGTTCTTTGAGTAGCCCAGAACAACATACAAAGACCCGAAAAATCTCTCCCGTGGAACACGTCGCCATCTTTGAAAAAATTTGCATATTAAATTTTTTCTCAGGAGATCATTTTGAGGTTATAGCANACTTGTTTTTATTTATTGTGGAGTGCACATACAATTTATCACCAATTTTTAAACGTTTACAGTCTTTAGCTGGTGGTTAGTGTGTAAACAAACAATTAAAGTAAAACGTTCGTCATAATTTATGAATCTTGCAGTGTTGGTGCAAAAAAAAAACCAATCTACTACCAGTCTTCGCGTGCTTTGGTAAGCATTTTATGTTAGGAAGACAAGAATGCAAGTATTGCAAGGAAACAAGGATTTGGTGACATAATCCGTCTTTATATAATTGCTGTGTAAGTTACTTTTTGCATGTTCTACAAAGACTGCTCTTTTGCGATATATGCACCTCACAAGCCAAATTTAACTTGATTTAATGGTCAAAGTGCCCATTTTTTCAAATGCACATATTTTATTAGATTTTTCTGGGATATTTTGACAAGATACAAGAATTATGTGCTCTGTGTCACCACTTCAAAGATAGTCCTTTTCGTAAATTCTGAAGGCACCCGAGTCGGACATGTGAGTTGAAAACTGCTATTTGTTTATTTTCTTTTCACTAAGATATGACATTTGGCAAAATTATTGACTGAAGATCTGCACGACGCTGGCTTTCATCCGTGCCATCTAATGCACTACATATTAAAAGTAATATTTGTTTTAAAAATTACCTTGTTAAAGTTGACGACGAGTGGGGCTGGCAAAAGTTTAGTCATAACTGAAACGTACCTAGCAGTGTGTAATATCTCCATGAGCACTAGTAACAGCTGATATTCGGATTGGCGTGGACTGTACAAGTGGTCGTATGTAGGCGGTATCGGAGAGTTCAGCCAGCCACACTTAAGTCAAAGTGCACAGTTCAACAAAAAAAATGTTGTAAGCCAATTCCCTGGCTCTTGACTCGTAGTTCCAGGTAATTACATCGATTTTTAAAATGTTTTAATATGGGAATGCTTCTGAATGTGTTCTTCGTTCCAATCGGTCACATTTGCGGCCACGTGAACATGAGAACTGTAACCTTACAATGCAGGGATGGGAATATTATATTCCTCAATAAAATGGTAAGAAGAAGGCAAAACCTGGTAGTCTAACAGTGGAATGTAGCCACTGTGGTTGGTTTTTTGTTTCAACACAACCAAATAACATGCGTTTAAGGCATTTAGTTCCCTGCAAAATGTTTTCCCCAGAAATTCTTTGTGAACGAACTGCGTTGAGTTCTAGCAATAATTCTTGCCTGCAAGCGAAGCGATTTTCATTCGTCAGCCATGAAACACTCCAGCGATCTCTGTCAGTTTCGTTTTTCGGCCACAATCTACAAGAGAATTTTTCCCTCTATACTGGGAATTTCGTCACCGTTGGTAGACTCGAACGACCGTGCACTTAGATGCACTAGTAAATTCAGCTACCTTGTTCATACGATGGATTTTGGCACGCACAAACGCAATTACGAATGTTGGCTATCGTTAACAGTTGCACTGCATCCCCTTTTCAACACACCGGACGAAACATTCGCGGCACTGCACCACCCCTTCGGAATGGACGAATCCCGTATCAAACCACGCATGTATTTGCAGCCCGATCATCTTCGGGTAACGCCATCTGCACGAGCATGAAGCTACTACCTCCTTAAACATGCAAGGTGATTAATTTTTATTTGTGAGTTTTTATAAGCGTGCACACACATGCACACATCCACACACGCACACACACAGACACACACACACCTAGACACATCCATTGGCGAAACTTCAGTTCAGTTTAAATATAATAAACTAATAAAGTTTATAACTTAACTCAGAATTTAAACTTAAAAGCATTTTAAATAAATTAATCTAAGTAACAAAACTGTAAGCATGGTTTTAAATAAGTTATAAATGATATTTCACTACTTAAAATTAAACATTCACCTCGGCGGTATCTTTCCTATCACGTATGTGCAACTGAAGGTCTTCGGGCATGTTATCCGGCAGTGATTCAGTGTCGTTGTAATATTCAGGAATCCAATTAAAGATCTGAAACAAACAAGAAGCTCTGGATCTGTTAAAACAAAATTTAATGTGTAGAAGGTGTAATTTTCTACAATTAAATTAAAGTTACACTAGTACTATTTCCACCATGGCAGTGTGTTAAGAGTGACTTCGCAAGAAAGAGTTTAAGTTGTTAAATTCTGTTACACTCGTTTCAAAGCAGCTTAACTTAGGGTTTTTCTGTACTGAAAGAAATAGTCTCTACCAGTGCCACGGGAATGAAACAATAGCGATATACCCGACAGTATAATTAACTCAAACTGGCTTTGTTAACGTACCAGGCTTTGTAAAGTAGCGCCTAAATTTCGTTACAAGAAGTGACATATTAGCTGCAAGCCCCTTACATTTCCCAGATTGAAGTCTTGAGAAGCTATGCAGGGGGCGGTTTACATACAAACACAGATATTTAACAAACAAAGCAACACCAATCCTTGAGTACATTTGAAGTGAAGGATTTCCATTATCCCATTAGCCGGGAGGTGCATGAATTCATAAACATACTGATGAAATCTTTTTATATTCAGTAAAATTATTTACATGAAAAACCTCATTTTCTTTAATGTTCTTTGGTTTGGGAATACTAAGATACCAATTATTTTCATTTGTTCTAAATCAAATTGTTATGTATGATCTCTGGAAACATAGGTGGTCGTTACTTCAAATTGTATGTCACAATAAATATCTGCGGAAAATCTAAGCTAATAAAAAGAAAATCTTGTTGATCACTCTATTAGTTGGCACCGTTTGTAATCTAAATGCATCTCTATAAGAAAATTGTGTTCTTTTTTCTATATGTTATATACAAACTGAATATTTTTATCAGTCGTAATGAGATAAGCTACACTCATTCTGTTGTAAAGTTGTTGCCAAAAAAAATTTTAATAATTTTTTTTTAAGAATCGATTTATGCATTTATTTACTGTATGGTTGAAATAATAATACTACAGTAATTTACTTATTTCTGGTATTTGATAGAAAATACTATATTGTATATATGTGTATATTTATTCAAATTCATAAAATAAGCAGTTACGATACGATATGACTACACTTAAAAGTGACGGGATAATTGGTAAAACATTGTATGTTCAGCGCCATACACAGTCAAGTGACATCATTATGACCACAACGGATACCCAAAATAACCGCCTTGTGCAGCACGGATTGCAGCCAGACGGCGAGGTATTGATTTAATGAGATGCTGGAAGTTTGCCGAGAATAACTGGAGTCATACAGGCTGCAGTCTGTTTGAGAGTTGCTGAAGAAAGCCCTGGGGAGGTATCCATACAGTGAACTTGGCGATCGATAGTATAGGAATGATGTGAAAATATTGTCCAAAGTGAGGAAATTTAATTTAACGAGCTGAAGATTTGTTGATATGTTCTTTGGGTAGCTTAGAACAACATACAAAGTTCCGAAAAATCCCACCGGGGGAACACGTCACCATCTTTAAAAAAATTTGCATATTAATTTTTTTTCTCGTGAGACCATTTTGAGGTTATAGAACTGGCAGTCGCATGCCTTTTAGAATGTTCCTCGATTTTTCAGTACAGAAAATTTACAAACAACTACGTAATTTGTGACCAGTACGAAAAGAAGGCAACGAAGTCGTTGCCTGTTATGGAAAAAAAATTAATTACAGTTACAACACAAATTATTGTAAGTGTTTGGACCAGCTAAGTTAAAAAGGCATTGTGTTAGGCCTATCATTATTGTTATATATGAATTAATGATTATTTTAAGAGAGTCCCTCAAGTGCAAAAATCTTGGGCTATTGAGACAGCACTTCATTTATGCTTTCCATTAATGTGGTAAATGTAACCAGTCGTATGCAGTTGTTTAGAACTGATAACTTGTGAACTTACCTTGTTCAGCTTGAGGAATATGCACGGAGATGACTGAGGGAAGCCATAGCTGTTGTTTGAAGTGCATGCTCCGAACTTCTCAAGGTCGACAGAGCAAACAGACTTGGAGTCCGGCACCATGTTGTAGCTGCAGACTACTCTGTTTTCACCGCCACTCTCCAGCAGATTCTTCTTCATGTATACTGCAAGAAGGGGAATACTATTAATGACGCTGCACTGCCGGGTTGATTGTAGTGTAACACAAGTGCGAGAGGATTCCTCAGAAGAATGCGAGTGCTCTTCAAAGCCATTCGCAAGCAGTCGCAGTGTGATGTCGGGCCACGCTGTTCTCTCCAGTCGTTAGACTGATGTGATTACTAGGCTCGATGAAGTCACAACAAACCTCTGCGTTACAAATTATTTTCCTTTGAGGAGAAATGTTGTATCAACCCTGAGATACAAATATGTACACAATTTGCACTATACTTAAAAATAATCATGAACTAAATTAATTCACCAGGCTCATCCTCTCTGCTGAATAAAACAGGGGTAAAGTTGTGCGAGTACGTGTGATATTTGTTCATTACCTCCTAGAAACTTGTCCAGTTCATTGGTCCAGTGAAGGTAATTCTTGTCGCTCGCACGGTACCATATGAGCGTGCTCTCTACGTTTTCTTCTGGAGGCATCGGGCGGAATCCTAGACCTGCACAACACGAACATGAATCTAATAATATCTGCGAGTAACACAGTGGCAAATTAGAAACTCACGAGGTAAATTCAGTTTAACAAGTGTGAGGATTCCTGCAGGAATTGGAGCAGTGGTGGGAACTGTGTCGAGCTCGAAGTGACTGTACTGAGGTGGTCTGCAGTTGCTTTCTTGCTATTTTATGGAGATAATCAAGACTCATCAACAACTTCAAAAATATCAAGGGTTGGTGCCGGGCACTAACCTGGACACCCCGGTTAGAGTCAAACAATTCATATCTTATAATAACTTCAACATGTGAAGTGTCGTTTAACACCTTTCCATTAATAGGCCTGGACGTAATTTACAGCATGGAAGAAACTTAGTTATGGAGTATGTTGAAAATTGAATGTAAATAACACTACAATACAGTCTGAATATTATAATAATGGCGTGTGGGGAGTGCACCCAGGGCAAGGCAACACCCTCCGAGTGACGGTCTTTCCAGCTGGGACCCGTAGGTGACCGTCATCCCCGAGCATGACAGAAATGAAACCCTATAATGGAGCGGCGCTGGAATGCAAGGGCGGGGGAAACGGGAGTACCCCGAGAAAACCCACTGGTAAGCGGCATAGTCCAGCATGATTCCCATATGCGAAAATCCGGGAGTGAACACGCCGGGGATCGGACCCGGATCACCGTGGTGGGAGGCGAGCGCCCTGGCCACTACGCCACCGCTGTCCCTGCAGTCTGAAATATCTTGTGGTCTGTAGCTGTAGCATATGAGGCAAAACGGCGTATAAGGCCGGGATTACCATTACTTCGCGTTACACTTAACACGCATCAATATACACTTTCAGGTGTATGTAAAACGTGGTCTTTTCGTGTGCTATATTATAGTATGATGCTTTACAAAAGGGCGAAAAATTCACGTAGGCCCTACTGGATAAAAATTTTGGGAAAGAGTTGTTTTCCGGATTGACTACTCTGAAAATTCCAGTTATAAACTCTTATTTGTGTTATGACTTTGATGCGGCAAAGATCAGATTGCGAAAGCTTGGCCTTTGTGATGTATGCAAACTTTGAAAACTACGAAATGGCCATAACCTTCAGAATTAAAGGTACCTGGACGGTACATACATAGTTTTTGCATAACCTATGTGTATGACAAATAATCAGCTCAAGAAAATGAAATTATGTTTTGTGAAGTACTAAAAATTGTATACTTGATGGTAAACATTCTGCATTTCATACAAGCATTTTAATACTTCTGGGAAACATAATTATTCAATTCACAACGGCAATGTTAAAACTACTTATATATTTACGAATTTATACACCAAAATAATCCTAGCGTAACTACTATTACTCTTTCGTCCTCCTTCCAGGGAGAAAATGATACGTTTTTGCGGTAGGTTAAAACGTGAGAAGACGACATTGCGAAAATAAACACGAAATAATGAAAAGCTAAAACTTCGTCCGTATCGTGATTTGCTTGCAAGACTACGTGGTACATAATCACGTTTCTCGTAACACGCAAGAGTTTTACATTGATAGAATTTTGTTTGCGTGAACGTAAGTGTTACGTGACGTGGAACGAAAACGTGATAGGTCTCCTTGAAACACGCTAGTCAAGGTGTAGCCAGCTTACGTTAAATTGTGTTAGTTTTAACGTAATACGTGAAACGCGAATTCGTCGTAATACCGACCTAAAGGAGGTAAGTTTTGCAGCGAAGAAATCTGAAAATAAATTCACGGCCTTATATAAAATGCGAGTTTTTGTGGCTGGAAATAGCATAACCTCGCCTAAACGACGTGTGTGTGTGTGTGTGTGTGTGTGTGTGTGTGTGTAAGATAACAGTTAACAGCGAGCGCGGTCGTTGCAATGCCCAGTATTTAAAGTTCGTAACACTGTGAGGTAGGTGTTCTGCAACAGAGTGAAGCCACAGGGACGATAACAACACTATCAGCCTGCCAGATAATGAACGAGGACACTACCTGGTTTCAACACTCCGCGTGACAAACTTGCTGTCTTTTCCCCATGAGTTCTTTCTGGTTTAGTTCCTCTACAAATGTATTGCGTGACGACGCGGTTGTTTATATAACTTTTCGTAAACTTTCCTCTAGAGACGAAAGTTGCACTCAACTCACGCCAAACTTCCGAACACATTCAACAATCGTGGTTTCTTTCGCGTATTTAACGATCTTCCGTTCCAACTTTGCTGTCTAAGAAAATCTCGTCCTTGCAATCTTGGGGCGTGAAAAGAACTCGACGCAGACCGTATATAACATGCTGCACAACTGCATTGTTTGCAGTGCATGGAAAATAAAAAAAAAAGTTCAATAAACAAATTAATAAAAGTAGCTTCATTCGCAAACGAATTCTGTCCACGCAAAAGAATGTTGATTTTAAATGTATTTTTCATTTACAATTTAAGTATTCAATTTCATATTAAGTTACGTGTATGCCACTGCCTGTGCATGGCAAAAATCAATTAGACAAACTCTGGACGAAGGTTTGTCACAAAAAAAAATAAGTTGAAAACGTAAGGCCTAACGAGATACCTAAAAGCAGTACCTACACACTTTTGAAGTTGGAGCTGAACCACCGTATGTGTGGATAACGTATAGCCCTAACTGAGTGTAGCACAATAACGAAATGTAGTGAGACTGCCGTCGAGCCAGAATAAGGGAGATAACGCGAATATAGATGCACCTGTATAGACAATGGACATCGGTGAAGATGGTTTAATGCACCAGTGTGTCTTGGTTCTGTCAATATCGTTTTTTAAGTTTGTTATTTTTCACTGGCAAGCAGTATAATCCACGACTTCGTAATGGAGAAACTAAAACGTAAAACATGTTTTGTAATATTGTTATATTTGTTATAAAATAATAATTTAAAATTTACTTTCGTGTTTTAATTAATTTAAAGCTTTTAGTTTACAAAATTGAAGTACGTGCATGAAGTTCATGGTGGCCAACGAACCGGAGCAACATGGCAAAAGCATGGTTAAATAGTAGTGTCTACTTTTTATAATTTTAGTTTTATATTTTAAAACCATGCGAACTTTAATACTCTAGATCAGTGCAAGGTCAAGGCAAGGGCATTTTAAACCAAGATGGCCGACGTCTAACTGGAGGGACAGAACATGAAAAAGTGCTAGGTTGGCTCCCAGTGCCACGTCAACTCGTAACTCTTACGTGTAAGTGAATCCGTGTGGCTAACAGGAGTTAAACATTTGGCCTGACGTTCGACAAGTTATTGATACCACTGTGATTTACAAAATAAAAAACTTACGTGAAAGAATAAGGTAGTTATTGAGACATGGCGTAAGTATATAGCAATACGCATTTGTGGCAGTACCTACTAAAATGGCGAACGATTAAAGCTATTACTATGTGAATTTAGTGCGCACAGTTGGTACTTCATCATGCCAAATTTTTTAACGAAATCGGTTTAATGACGCTAGATATACAGAATATAACAATACAAGAGTAATGCCGCTGCTTCTAAAACAAGATAACACTAAAACATTTTGGGCGGCCTTCGGTAATACATACCTACCGTTTGCATTCAAATTGTGGTGGAAATACGTAGGGAAGATACTGCAATTAAACAATAAAGTTTAAATTTGAAGTAATATTTTTTAAAATGTACTTTAAAAATAAGTGTATTTAACGCATCTGGGTTCAAATCGGTTTAATTGCTCCAGAGATGAAATACGAATTTCAACAAAGTATTACAAAAGATGCCAAATTTTACGGTAATCTGTTTTAAGTTTTTCACAAGAGCTTTATTTTTCCAGGTGGCACGTACAAAATGGCAGGCAAAAGGCTGTGTTATAACGTAATTAATGCTTGCAATATTCTGCCAGCATATCAAGTTTGGTTGACGTTGGTCCCTTATTATAAGGTAGACAAGTCATACCAACTTACTATACTTATATGGTCACAATTTCGAAAGCGTCCGTTTTACAAAAATCGTATGTGTTTATGGTGGCTTACCAAGCACCGTTTGTATGCAAAATTGAGCAATTGCCTATTGAACATGAGATATGATGTAAGAAGTTTATTTTTCAGGTAGCACTTTCTTTCAAAATGACCTACAAAAGAGGTTGCCAGTTAGCATATGTATTCCTCGTAATAGGTAAACCAGTATACCAAGTTTGGCTGGAATTGATCGAATGGTTTGGTAGGTTTGACCTTCTAAACTAAAATATGTATTGATATGGTCACCATTTTGAAAACAAGTACCTAATATACTAAAACAAATATATGCTTAGGGTGGATTACGGCAGCACTACTTGTGTGGCGAAATTGGAGGGAATCGATTGAGCTGTTCCCGAGATATGACGTAAGAGCTTTATAATTTAGGTAGTACATATCTTCCATAATGGCATATCAATGAGTTCGTGAGTTTCTGAATTTAATACTGACAGCTTGACAGTGTGGCCAGTCAACGTTTCACATTTAGATCAAATCACAGTTGAACGGTTCCTAAGGTATGATATAACACCCAAATATTGAATTTTTACCATCTTAAAAATAATTATCCTGCATGGTTGGGAAAGTTTTTGGCACATGTCTTGCCTAAGTACTGTAAGTCAGCCGAATTTGATAAAAATTTGAGTGGAGACACTTCCACAGACACAGGCAGGAAGGTGGTTTCATACGCCTTGCCTTTCCTTAAGAAATTAGGTTAACGATACAGAAACAAAAATTGCACATAAAGCCATGATAAGTTAAATTATTCTAAATAAAAATAAAAATAAAAAATTATGTAAGGTGATTAGTAACTGCTAAAATATAATCACAATTCTAAAACGATAAATTAATGTTGCTATTATCAATTTTGTTTTCACAAACCTATTACATACTTGGTTTAATTTTTTTTTTTTTTTTTTTTTTTTTTTTTTTTTTTTTTAATAAATATTTTGCATAACATTATAAAAATAGGCTGTGTATTTTACATCGGAAATTTGCAACTGAAATGGTTTTTTTTATTTTACATTTTGCAAATTGTTCCACGTATCTTAGAGCAAAAACAATATCTCAATTCATTAACTCGTTCCGTTTTTATGTATTCCATGTCCATTTTCTTGATGTTAATACAGGAATCGTTTATAATAATGTTTGCAGTACAACTTTCAGGAAAAATCTTACATAAGCAGTAATGCGTGTTCTATATTTGCATTACGTGTTTACTTACCTGGATTACTTCCAATCAGCGATGCATCAAGCTGCCACTTTGGCATTGACATATCGAGAGTTTGGTAGAACACCGCCAGCATTGCGGCAAAATATCCAGCAAGTCCAGCGTAGAACAAGACGTAGAAAAACAGGATTTTTGCTGTAAACAAAAGAAAACGCTTTAGCTATTTTATTTTTATGTAGGAAAAATAAACCATATTAATAGCTATTTTTAACATCTGCCTTTTTGTGCATTCGAGGGTTAAAACTTATAAATAAAATGTTATTATGCCTACTTAGTATGTCCAACCTACGAGAGTTAAATCGATTAGGTAAATAATTAACAAGAGCATCCATTGCATTCTATGCTACATACAATGCAGCATCCTAATTCATGATCCGGAGATAATTCCATAGAAGCCTTACCCACTAAGGTCGTGTATGAGGAATAAGTGGACACATGAAAATCACTCTAAAACATTGCTGATTTCTAGATGTCGGATCAGGCTCAATAATCATACCCACACATTCAGTATGCACTGAAATATGACCACCATTCCGGTGTTGAGTCGGATCTCCCCAGGCTCTGAGACAATGACATCGGTGTGAATAGTTTGCCATGCGGACAAGAACTGATGAGATTCTGTCTCAGAAATGGTATAAAATCTGAGCCATTACGTTTGTTCTTATTTTTAAACTATAACAAAACTTTGACAAATTTTTTAGGGCAGAGGATTTGACATTTAATTTTACTGTTCTTATGTGGTGGAGATAAAATATTATATTTCATGTATTCTCTGATAGTGTATGTACATTCTTGACTTCCTGTATTTGAACGTACTTTTCCTGTCGCAAATGCCTGACATATCCTACTCGTTGAGAATGAGGAAAAGATATTCTATTCAGATAAATAAATAAAAAATATATTACACTGCATCTTGATGGTAGCAACCCTCAGATTTAACTGAACTTTTAACACACAACACAGAAACACACACACACACACACACACACACACAGATTATAACACCTATGCAGTATTATCGGGGCATAAAAACCAGGGGCAGAAGAAGAACTTTCGAAACAGTTTACAAAAAAGTTTTTTNGATTATAATACCTATGCAGTATTATCGGGGCATAAAAACCAGGGGCAGAAGAAGAACTTTCGAAACAGTTTACAAAAAAGTTTTTTAGTTACTTGTCACTGAGAAGGAATGTTATAACAACCTCAGAACAAAATTTACGTTATAACATTTCGGAGTCCTTGGGGGTTGTGGTCGCTAAATTTTCACGCTCGTGGGGCCCAATGGACAAACAGATTCAAATAACAGGCGTGCCATCAAAACGGATTTACTACCGCACCAAGCTTCATGAACCGAAAATAGCTTACCATATTACTTTTTCAATTAAAAAAATTTATGCAAATAAAAAAAAATACTGGAATCATAAGAATGTGTTACTTTGCGTAGAATGGCTCCACTTGCACAGTAAAGTTGGTAACGATGAAAATAAAGTAGTTCCATGTCTTAATGATGATATAATTATTAGTGTTAATTAAATTTTTCTAAATGTTAAAATGATTTATTTATCTTTTCATATTTTTTAAATCCATATAAGTGTAAGAATTAACAAATCTGTAAAACGTTCACTTTTCTAATCATTTCAGAGTTTCACTTGACTGACACATGAGTAAAGTGATCAAGCCCATGGCAACGTTAATCATGCATATGGTGTAATATTATACAATATGCATACAAGCATATCTTAAAGCAGGGCTTTCGCAAGTGCTCAGTTTACTGTGAACATCCCATACGAGACTGGACCAATCAAAATTAAATTACCCCTGTACTTAAAGTCCATCACTTGCGGGCAAACATCTATTATAAGACGCGTAACAATCCAATAAGCCAATCACTAAAATGGATGTGAGCTTAAGTGTTGTTATGTACAACTACAAATAGTCGTGTAAGTTTTCGTCAAAAACAGGTGCTCCTAAACATAAATTTATATTATGGTAACGAAAAGAAAATAGTTTTTTTAACGCTTAAAAATGCACCATTATTACTGTTTGTTCTGCAAACCAGTTCAAATAAAGTTAACATTTCCAGAGAAGGCTGTTTTCAGGAATGTAGTATTAAATTATTCTTTTTTCTTTTATTTAATGCTATGTTCTGTACATTAGCAATTGATTAATTATTTTTCTTCCTACAGTCATAAAAGGATAGAGCAATGCCCATTCGTGACGTCACAACATGGCGTCCATTCCTCCCTGCAGGTTTGGGTATTGATTCTCCAGCAAGTCTGACCCACTTCTCAACTCTCACCGAACTGGCAACGCTGGTCTGGCGTTTGGTGATACGTGCATAAACAAAAGAATATACTTGACAGCATAATGCTTATTGTTAATCTCGCTAGACAGAAATACGCATTTTCTGTTCGTAAAATTTGTTCCAATAAGTTTCATTTGATTTTCTCTTTTGTCTCCGAAATCTATTCTTTCATAAAGGCAAACATTTTTCTTAAGCGGTTCAGATAAAAAAATATATATATAATCTATTTTTATTATCAAAATAGTAGATAATGAGTATATAAAAACCAGTATAAAATAGAAACTCGAGAATACTATTTGCGACGGAGACATAAACTAAAATATTGTTCAACGTGAAAAAAGAATTATTACTAAGTTATAGGACTGACATATTACAGCAAAGAAATCGTGATAACGTGTAACAAGACGGTACCCAGGGCGGAGTAGGAAACTGGAGCACTGTGCGGTAGCCATACTTGCACTGTGGCAATGTTGCTAAATGAAAGTCGCCGTACGACAATTTCCAATCCAGGAGCGGACGTCGCAATCTGAAAGGCTCGATGCTAGTCCGCAAACTTCTAGGTATCTAGTTACTCGAGTCAGCAGACACACGCACCCGCCGCTTCCACGTTTATTTAATGCTCGCAGAAAGGTTTTAATTTTAAAAATCACTTTCAATACAATACAGCCTTCGCCAGTAATTAGCATCTAAACGTTCGGAAGGTTAATATGTCTGACTGACATTCCAGAGGAGAGTAGTGAACTCTGTTCGGACCGAATACACTAGGGCTGTTATTTTATCAAGTGAGTTAAATATCAATCCCAGGAAAATGCAGTCACAGTTTTTTAAAAATGGAACTTCCCACTTCCTCGGCCTTTAGAATTTATTTGTTTACCATCCGTGTATAAAATCAACAAGAGTTATTCTTATTACTATCTTCCGAATAGTCAACAGTGCATACACTAGAAATAATAATAATATTCACAACTCTGTATTTAATTTCCTCTCAGTAAAAAAATATTACGTGTTTATATCTTAAGATAGAAGAAGAGTAGCGTCCAAAGTAGCACCGAACAGACTGTACGAGGTGCAAAAATTGAAAAATTGTACAACAAAATGGTTAGAAAAGTACGATTTATGTTGCATTTGTAAGTAGAATGCATATATTTTGAAACAATGGAAAATACTTCTGCTAGAACTTACTTACATTCTTTAAAAAAATAATTTGATAAAAATCTATTTTTTAACTAAATTTAAGCATATTCCACCCTGGATACTTCAAAAAATACATTTTGCAAAAAAAAAAAATTAATTCAGACTACCTTAATAATTACTATGGTAGTGTGTAAGAAAATATTGGTACTAACGTAAAAAATACGTTTATTAATTGATTTTGCGTATATTTATTTCTGTTATAAAAATAATAACTTTCGTGGCCGAAATGGATGTGTATAACAATTATTAAAAATGTGTAAACATTATTACTAGATCTTTTTGTTGCACATAACTAGGGTATTTGTTATGAGGTCCCTAACTGACGAAGGTTTTATTGCAAAATGTGCACTCTAAATCTGAACCAGTGATTTCATTCAGTTGAATTATTTTATTGAATCCTCAGTTAATGAGCTGTTATCTATTTGTGAATCAGTAAAATTCACTGATGCTTTACTACCAGACCATTGCAATTTACTGATAATCAGTATAAATCACTGTTTAATAGAGTAATATAAACAACTAAAATTAAAAGTAGAATTTTGCATATTTAAGTGGAGCAGTTTCAACAGATCTGCAGTTTAATTCGCTGATTTGGAACAGTTTTAATAGTTTCTATTTTAGAGTGTGCTTTCTAAAGCATCCAGAATGTATAAATGCTTACATTTTTTATTACAAATAGGTAGGGGCGCGTGTTTTTCGTGAAAATATTCAACGACCAGTTCTACTCCAAAACATTGGGTGATTTTGATTGAAACGCGCCTTACGTGTCTGTCCTTGAATCACGGAGGCTCAGAGTTGTGGCAACCAAATTCTGATTGGCCCGGCCAGTTATGAAACTGTCGTCTAACAAAAATATGCAGCCATTTAACACATTAAATTTGCAATTGTGTGCTAGGATGTTAGTAGTGTACGAATGTTCATTCTGTCACACGCATAATGCATCAGGATTCAGGATTCGTCCGCCATATTGGATGACGTCACCTCCTGCTCTGTCATTTCTGTCGGCCGGGGGCCACCTTTTAAAATAAAATTGCCTGTTTTACCCCAAGGATCACTTCCGAAATCAATTATTTTACCAAGAAATTACTTATTTCACCAAACATTTTCCAAAAGAAATGGAAAAATTAAGAAACCAGATCCAAAGCTTCTCGAAGCAAGAACCGAAAAGTTCTCAGGCGAGCAAGAGGATTCGAGGCTCTTAGCGGAATGAGCCACTTGATCCTCAGATCAGCAAAAGAGGATTCGAGGCTCCGAGCCAGGTCCAACGGACTGGGGGGGATCAGCGGACATGGCCCCTCCCCCGACAATCAACCTGCACCTAAAGCAGTCACACCTCCCTACCTTCACCCTTCCACCTCACCACACTCTTATTCACTCTTACCTCACCCCCTACCACCTTCTTACTGGCATATTATCATAAATATCACTAAAAATCGAAAAAAAAAAAATTCTAAAAATTGAAGAACGTATAGCGTTACACTACCCTGCCCCTAATGATCCCAAAATCCTCACCTCACCCCTCACCTCCTCCACCCACTGGAAATTATAATAAAATCGAGAAAAATAGTAAAAAATTCTAAAAATTGAAGAACGTATAATGTAAACTTCACACTCGCCCCTCCACATAGCAATAATTATAAAATCGAGAATGATCGCAAAAAATTCTAAAAATTGAAGAGCATATAACGTAAACCTCACACTCATCCTACCACCCTCGCCTCACCCCTTCTCCACTCACCACCAAACAATTATTATAAAAAAATCGCAAAAAATCGAAAAATTGAATTTAAAAATCGAAGAACATGTAACGTTAACCTCACACTCATCCCACCACCTTCACCTCACCCCCTCGCCTTCGTCACGCCAAGCAATTATTATAAAATCAAGAAAAATTGCAAAAAAATAATTCTAAGAATTGAGGATTATATAATGTAACCCCCACCCCCACCCACTCAACCGCATCACCCTAACCATCAACCCCTACCCCTACCTACCAATCTTACAATCATAAAAAAATTGAGAAACTCGCAAAAAAATAATTCTGAAAATCAAGGAAAATCAAGAGTCTTGGGTCTTGGGTCAAGAGTCAATGGTCTTGTTGAGTCAAGTGTGAAGAGGTTTTTACGAATTTGTTGGACTTTTTTGGAAATTTTTTAAAAAATTTGGGATATTTTTGGATTTTTTGGTTTAAGGTCAAAGGTTCTACGGTTTCAAGGTCAAAGGTCACGGGTCAAGGTCATAGACATCTAACATTGTTGGCGAGATGGACACTGGCCGACCTGGCAAGAGTCGGTCGTTTAGGGAACTTAGTCGATCCACCTGTCATCGAACACCAGGCTTCCTACATATATACATCTTTGAATAATCATTTTTTAATATGTTTTAATTTTTAAAAAATTATTTTTTATACATTTTTTGGGATTTTATAATATTTTTGTGCTTTTTTGGAATTTGTTGGTTTTAAGGTCATCTAAGTTCACGGACAAAGGGTCATGGTCAAGGTCATGGGTCAAGGTCACTTGTATCCAAGATGGCGGTTGGATGACATCACAACATGGCGGCTGGCAGGCGCCTTGCGCCTACTCCTGAATCCTTTATGCCAGACTCGCCATAATTATTCTACACTAATGTCACTAACATTCTGAAATGTGGTCGTCATGGGTAGAAACAGATCGATAAAAAAGGAAGAATTAATTTTTTCCTCAACTTAAAAACGTTTAAATTTACCCTAAATTTTAATTTGCTTTTGTTTATAACTGAGAAATGCCATTCGGTCTGACCTTTATGTGCGTCGCTGGTGGTATTGGTTGGCCCTGCTACTTTCAGTTACGTCAGTGGCGCCAGAGGTACCGGAGCGTGGTATCGATTATCGATCACATCTATGAATAACATACCTTCCCATAGGGTCTGCTTCAGTTAGCAAAGAACATTGTAGGGCGTGAAGACGACAAATTTCTATTAGACTCAAAATAATTTTACTGTTGCTATAATTATTGGGTTTTTTTTTTTTTTTTTTTTAAAANCAGACATGTTCTTCAAAACATGAAATTCATTTTTGACGTCTTAGTCTGCCAGCTAAACATTTGGTGAATTTGAAGATGCAAGTTTCTAGTCTAGAATTTAGATACGAGAGGAATACCAGTAACTTCCTGAGAATGTAAAATTTCAACACCTATCTCACTCTCTCATGCAACTCATAAATCCTACGCCGTTTATTCTTACAGCGCACAAAACAGATCAATACTTTTTGCACATTTTCCTAGCACAATCCTTTTGTAGTATAATTAAAGTGACGAATTTTCCAGAAATATAGAACAGGGTTTACAAGGTTTTTTCCCTGAAAAAAATTATTTTATTAAAATATTCTCTAATTTTCCTTGCTTCAAGTGGATGAATCTTCACACAAAAAATACAAGAAAAGCATTTTCATTACGGCTAAGAAAATGTTTATTAGGATACAAGATTTCTTATTCGTATCTGCTCATTGACTGTTAATGTCTCCCGTTTAATTTTTGAAGGCAGCCGTATAAACAAGAATTAGTGCCTTGCTTAAAACCTTAATGTTTGCTGCAAACTTCAGAGTACAACCCACCAGAACTGCTGAATGTAATGTTGGTAAGGAGTATGGGTTATATCAATGAAATCCAAGTTAATGCGACACATAGGGCCATGTGCACAGTTTATTTGTCTTCGAGTTCGAGTACCGCTTCGTACTTAAAATACTAAAATTTAAACAATTTCGTTTAAACAGCTAAAAATTTTAAAGAAATGTTTTTTTTTTTTAAGTTAGTTACACTTCGTAATTACTGCGTACAGCTATGCATACAGTATATGGCCCGTTGGCTTANTTTTTTTTTTTTAAGTTAGTTACACTTCGTAATTACTGCGTACAGCTATGCATACAGTATATGGCCCGTTGGCTTAGTGATGGTTCAAGCTTGTAGAACAACTCTGTGTATTTCTTGTCAGCCCTTTCAGTCGTGGCGATCTACATATGATAAGTCGTAAGTTAAGTGGATTTAATTATCTACACCGCAAACACCGAGTGAGGTGGCGCAATGGTTAAATTTTGGACTCGCATTCGGTAGGACCTGGGTTCGAATCCGGGTCCGGCCATCCTGATTTCTGCAATAATTTCCTGAAATCACTCGAGGCGAGTGCTGGGATTGGTTCCTCACTACAGGCCATGGTCGATTCCTACCCGTTCCTGCATGTCTGCTCAACTCGCTCCGTCTCTAATGACCTTACTGTCGACGAGGTGTTAAGCCCTATCTACGTGTAAACAGCAGAAAAAAAGCGTTCAGTGAGGGGAAAACCTTCACGTGACGGAAGCCATCATTAGTTGCTGAAGCTGTATTGCTCAGTCTCATGAACAGCAGATGATAATAACGTCAACTGCAAACTCCGACTTATGAGTGCGAACAAAAAGTGTTTTTGTTACAACTAAAATTACATTTTATACGCGCTCGAAAGAGATACTCTTCTTCCTTGATTATCAGTGTTTTTAAGTTTGGAAAACCCCATAGAAATATGGGTTTTTTTTTTTTTTTTTTTTTTTTTTTTTTTTTTTCATATAAAGTTGCATTGCAAATCCTAGTGCGATAATTGGTAACGTTTTAATATGACTTTTTATCTGGTACTGCAAAGCGTCGTAAAAGTAATTTTACACAAATTACTTCTCAGTAAAATAAAGTTGTTAAAATCAGTGCAGATCGCATACCAGGAAGTGCTGTCTGGCAAGACCTTCAGTTTCGCCTGGACCTACTTTAACTATCCCTACTTGCTAATTAAAACTGATTGGTTAGAAGCCGCTCTCTTCCCCTCGTTAAGTGACCGATAATGGGCGCCTTCGTCACAGCGGACAGCTGCCGGCCGACCTACCTACCGCCTCGAGACTGGCTCGTCTTGCCCGTAGACTAAAGATTAGACAGACCGGNGACAGCTGCCGGCCGACCTACCTACCGCCTCGAGACTGGCTCGTCTTGCCCGTAGACTAAAGATTAGACAGACCGGCCTCGCTTGCTGCGCACAACCAGTCTCCGTGTCCCAACACTGAACTGCTTTCCTGCCAACACGACCAGCAAATATGGCGTGGGTTGGATTAGAGCTTAGAACACTGGTTATGTTAACAAGTGCTTTGAGCTGTTTGTATACTTCCTCAAAACTATTTGTAATGCTATCGGATTAAATTCGAATTGGCGAAAGTATTTTATTCATATAAAAGAGGTTGTCTTTTGAAAATTATGATATAAACGAACACGCTCATCAAAATTGAGCGACTGATAATTAGTGCCATATGGCGGCTGGATTTCATTGAATTATTTGTGATTCCCACTGAATGTCGAGAATTCCACTGTCATAAGTCACTTGTTACCTGTCCATTTGCTTGAATTGGCAGTAGGCGGTAGCTTACCAATCGACTTTCAGGAAATGTTATTTCACTGATAGATATCACTGATTCGGACTTACAGTGTAATTTAACGGACACGTCGACTAGCATGCTCCCAGTAAAGTTGGCAGCAATGTAGATAATGTAGCTCCTCGTATTAACGTCTTATTTGAAATGTGCTTTTCAAATTTATAGGTAGTGAATGCATTTTATTTCCATTTCTTTTGGTTTTTACGCCCAAAAGATTAATAATCAACGTTCCTTGCATTCCTCGCAATTCCACCTTATCTACACAAGAATAAAGTTATCAGGTCTCTTTTGGCAATGTTTGTTTCATATTTAGTGGAAGGATACAAAATCGATAGAAAAGTAGGTCCTAAACAGGGCTTTCAAAAGTGCTCAATTAGCCGTGAACAACATATAAACTTCAGGCGGTGCATGGCGACGACGCAGACACTACCGTGTGATCTGCTAAGTATCCCTGCAGTTCTCGAAAATGCTTGTACAACAGTGAGTTAGTTTTGGTGTATGTCTGTAATGCCTCTGTGGCCTTCTATGCATGCGGTTATTACGATAAGAGTCGTGCATGGTGGTAATTATGCTGTAAAACCACAAGAAAAAACCTTTGTTGTGTTGCCCAAGTACGTTTCAATTGTTGTCTGAGTGCCTGTTTCCTCAACTAAAATGCCAGCTGGGACGCAGCTTCAGCCATCAACGGGTCTGCAGCATCTGGGATGGCAGCTGCAACATATATGCTACTGTCCTGCACAGTACTAACATTATACGTATCTACTACTCCCTGTCGGACCGTGTAAGCTGGAATGATCCGCGGTGTGGTGAAGCGGCTAGAGCGCCGTCTTCCGACCCCGGCTAACTGGGTTAGATTCCCGGCGTGATCACTCCGGGATTTTCGCATGTTACGTGCGGGAATCGTGCCGGACGATGCCGCTGGTTGACGTGCTTTCTCGGGGATCTCCCGTTTCCCCCTGCCTTGCCATTCTGATGCTGCTCCATTTCCACCTTGTTTAACCCTCATGTATGCACGGAAACATTTTCTGTGAAATCGTTGTTTGCGCGAATACGCGTATCTCGGTAAATAAATGTTCTGGATATACAGCTTTTTGCCTNTTTTCTGTGAAATCGTTGTTTGCGCGAATACGCGTATCTCGGTAAATAAATGTTCTGGATATACAGCTTTTTGCCGAAAAGTTAAAAAAAAAAAAAAAATCTATGTTTTTATGTTTTTTACTTTTATCACATAAAGTGTAATTATTCCTGAAGAAAGAAATTCATGAAAATGGTCAAATATCGCATTTTTAAAGCATGCCTATGCAATTTCCTTAAGCGGTAATAGAAATGTAGGATTGTACGAACGTAGTTTAATCTGTGGGCTTCCGTCGCGTGTAATAAAGTCCCACTGTTACAGATCTAATTTGCACAGTAGAGCATTTTGACGGAAACACTGCACGCTTTGCGCGTAGGAGCGATGAGGCGGTAGCGGTGCGTGTTAGTGTCGCCCTTATCGCTCCTTGGCTTCTTGACCTAGAACGCACAACTACATAGGTCCCTTCAGAGCCGCCCAAATCTCTCCACTCAGTACAGCTAGAGGTGGTGCAGCAGTGTACTAAATTTACTTTTCAACTGGAGCCGCACGGCTTAGCTGGAAGAATGAGGCCCTCTTTCGCCTTGATGTTGTAATCAGTTGTTTGTGTTATCGTTACAATTGTCCGTGTCAAGTTGCATTGTATTTCGATGTCTCCCTCTGGATGTGACAATTTTTAAGGAAAGGGGTGTACATTTAATCAAACTTAAACACTTTAGAATTACGTTGTGAATTTAGTTTAGTGTTATCCCTAGGCCGTACTGCATACTCTGCAGTGAAGAAGGGAAGTTTGCAAACATCTCGCTTATTGACCTCTCACATCAGTAACACTGTTTTATGCTTACTTCTAGTACTTCGAGCATGATTTAACTTACGAACGGCGTATTAAAACTTTGTAAGTCTGCAGGTCAGTTACGGAATTCTTTCATCTTACTAATGAGAAGGGAGCTGCGGGGGTGTAGGAGAAAAGAAGTTTGATTCCCGGCGAGATCACCGGTATTTTCGCATGTGGGGAACGTAGAGGACGTTTCTGTTAGCCGGCAGGTTTTCTCGGGCCACGCCCGTTTCTTCATTTATTATGTCCCGACGCTGCTTCATCTTCATCTCGTTTCGCCCCCATCGGCCCTCAATACTTCGCTGTTATACGCCGGCTTAATTTCATCTCAGAGAAAATGGCTGACTATGTGAAGTCAACTCGCATAATTTTACTAATATAATTAATAATGGTTTTTAGAAGAAATTTTACTGGTTTGGAAGGTGGCGTGTGGAAACTGCACTACGATGTAAAAAAAATGGATGACGAGAAATTGAAGATCGTGTGGGGAGATTCGTATGCAAAAATATGTGTATCTGCGAACCTGTTTGTTCTGCGTCCGTAGCCACTTGTTTCCTAACACTCGCACTGGTCAGCTAATTCTCCGCATAGTGAATGCGACGCGTGTTAATGAGGAGAGTTGCTGTAAACTCCTCGCCATTACGAGAAGCGATGCCAGGAGACACGGCGGTCCGCAGTGCGGTTGCTTTAAGAACCTCCGCAGTAGCCGAGCGCAAGGAATCCGTACACCAGTGAAATCCCGCTCAGGCATGTCACTCTGTCGCTGAAATTATTGCCGTTTTGTGTTTTTCATTATGTGCCGCCTTAAACAAACTTCAATTGTAAAAAAATGGGGGAAAAAATTGTATTTAACATTTTACGATTATGCGTGGAAACGTTAAATATGAGCGTACAGCGGACTCCAAACCAAGTGGGTGCTCGGAGCAAACAAGATAAGAGTTACCGAGATTTTGTGTGATCTTCCATCAGGTCGTCGAGTGGGCAGAGTCTATTCGTAGTTATTTCCAAATTTTCTGAAGCCCTAAAGTNGTGTGATCTTCCATCAGGTCGTCGAGTGGGCAGAGTCTATTCGTAGTTATTTCCAAATTTTCTGAAGCCCTAAAGTTCTATACTTTCTGACTACTCACTGCGTATCATTCCGTCACTTACAAACATTGCGTGAACAAGTCTGGAAAGAAACCGCCAAGCAGAAACCAATCCATCTTATTGTGCACTGGTTAGACATTCAGAAATAAATATTTTAATTCGTAGTGACTGAATGTATTTCCAGTATTTGTTCCTGAAAACATAAATATGACCGTAATATAAGTTTAAAAATAACGTAGAGAAATTAACTTTTAATAATGCAGTATGTTCCGCGACTCAGCCGACATACTTTGGCAGCGTGTTATACAGATCACTGGCAACAAAATATGTTATATACACAAGTAGGCTATGCAGCTCCATTTCAGAGTTACGGGGACTTAAATGCAATAAGAAAGTTGGAATTACTGGATATCTTTAATGCAATTAACTACGTTCATGTTGTAAGTCCCACACAAGCTGCTCAAAATGCGCCCAATTTGACGGTAAGCAGACTGCTAGTGTGGCTGACGTGGCCAGTCTTCGTTAGCGTGTCGAGGCGAGTGGCTGTGCAGCAATGCCAGGAATGTTTACACGTGCGGAGTACGCAGACATGGTGTTTGTTCACGGATACTGCGACGGAAATGGGCGTGTTGCAGCAGTTGAGTATCCGCGCAGGTAGATTGGAAGAGGTGGGCCAGTCCCTTGGCCGACACGCTCCCCAGACCTCTCCCCGTTGGACTTTATATTCTGGTTCTGCCTGAAGAGTAAGGTTTACGGCAGACGGCGATCAGATACACGAGACGAGTTGCTTCGNACTTTATATTCTGGTTCTGCCTGAAGAGTAAGGTTTACGGCAGACGGCGATCAGATACACGAGACGAGTTGCTTCAGGCGATAACTGACGCCACTAAGCAACTCGGAAATGAACTTGCATACACGCAGTGGCAACACACCATGGTAGGCTACAACGTGCCGCAGTCTGTTTGCGGTCAGATGGCGCGCATTTTGAACAGCTCGTGTGATACATTCAACGTGAATGTAGTCAGTTACATTAAAGACATTCAGTAATTCCAATTTNCATTTTGAACAGCTCGTGTGATACATTCAACGTGAATGTAGTCAGTTACATTAAAGACATTCAGTAATTCCAATTTGTGTTTTTGTTGCATTTAAGTCCGTGTAACTCTGAAATGGAGCTGCATAGCCTACTTGTGTATATAACATATTTTGTTGCCAATGATCTGTATAAACACGCTGCCGAAGTATGTCGGTTGAGTCGCGGAACAGTCTGTATTTTACATAACAACTATTTCATGCTACCCATAACCAACACCCGTGTTTTCTCTCTGTTTATTTTTTATATTGATCAAGAAGTAAATATTGTAATTTTAAAAAATACAAGTTAAAATTTTATTTAACCCGTACTTTAGAGTTAATGAAAATATAAAACGGTTGTGGTATACGATTTACTTCGGAAACAACCAAACACGCGCGCTTGAAGAGATTTTTCAAAGGTTCGATTCAGAAAGAGTGAAGACCGTGCAGAGTGAATTTGATTGAAAACCGAGGCGCGAAATTTTAAAACACGTCACATTTCTTCTGTTCGGCCCTCCTCATACGGCTGCCGTAACACGCGAGAAGCTAGAGCGGAGTAGTACAGACGACAGAAGTGGACAACAGACACGTCTGGCCTTTTGCGCTGGACCTCTGCGATTAACCTACGTATATATGTTAGTTCTGATTTCGTTTTATTTTATTTTGCTTAAGTTCACGCCAAAGAAAGGCTGTTGGCTCCCAATAAACGAGATTACTTTGTGAGACACGTTCTCGTCTGCAGCCTAAAACATGCGCGGGTTATAGGCCATTCACGGTTACGCCATTCACTGTTACTTCACACATTTTTAAGCCCTGCTTAAGTTTTAATTCCACGATATTCCTCCGCCTTATGTTCACAAAGCTTAACCGAGTCTAGAAAATTACACCAAAGGGACAGCGCACCACATTCGTGCGCGCTCACTGTAATAATATTTTACATTAAACTATTTCTTACTAGGCAATACCAACACAGCTATTGTCTCCCTGTTTTCAGTCGTATAAATTATAAATTAAACATTGCAATTTATCTATAAAATATAAGTAAAATTTCAATTAAACCAAAACAAGGAACATTTATGTTAACACAAGTATAAAACACTTATGATACATGACACATTTAGGAAACAACTAAACACGTGTAAAATGGGGTAGTTTTTCAAAGGTTTGATTGAAAAAGTGCTAAGAAACCGTGAGTAGACTATACATAGTCATTAGGCGGAGGCTGATGCTGACATGCGCCGTTGGCTCAAGATCAAATACACGTTTTAAAACATCAGCAGAGTGTGAATCTTCAGCTCCCGCCACAGGAGTTAACACTTCAAGTTGTTGTCCAAAAAATCTTCGTCATGGCAGAGTTCAACTACCCGTCTATTAAACCTACGATCTCAAGCCCAAATTAGGCGTAAGGAAACAAACACTAGCCCACTACACAACCAACANCCCGTCTATTAAACCTACGATCTCAAGCCCAAATTAGGCGTAAGGAAACAAACACTAGCCCACTACACAACCAACATCAACTTTTCACTGTCGACACAACTCACTAAAGTAAATGCCGCTCGCCAGGCATCGGCCAGGTCTACCTAAGTCCATCCGAGTACCGGACTATGTACAGTAACTCGTGACCACACAATCGCTTTTCCATTGTCCCCACACTTCAATGATGTTGTTCTTTACCCCACTCAATTTAACCAAATATATGGNACACAATCGCTTTTCCATTGTCCCCACACTTCAATGATGTTGTTCTTTACCCCACTCAATTTAACCAAATATATGGCAATTTTATATTAACATTTACTGGCATTGAAGGCAGTTCACAAGTTATTAGCCTATATCCAGCACTGCAGGAAAACCAGTTCCTCTGGTCTCCGTGTTTCTACCTACGACCATCCTAATGGTCCACAATACATCTAACGTTCGCTATTGGTTGACTGTTTTCATCGGCGTGCCAGGCTAAACGTGTGCCATGGTCTCTTCTAATTTAATGGGATTTACAGTCCACAGTAATTTTTCCCCGTACTTAAACAATTTTTTTTTTATGAGCGCAAGTTATTGTTTGTACGATGTAATGTTCTATCAAGATCCTGATAATAATGTGCAAAATAATGAAATTATATTTGTGCGGGGTTTGTCTTCAGGAGAGTGTATATTTTTGTAGTTGACTAGCCATGCTCGAATTACACTCGGGTAGAGTGCTCGAAGTGTCAATATTTAAAATATACCGTAAGTGGGGGTCACTTTGTGATAAATTTGGAGTGACTTCGTGACACACAAAATAGAATTTAATACCCCCTTATTTCAGTTCGAAGTTTCAGATATTCAGTGCCAATTTAATCACTGAATATTTGAAACGACCTCTTTGAACTGAAAGAAAATTTGAAATTATAATAAAAAACATTAGTGTCACAAAGTCATCCACCCTGTCACAAAGTGACCTCCACTGACGGTTTTTGTTTTTAGTTATTCACAAAAATTGTTTTCCGTTACGTGTACACTACGTCTTGCTTCATAGCGATCAAACTGCAGTTTTCACCCTCGGTTGAAATGTATCCAACATCAAGTGCTTTGGCATGAACTTTTCTACCAATTCCCTCTACAGTGGACGCATTTGGGGGAAAGGCAGAGAAACTCCGCCGGCCAAATTTTTGTGTGTTTTGCAGCATAGCGTTTAAAACACTATACGAAGCGTGTCCAAGTCAGACTAGTTCGAAGCATGCTACGCGATGAGTTAACATTTGAGTTTCGGAACGTGAATATTAAAGCGTCGCTGTGTCTGAGGCGCATGCGCTGCGTTTCTACAAGGCTTCATTATGAGACAGTGCGTGGAAGATGGCTAATGTGGTACCAGACCCGTCCAAGCTGGATCATCGATCGGTAATTCATTTTCAAACGGCTGAGGGATGCGAGCCAGAGGGAAGACATCAAGGAATGGTCTCTGTGTGCGGAGAAAAGTGCGTGTCGAAGATGTTCTTTGCTAACCAGTCGCAAATAAGGGCTGACAGAAAACGGCGGATTTTGCTGCGCCCCGGTCAGTCTGTACGAAGTTATTGTACATCCTGCCTAGAGGATGCAGTCGAGAACTGGTTCAAGCAGCAACAGATATATATTACTTCACTTACGGAATTCACCTCTTATCCGCAACACAGGAATTCCTGCCTGAAAGACCTAAGTGAATTCTTCCGATAAACGTTGTAGGCAGCGAGCTTGAATAAATATTACTATATTTGCTTGTGTTTCGCATTTCCTTTCTTCCTCGTCTGCAGTGGCTACACATTTCGAACGAGTTTTCATTTAAACGCGCTCATAACTCGGTAAGTTGGAAGTTGCTCTAAGAGGTATTTACACTTAATTCCTGCTACTTTTGTATATACACTGAAGAGCCGAAATAACTGGTACACTTACCTAATATCGTGTAGGGCCCCCGCGAGCTCGCAGAAGTGCCGCAAGACGACGTGGCAAGGACTTGACTAATGTCTGAAGGTATGCAGGAGGCATTGAAATCTGCGCCAATTTGAGAAAGGGTTGCACGTCTGTCACGTTTAATGATTCTCGTCAGTCGTCGTTCGTCCCGTTCTTTCACAATCTTTTTCCGGCCGCAGCGATGTCGAAGATGTGATGTTTTACCGGATTCCCGATATTCACGGTACACTCGTGAAATGGTCGTATGTGAACATCCAAATGTTATCGCTACCTCGGAGATGCTATGTCCTATTTCTCGTGCGCCGACTATAACACCACGTTCAAACTCACATAAATATTGATAACCTGCCATTGTAGCAGCAGTAACCGATCTAGCTGCTGACCGCATCGCGTTACTCTGATTGGTTCTATACCTCTGTTATTTGCATACGCACGCTTTTACCAGTTTTTTTGGCTCTTCAGTGTAGTAACTGTGTAACCATAAAAGTAACTTTCATTTGTAGCATAAACAAAGCATTTTTAGTCTTTGTTAATTCATTAAGAACGTTATAGACTAAAATGCTGGGCTTGATTTCCTCCCATCTCCACCAAAGATGCGCGGAAAGAAAATTTCGCTTGGAATGTAGGTACGTAAATAATTTTATTACAGACACTTGTGTACTGCATCCTTTTGCGTGCGTTTTAGAAGTACACAGTAAGTTGTTAATATGTTTAAAGAGATGACAAAGTTAATGATATGCCTATATATGTTTATATATCCAACCAGAGAACATAATTTTTATCAACGTGGCGCACTTGCACCCAAGTGGCCACTAAGGTTATGTTACTTCTACGCAGGTTGGGAAGATCAATATTAAAAGTTTGGCAACTAAACATTTTCGCTTCTAGGTAAGCGCTAGTGTCGCATGTGTATCAAATTTTCTATATTTTATACGTTGAAAAACAGTATAATTGCAATAAACACTAATCAAATATGAAATAACTTCGTAACTAAGTAAAATATTTTTTCTTTTATCATCTAGGTAGATTAAAATTTTATTTTAAAGTGGTTTCTTTGGAACACTGAGCACCTAGTGGTGGAAATTTTCTCTATGCCAAACTCTCCCATAAGAAAACTCGTTTTGTCCCTAACCTGAATATAACTAACCTTGCCGCGGTCTCAGCACAAATCCAGGGCGGTAGCCGCTCGACGAGCTCGGGAGTCGTCACTCAAAAGAGTTAAAATTAAAGTCAAGTGATGCGTTCGCAGCGGTGACCCGCGGCGATGGCTTCCGACGGGGTAAACAAAACGGCCTTGAATCTGTTGTGAGCACGCTCACTGTCACAATAAAAACTACTTGCTGCTGAAGTTCTGACACCCAATCTCGTTTTTCGTAGCGAAAAGCCCAGGGCTGTAAATTATGCCACACTTATTTGTGATTTGCCGTTTGCGACAGGGTCGTCACAGACGTTCCTGAGAAAGTATAACTGGCTACTGCGGCTTAGGCTGGTCCTTTTCTTCAAGGTGAAGGGTGCATCGGGAGAATGAGACGGTTTTTGTGCCAATACATGAATAGTGGGGCGAAAAGAACGCACAGCGACCATTACTTCCGAAACTACGTCATGTGTAACGTATGTCAACAAACATATACGGTGCATGTGTCAGAATCATCAGTTGCTGTATCAGGCAAAGTTGTTGCCAGAAGTAGCTGTTACTAAATCGTCACTATTTGACCTCGAGATTATGGGTTCGAATCTTGAGCACGCCACGAATATGCGGGCAGTTAACGAATCACAATTGTACTCATGACGATACTCTTGAAATACTATGGCAATATTAAACCTCTCGCCCAGTTATTATTGCAAACTTTCCCACGCCGGGAAAAATACTCGCCCTCCATGCAAAATTCGTGTACAACGTGAACTTTATTCAACACTGAACTAACCGTAGAGGTCAAAATATGTTGTTTTATTTATTTCACTGTTTGTCAGGGGCGGATACAGAATTTTTTATTTTTCCCTGTGAAAAAAGGGGGGGGGGCATAGAACTGCAAAATGAATGTTATAAGATTTCTAATAAAAACATAACTCAAGTTAACAATTTAACCGAACTAGTGGGTGTTGATAGTACTTTTATTTTATTTTACTTTACTTTTATTGCAATAATAAATAGTATGTCAAAAACTGCCACCAACGATTGGCAAGTGAAAAATGCGGTGTACAAAAATATGAATAATGAACATTATTTTAATCAAAGTAAATATTTTCCTAATACTAAACTTTCTCCTTGTCCTAAATTTCTTAGGTACATTTCTACCTATAAATAACATTTTTTAAATTTATACTTCTCACAGTTTACACTTTCTACGAACCGAACAAGCACTTTTTTTTCTAAATGAAATATGTATACTTCTGGTTCTGGTTCGTTATTCAAAAGAAGTTCAAAGAAAGTTTTATTATGTGCTTCCTAGCGAAGATGTCCAGAACTTCTTTAGGCTTCATTGCGGACGTGATGTCTTGGTGGATATGCAGCAAAGCCAACCCATTTAGGCGATCTTCTGTCATTGTGCTGCGTAGATAGTTTTTCAGGCGATGTAAGGTCGAAAAGGAGCGCTCCGCTGTGCTTGTTGTGGCAGGTAGTGTACGTAAGAGTTGAAACAGAACTCTAATATTTGGTAGTGCAGAAGACATTTTGTATCCTTCTGCAGGAGACTTCGGAAAATGTTTTGAAGTTTCTGATATCCACATTTGCTTCCAAATTCGTAACTCTCCTTTCAGAGCGGAAAAACAGGGTAAATCAAATTTGTACGGTTCGTCACCTAGCAGAACTTCATCTTCGAAACTATCACTAAACTCTGGTGACAGCAGCTTCTGGATCTGTCCAACTATTTGCAGCTGTGATTTTGGAAATCTGTAAACTAGTTCACTGATCATGTAGTCCATGAAAGGAAGGTACACCGTAGTATGATAGTATTCTTCAACTCACTACAAATTAAAGTTGGGTCTGTTTTTCTGCACGGTGGTTGTTCTTGGCTTATTGATTTGAATCCTCTTTCCCATTGCCAACTCTTCGGACATTTTGAATAATAGTTTGAACGAGTAAATGCTTTTGTCACGTTGCTCTTTGAGACTTGCCATCGTTACTTCCACAAGCTGCATTGCTTTGAGTATACCCATGTCTTCTGCTTGCAACTTCCGAGATAAGGACAGAGTTAGTCCCAATGTGTCAGCCAGAACCACCACACTGACAAGAAATTCTGACGATTGTATAGAGTGAAGGAATGAAAATGCATTACTTCCTCTTCCTTCGTATGATTGAGAAATGTTTTCCAATATGGAAGGCAGGCAAGGCAGGGGAGAGTATCCAGAAATGTTAACACAGCATCTTGCTTTTCAACCCATCTTGTTTCACGCATATTTTCAAGGGCGTGTTTTCCTTTTTTGAGCTGAGCTGAGGCAGCCTATCTTGCATTTCTTCTTCTAGTTTATGTATTCTTCCAGCTGACTCACGAAAGAAATTTGCAACATATGAAATTACCCCAGCAGCATTTCAAATGCCAGCCACAGTGCAAGCTTTACTAATTACTAAATTCGCCTTATGACTTGCGCAGTGGCTGCACTCTCGCTACACATGCATGGGCACCTTTCAATTTGCCACTCATGGTAGAGCCCCCGTCATAAACTTGTCCACGGCAATATGATATATCAAGGTTCGGTTTTTCCTACTCTTGCAAAATTGTGTGAGCAATGTTTTCTCCGGTGACATCAACAACACCGATTAACTTTAAGAATTGTTCCTGGATCTCATACGTAGTGGCGGGGTAGTAGCGAATGCAGATTGCCAATGTCAGTAGCCTCATCGGCCATTATGGTGAAATATTTAGCATTCTCTAAGTTTGTAACGATTTTTTCAGTAATGGCATATCCACAGGACTGAATTATTTCATTTTGAGTTGTCTTGCTTATATAACTGGCGTTTTTGTTACAAGAGGCATTGTGTGAGGCTAGAACCTCATCTCCGGGACCTATTCGGAACTTCTGCAAAACTCTAAAATTTCCACAGCCAAACAATTTTTCTGTTTCTGTTTGTAATTCAGTGTTCCGATTACTAAGAATATGTCCAAAATCTAAGCAAGATACTGTACTACTTATTAAGTACTGGTAAAATAGATGAAGTAGAACTAGATCTACGAGTAGGATAAATGGAATCGAGCACGTTAGCATTCCTTTGCATTTAATCGGGTACTGTTGGCACCTCGGTTTCATTTATCTGGCCCGTATGTTCATACTGCTACTGGGCCTGAAAAAATAGTAAACAACTTACTCTTATTATTTGTAATGCATTGAATTATTATTTTTAATAACTGACAATGCCAGTAAATGAATTGTAATTTTCTCTTGATAAAAGAAGGCATAAATAATGTATCATGGTTTTGATTTCGTTGGCATAATTTATTTGCGTAATTTTTTTTTCGCCAGATTTTGGACTGAAGTGTTTCGCTGGACTAATGTTTACTATAATAATATAGTTTGTGTCGTGTAAATTTGGAAAGGAATCAGATGTTTCATACTTGTATTATATTACTATATGTATTCACAAAGTAGGCTCACAGCACTGAGTTGTTTGTTCCTACAAACCATAGATGTCGCACGCGTGGTGCCAGGTCGGGCTGCAGAATGATCGTAAAGTGTTTCATTTATGTTCATTGCTAAAATGTTAAACAAATATGTAATTTTAAACTGTTTTTTATAGTCTTCTGGGGGAGGGGACAAGTGCCCCTGTGCCCTCGCCTTAAATCCGCCTCTGCAGTTTGTTACCCAGTCGTTGTGTCAAACTACTTCTTCATCGACCCAAGCGTCACAGGTTATATTACATAGCCGCATACCACCACATACTTTACAGATATACATATGAGACTCGTAAAAGAAGTCTTGTATTATTATGTAGTTTCTAAACTGCTCATTTTTACTACAAAGAAGATCGAGAAGACTGACTGGAATGCCCAGTGTGGTCAAACCAATAGTGAAGTGGATAATTAAAATGTAAATCTGGAACACTTTATTTATGCAAAGCATCAGGGTCTTCTTCAGCAATACGCCGCAAGACTTCTCGACGGTTCCTCACGCTCTCTATGTTGAGGGCGTTCGTCGCTAAGTGACTGAGCTGCCAACTGCAACTTAGAATTATTTTAGCGCACGAGCTGCCGCCCGAGTCCTCCACCCGACCGAGATAAAGCGCAGCCAAAAACTGTAAGAATGTATATATTTATGTGAATACACTGCAGACGGATAGAAGTCGGTGGAGTTTTTACCAATTATTGTTTTGTATTTTACAGCACTTTATGCTAATACCACCCACCGTGGTATATTATTGTACTACCACGCTGCTAACCGTTTCAGAAAATTATCGATAATTTTTTCTGCACTTGGAGATTCTGTTTTTCCTTGGAAATATATAATAAAGGTATAGCATGAAGACTCGCATGTTGATTAGGAACACTGTTAAGGTAGCACAGAGCGTTCGAAGGGGCTACAAGGAAGTTAACCAAGTATTTTTGCACAAACAAAATTAAGCGATCGGTAGCTGAGTGAATGCAATTTTTGCTCCTGAAATTTACATCGTGAACAAAATTATGGTTTTGGAAGGAAATGTTTTTGAAAAGGTTCGTATGACGTGATAACCGCAAACGTATCACCAATCACAAGAAAATATTGTTTATTTCCAAAAACAGATTTCTCATCGTTCTGTAAACCTTATGAGGGCACCTATTATTTTTCCGAAGATTCCGTGAAACAATGGTAGAATTTCGGTAACAACCTTGTAAACAAAATTCAAACAGCCTATTTTACCGCTGTCGCTGGGCCTACAAGCTGGCGATCTAGGTTCGAAACCTGCTTATACGTTTGTGTGACATGGTGAGTCGCCTTTTACGGATAGTTCAACATGTTTCTCCTCTGGTCTTTTAATGTTTTAAGAACGTAATTATTAAGAATTTCTAAAGCTATTATCGATGCCACGAACTGATCTACAGCAAAATAAACGCATGGTTCAACAAAGTGTTAGTATGTCACACACACTATAAAACACATATAGTACTTCCCAACCATCACTCCGTTCACAATTATTTTTTATGCGTGTGTACAGTTATTCACTATGCAGTACGTTTCAATTTCACCTGCTATGGACAACTGACCCAATTTCAATAAATAATCTGGAATAATAAAACGCATTTTACGTTATTATGGTACTTACGATCTAATCGATTGTCGTAATGTCCATTCCATAAAACTGCATGTAAGGAGCAGCCTATCGCTATTTGATTTTAATCGTAATTTTAAAAATATATTTGATTGCATCTTCCCTTAATATACTTAATATCAACAACAGCAAATTTCTATGAACCTCGAAAACTTTGCTGGACTATGTACTATGCGGTCTATAATGGACAAAAATTCTAGGAAACAATCTGAAAAGGAAATAAGGGCTTAAATTTAAATAATCCAGAGTGACTTAAGATTTGACTGGTGCTGCAAATAGTCTTTCTTCAATGTGCTTGTCAGGTTCGACGCAGTGGGGAGTACTGCATGACTCACGCATAGTCATTACTGTTCTAGTTGGGCAGGCTAATCCACGCCCTCATTAGTCCATATCCATCAGCTTCATTCATTAGAGGCTCTGTGTTCCGCTCTCACGAAGATGGCTCGACGCCAACGATCGGGCGTGGTGGCGCAGTGGCAAACCTTCGCACTCGAATTCTGGAGGGCACGGGTTCGAATCCCGCTTCGGCAATCCTGATTTCTGTTTCCCATGGTTCCCCGAAATCACTCCGGGCGAATGCTGATATGGTTCCTTGCTACAGACGGGCCGCGGTGGTGTAGTGGCCAGACTACTCACCTCGTACCAAGGCAAACTGGTTCAATCACCGGCCGCTTCACTCCGCATTTTCGCAAGTGGGAATCGTGACTGACAATGCCGTTGCTCGGCGGGTTTTCTCGGGGATCTCCCGTTTCCCCCGCCCTTGCATTCTGGCGCTGTTCCTTTCTCACCTCGTTTCACCCTCATCGTCTCTCAAGACCTCGTTTTTAAGAGCCACCAAATTCTCTCAACTCCACCCCAGTAAAGTTGGTAACGAAGGAGGGTAAAGAAGTTAGAAGTTCCATGTTTTAAGGTTGAATGAAAAGTTTTAGATAAACAATTGGTGAATGGCAAAAATTTTCCTTTGTTTTGTCTATATTTTATTACATAGGTGTAAGAATAAGCGAATTTATAACATATCCACTTTTGCTAGAATTTCATAGTTTCACTTGACTGGCGCATGAATAAAGTGATCAGGCTCCCGGCTATGATAATTTTACATACATCGGAAGAATACACAAAGCGCATACAAGTATATCTTAAGCAAGGCTCTCAGAAGTGCTCAGTTGATCGTGAACATACTATACCGTGGGACTGTTCGCGGGTAGGGACAGTTAATTTCTTTCAAAGGTTGATTTGAAACGTCCTCAATTAACCGTAAACACTCTGTAGGCCTACTATAAATCGCTGTGCCCTCCTCCTGAAGAAAGTCGTGTCTACGCCGAATTCAGAGACTTTTTTTTTTTTGACCCCGTAGTTGAAGTTGTTTCGTAACCGGCTTCCGGGTGTAACGACTTGGCAGGGTGGCGTGGTTTGTCGCGGCAGTAATGCAGAGGAAGCGAGTCGGCTTACATCCGCCGTGATGAGCTGTTTTCGAGAGGGAGGGGGGGTGGAGTTAAGGTGTCACTGAAACATACCAAGTGCAGTTCCAACCCAGGCACTCGCAGCCCTTCCCGTACGCGCTGAACCATAGCCGTCTTTAATCCATTCAGACCCATCGTACACAATTGTGTACATTACGAATGTGTAGGTAATTTTTGATCTGTATTGAACACTGCGAAGCTCAATGACCAATGATCTTACCTGTGAGTAAATGATTCGCAGTCCATCTTACTGGTCTAGATAATAATTGGTTCTTATAACTGTAGCTGAACATACAGTCTACAGCTCATTGGCTGTGACAACGAAAAGAAGTGTTGTGTCGACTTAAGTACAGCACGCATCATAACATTATTTGGTTGCAACACCTGAAACCATAAATTAAAGTGGGTATGGAAGGGTTGAAAGGGGGATCAGGCCCCACCATCTTGGATTTTTTTTATTTTCGGCTACTACCCGCTAACGTGGAGTTTTGGATGTATTTTTTCGGACGACGTGACATGCGTTCCCTGAAAACTGTTCTGTCCGACCACCATAGCTATAGCGACCTCTGTAGTCACTTCCACAAAATAATAAATTATTTTANAATCTTGGATTTTTTTTTTTTTTCGGCTACTACCCGCTAACGTGGAGTTTTGGATGTATTTTTTCGGACGACGTGACATGCGTTTCCTGAAAACTGTTCTGTCCGACCACCATAGCTATAGCGACCTCTGTAGTCACTTCCACAAAATAATAAATTATTTTACCTCGGCTGTTACAAGTTATAAAATAGCAAATGAAGAGAAGTTGTAACAAATCAAGAAAATTAAGGAAGGTATTATTTATGCCTTGTCGTGCCAAAAATTTTAATGCGCCTCCTGAAATCGAAATTGTGGGTCAGGTTCCCTGTGCTCCGTGCTGCCCTGCTGATGTGGTCTATTCGTTGTTTCTTCGCACTTTTTAAATCAAACTTTTGACAAATAAACCCATAACGTGTTTGGTTTGTTTTCTAGATACGTCATGCATCACAAGCGTTTTACACTGGACAGAACGGAGGTGAGGCGAGTTTTCTCGAAGACTTCCGTTTCTCCAGCCAGTACTCATTCTACCGATGGTCCATTNACAGAACGGAGGTGAGGCGAGTTTTCTCGAAGACTTCCGTTTCTCCAGCCAGTACTCATTCTACCGATGGTCCATTACCAGCGTCATTTCCCGTCGCACCGAGTGTGACGTATTGGCAATTTCCTGGACGTTCGTACAGATCCTCTCAATCGCCGCCCTTCAACCACCAAGTGACAGTCGCCAAGTGCCGACTAGTGGATTCACCCGTTTACAAAACTTACACAGTATTCGAGCAAATCACGAGTCTCTTCATTCTACGTTTATAACAATGCTCATATATTCGCGGTTTCTTCACCCTTTTTGAATCAAACCTTTGAAAAATCACACACCATGTTTGGTTGTTTCCTAAATATGCCACGCATCACAAGCGTTTTATACTTGTGTTATTATAAAAGTACCTCATTTTTGGTTAAAATTACTTTCATATAAATTTTATCTATAAATTATCATATTTCACTTATAATTAATTTTAATAAAAACAGTGGGAAAATAGGTGTGTTGGTAATGCCTAGTAATAAAGAGTTATTATGCAAAATATTAGTACGTTGAGTGCGCATAAATGCGGTGCGTTGTCCCTTTGGTGTAATTTTCTTGACTCGGTTAAGCAATTATTGGCATGAGGTGGAGGAATATTCTGGAAGTAGATCTTAAGCAGGGCTTCAGAAAATTTGTAAGTAACCGTGAATGGACTATATTAGTTAAGCAACATGCTCATGTAACTAGTGAAGGGGAGGGAGGGCTCAGATTCGATGCCGGACGAAATATGACATGTTTTAAAAATCTTGCGCCCACTTACAGTAGGGTTACCGGGTATTTCGGACATAATCCGGGGACTCTTGAAAGAATAATGTCATTACATTAGTTTACTTGTTACATATCTCAATACTACTGGCAACATATTTGTGCGAACATGATATGATGCGTCGGTAAGTAAGGTAACACATCAAATTGAGCTTGGCTGTTGAATCATTTCTTCTTGTAATCAACTGCAGAGTGCAATGTTCACTGTAGCTTTGCATTTTGTACGTACTCAAGATAAATTCGGATAGTAAAATTATTTCAGAAGAACATATGTGCGATCTGTTAACTTGAAGATATGGATTTTTTCTGTACGAAAGGCAAACGCCCCTCAAAGAATTGTTATGTTTCTGTGTAGCAAAATGTTTACTGACGGAAATTCTTCCATCACTCGCAACACTGAATAAGTAAATGCGTATAGCACACAATTTTATGTAATCATCCGGTTTTCTTGGAGAGAGATGTCGCTCCATCATCAGTATGCACTACTTCGCCTGGTTCCAATCTGATGGAACCACATGCGCATACGATGCTTGAATGTCACTTGGGATAAAACACCATAATAAAATCCCTATACAGGAACCAGGCATGTATTTCCATGTACTGATGTATGTATTTTCGATTATGAGCATGCATTGCCAATGTCCATTGTTATTTATATAAAATTTCATTTTAAAAGCTCGACAAGGTGTATTAGGATTTTTGAAGATGTTCCCAGATAAAAGTTGTTCTCAGAATGTCTCCGGATTAATTTTTTCCTTAATTCGGACATTTTCTTTGTGAATCATGTAAACATAATGCACAAAGATATAATTTCGAAAGGAAACGTTTGGACTAATAAAAAAAAACGTAAAACCCTTTACATTCTATGGACAAAATTTTGCCCGAAGCATCTTCAAAGAATCGAAGACAGTTCCCGAAAATTGGGAACATGTGGTAACCCTCAGCTATATCGGGAATTTGCACTTAATATTTTCACATACGATTTACAGCCAACTGTCTTAAAGTTTGAAATCTGTCGAATACACGTCAGTGGATTTAAAAGGAAACCATATTCGTTTGCGTTTACCAGGAAATTGTTAAATAAGTTTTTTTTTTCTGATATTGTGGTAGGTATCGCGAATCTGTTTGCTAAGACAGCTCATCTGTACCACGATTGTAAGGCGTATTGAATAGTTTCATTATACAGCTGTGTCCTAGTAATCACGATTCTTTATGCTTTACTTATCCGAACAAAGAGGTATGATTCGATAATTCATCTTCAACATACCTTCTGCGGGTAGATAAACAGAAAATAAAACACATTAATTCCACTAGCCTTTCTATGAGTTGCTGTATTTCGGCCAGTGACATTGTAGGTTAAATAAATTTGCACATTTATAAATTAACACAAAATTAGTTTTTCAGTACTTCTTAGGACAACTGAGATTGTATTATTCATCAGCAAACAGTCTACGATACTTTCAAGGTATAAGTTATTACCTTTGCTGCTAATTGTGAATAATAATTTTTGCTATTCAAATATTAAAAATTAGTAACATATAGAATGTTTAAATAACTTTGAAAGAGGCCCTACTGCATCAGTATTAATTAATATTTATTCCTGTATCCTGCCGTTTTTATATGCAGCATAGAACTAACATGGTGATTCTCTTATAAGTGGTCTAATCTGTAATCATATTTCTTAATTTTCCGAATTATAACTTGCTGCTGATTTTAAGTTTGGTGACCAGCCGTTTCTTTGTGAGTTTTCGGGAGGTCTAACTTTCGCGGTGAACCTTAGTTTCGATTTGCCGCCGCACAGGTGGAAAATTATGTCAACTTTTGATACCTTCAGGTTGGCCGTCAGCTCTGAGAAGACAGAGAGCGCGTCTCTCTCAGAGTCGCGACTAACCAGTCAGGAGCAAGAGTCGGCGCCTACTGGAAAAATACTATTAAATTAATCGATTAGTATTTCCAGTTAAAAACTAATTTAATCATATTTTTTGATCAAACTAGTTTAATTAAGTTATTGTAAAAATGTGTAACTTTGGGAAGTAATAAATGATTACGCCAGAAACATTAGACTCGGTGATTGGAGGACAGTGCGATCATTGACACGTGATTCTCCTTGCCCGCACAGGACGCGAGCTGAGATGTATCGTATGTCGGTGGGTATACGTCTGAGTACGTGAACTGGGGTTGTCAGGATTGGTTCCTATGCAATCCTTGAAAGTAGGTCAACAGTACTAGGTCTGAGTACGTGAAAGCGGCGTGATACGTGAGCTTCTACAATTAATTCCTTTTTTTCGAAGCTCTTTAGAGAGTGCTTGCAGTGGATCTGTGGCTTGTATGAGAGTCGTTAGTTCGTATTTAATACACTGGTTAGGGTGACGCCTGGTAAAGAAATGTTTCTGAGGCTGAGCTTCCTGCAAGTTTTAATACCATAGACGGACTTAATCACCAGAAGAAAGGGTACCGCTCAGTTCTTCGCGACTACGCCCGCACAAACAGGTCAGCCAACCACCCAGTTGTTTTATCGAAACAAAAATTAATATACAATACGTTTAATTAGTTGTTTTTGGTACCCCTAGAGTGTATCTCGATTGGCACAAAGTGGAACTCGCACTTGCCCAACCCACTGAATAGCCGGTATCCAGTTAAAAATGTAGCAAAAAGGAATGAACAAGCCTGAGGAGTCAATGAAATAGGAACTAAAAAATGTATTCTCCAAAGTGACGCCCGAGTAGGAAAACTGCCTTTTCAAAATGAACTCGATAATGCAGAGTAAGGATATGCGCACTGCAACGTGTTCTTAGTAGACGGACAGTAGCCATCTTCCAACTATTAATTTGGCTGGGGGACTTCAGTATTTGAGAAATGTTTGAAATTGCTTGTAAATCACAGAAAAAATTAATTTCAGTAGCTACCGCACCAGTTTATGAAGGAGTTCTCATAACAGATAATAAAATGGAAAGTTATAAACCCTAGACGGAATGGGGAATGAAGGAGGATTTTAAAATATCGGGAACGGATTCTATAAAATGAAAAAGCATCGTTAGCAGAGCGACAAACTACAATATTTATCTACTTCAGAATCTTGGCTTCTGGGTTGTAGCTGCGTCACAACCATCATAGTCGTTACCTAGGTAACAGTCTACTCATGTTGCTCTACCCTGAAGATGGAGACTAGGATATCATCCGAAACGTCCGGAGAAAGGACTGTGACGCGGCTACAACTTAGAAGCCAAAGAACTGAAGAGAACGGCCGCGTTTGCTAACTTGACTAGAAGAAACGCGGCAGTCGCGCATACTCACCCCAGCTACCGCAGGTGCGCGTAAAAAACAAGTTGCCGTCAGGGTTGTATATAATCAGCCTGAGGGTCTTCCAGGTTCCATATTGCGGGGGACGTATGTTGATGACGCCCTCAGGGACATTGCTCTTCTCCGCCTCGAGCTTCTTGGCGGCCGCCTTCTTGCTGCTGGACATGTCGGAGGTCCTGGTGGTTGTGCGAGCGAGCAGGTAAGACCTCGCGTGGTGGAGCCGAGCTACCGGATGTCCGCCTCGTGCACCTGCGCGCCACCTTGTACCGTTCCTCTGCGCTAATCAAACTGTGGGCGGCTAATAGCTGCTCATTGTGTTGATGAATACTAATTACCCCCGAGCCAGACATACGTTGCGCTCTCTGCCGGTCGAGGCGCAACTACACGTGCTGTCAGCTTGAGGACGCACGCACTTTACGCAACACTCAAATGCCACTCAGTAGGCCTCCGATGGAAAATATAATGAGACAGGAATAACCGACTACCTATTTCGGCCATCAATTTCATATTAGTGCGTACCAAAATATAAAACTTTAAGAAAGTTTAAAACTGCAGCTCGACTTTAAAAAATGTGCCTCTTTTTTTATGAAAATTATTACTATAATATATATTTAGTCAGTTTATTTAACTACGTGAAGCCATAAACATAGTTAAAATGGATGATCTGATTATTTTATCCATTTATACTAAATGCAGGATCACAACAACTGAAATTTCCAAGAGGGATGATGCAAAAAGCAATTTTGCTGTCATCCTATTTTTCATCGTTAAGAATAGACACACCAATATGAAACCCGTTCTCGTTTAGAATTGTTTGCATTCAATAACACTGTTTTTGTGCACTGTAAGCATTCAATAACAATATTATAGGTATCAGTATTTATACAAATTTTAAATTATTAACCAACGAATTATATATAGAGTATAAAAATATTGTGATAAATTTACTATTATGATGAAAATGTATCTTTGTTCACCAATAAATAACGCAGCTGTCATAATTGTCCGTGGTGTAAGATATTCATCAGTGAAGAACAAACGCTAACCAGTTGGATAAAAATTTAAACTGAACACACTATTTACAAAATATTTAATTTATTAATAAGGTGTTTTATAAAACTAATGGCATATTACTACGTAAACTGCAAACCACAAATGATTCAGCCACTCTTGACACATCGTTGTTCGCAAATAATTTTTCAGCCCTCTGAAGCATCGAAAATAATCCGTCAGCAGTAACATATGTGGAAGGAATAACTAGGAGCAAGCAAGTTAAGTCTTAAGTATCTGCAAATAGATAACGCATTTCATGTTGCTTTCCTTTAAACTTTGCTGGCACGGCTGCGACAGTACCGAGATTTGGATCTAGGTCAGGCAAAATTTCCAGCTAGCGACTTAATATGGGTAGATCAAAATGATGTTCACTCAAAACCGCGTTTATTTCTTCACTCCATTCTGTAGGGAGGTGAAGGAGTGCTTTTCCAAGAGTTCAATATTTCACGAACCATGGCTGTTTAAACCTGTTCTCAACTTGGTAGTATAGGTATTTTTCTATGCATTTATTCCATTGCAGCAAACAGATGGGCTTCCGAGAAAGAGCATATTGTATTGTCCGAGAGAGAGCATATTATATAGTCCAACAGAGAGCTTATTGTATAGTCTGAGAGAGAGATTATTGTATAGTCCGAGAGAGAGCATATTGTATAGTCCGAGAGAGAGCATATTGTATAGTCCGAGAGAGAGAGCATATTGTATAGTCTGAGAGAGAGAGAGCATATTGTATAGTCCGAGAGAGATCTTATTGTATAGTCCGAGAAAGAGCATATTGTATAGTCCGAGAGAGAGCATATTTTAAATGCTGTACTTACATCAGACATTCACTCTCGACCTGGCATATTTTTCTTTTATTTGAAAATGTATTTATCCTTTGCATTTTTTTTTTTATCATTGTATGGTTTTCTATATCTTAAATTTTTTTATTTGTGCAGGAAATTATTTTCTACATTTAATATGAAAATTAAACTTTCAGGGAAAATAGCATATATCGGAAGTTATTTGGACAATCATCATGTTTTGCTGCGCTTACTGTTGTCTTTCCTGTAAGTATAGTCAAAATTAACTAAGTATTTATTATTTTTCATCTGATATGAGAAAATACAAATTGAAGTTAATCTGTCCCATTTTCACTTATTATTTTTAATATTCCTATATTGCGTAAAACTTTGTTTTTAGCGATAATCTTTAGAGATGGCTACTTAGAGAAAAATCCAAGATGAAAGAAATATGAGCTCGACGATCCTGTTTCTGCTTTGTGAAACTGAACCAGGCGAGTCGATATTTGAACGTGCTTGTTACTGTATTGAACTTCCAGAACATAACGTTATTTTTCATTTAATATTCCTGATTTTATAAACAAACGATTACGAGATGTATTTACCCAGTAACTTGGCAAAAAGTAAAATCTCGTGAAGATGTAATAAGTTATTATATTTATCATACAACCTCATTTTGCAAATCACAGTTCACATACGAAGCAAACATTTTATTGAACTGTGTGTGCTGACTTGCTCTTAAATGAAAATCTTTGTGTTGTAGGATAAAAGTTAGGTAAAATACATAGTGTAAGGTCCCTTTAAAAATTACATTACAAATAAACTAACATTTATAATACTGCATAGCTACTAAACGATATTCGTCGAAGCTGACCCATGGTCTAATGCCCCATAATCACTTAGTACATAATAAAACCTCGTTAACTCCATTTTTGGTTGTTTGCAGGTTTTACGCAATTATAACACAAAGCAATCAACTAATCGAATACGAAAAGCTTGAATCTCCAGGAATGTTTAAATACAACTTACGAACAAAAAACGCAAAACTCGTAATTCCGCTATGAGATATCAAACAGCGAAAAACTCGTACACCCACTTATTTCTATGCAAATTTATCATAAAATCTGGGTTAAATATCAAACATATTTAAATTATTAATACCAATTTTGTTTCAAATGGGAAAAACTTGTCTTCGAAAACAAAGTAATTGTGTTTGATTTTGTATTTCCTTTAAAATGCCAGTTTTTTNCAAATGGGAAAAACTTGTCTTCGAAAACAAAGTAATTGTGTTTGATTTTGTATTTCCTTTAAAATGCCAGTTTTTTTAAAGTTACGAGGTTTTCTCTTGGAGGTTTGTAAAGCTATAATTCCGGCACTTGCTCTGTTGTAATACTATAAAATAAATTTGGTTCACTTCGTAAATATGATACTTTGTAGCGTGTGGTTGACTTTCAAAACTCTAGTTTCGACTGCTGAGTTCCCCATTTCGATCACAAGTACTGACGGTGGAGGTTATTATGAGGACAGTGCGGCCACTGTTTCTTTTGCCCTCTCTGTGTTAGTGACGTTACTTATTTTCAGGCTGTCGACTAAACGAAAGCCGTAACTCTCTCTCTCTCTCTATCCCTCTCTCTCTCTATCTATCTCTTTCTCTATCTCTATGTCTCTCTATCTATCTCTATCTTTCTCTCACATACACACACACACACACAAAGTTGAAGGGGTGGGTGAGAATTAGTTTTGAGCACTATTATTTCAAAAATGGCCTGACCAAAGGTGTTAAATAGAAGGTGCCTTTTTGTCGCCTTTGGCATGCAAAATGGTTATCAGCTTACACACAGCTGCCGTAAATCGTTACGAATACCTATTATACCGGGGCCGCGGTGGTTGAGCGGTTAGCCTGCCCGCCTTCCACCAAGGCGAATCGGGTTCAATCCCCGGCCGGGCCACTCCCGGACTTTCGCACGTGAGAATCGTGTCGGACAATGTCGCTGGTCGGAGGGTTTTCTCGGGGATTTCCTGTTTCCCCCGCCCTTTCATTTCGGCGCTGCCCCATACTCATCTCAGTCACCCTCATCAGTTCTCAAGACCTCAAGACCCAAAATCTCTTCACTCACTCACTCACCTATTTTACCGCAAAAACAGGGTGGTATCCCCTGTTTTTACCATGACGGGAGTTGCCGTCGGTTGTAAACAGTTACATACATGCAAAACATCATACAATAACACAGAATAGGAGACACAACTGCATCGTCCCTTTTGCAATATAATTTGATTTACTGTAAACCCATTTTACCTTGGCACTTTCATTAGCACTTTCGCGAGGATATGCCGCCCTCAGGAATAGTTTTAGGCCATAAGTCGTATACATGTTTTCGGCTTAGCTTGTTGGGAATCACCTCTCAGTGTTTTTTGGTCTAACTGAGAATCATCATGTGTGTGTGTGTCTTTAATATATATTAAATTGACCTAAACATCAATTATTCCTGCCCACATACCACAATCAAATGGATCGCCTTCTTTTCCCTGTATAATGGCAGTGTCGCCACTCCCCAACACCATAAATGTTTAGCTATCACTTTCCTTTTTCCACCCCTCTTAACTCAAAACACTAAAAGCAATCGCTTGTACACAAACATGAATATTTTACTTCACACACACGCGCGCACACACGCGCGCGCGTGTATATATATATATATATATATATTACCGAAACAAGTATGGGTGGAAATCAATAGCCCTATGGCTGCTGCTTATAGAAAAAAATATTATATGTACCACACATTGATTAATTGTGGGCACACACATTAATTAACTATGGGCATTACATATGAGGTCATTTACCTCGAATAAAATTAAGTAAGTTTCGTGATTGTCGCAAAATCGCAGTTTTGTTTTTGGAACGTGCCAATAATAAAAACTTCAATATATTAAAATAATTTCTACTGAGAAAAAGATACAATCTATTTCAAGATGCCTGTATCACAGAAGAAGTTTTTTAATTGTTTAATGTAAGGAAATTGTTGCATTCGCTAGCTCTGCAGCTGTCGCTAACTTTTGTAAAGCAGTTTTGCTAAGCATGTTTTAAAATGGATTAACGCGATGTCTTTCAGCTAACTTAATAAAATTGTGTACAAATGAATTGCTTTGTTTTATTTTAGTGTTAAAAATGATGTACTTTGGAATTTTGACATTCAGTCCTCAAACACTATTGACCTTAAATGTTTTATATTTGAGGCAAATATAGAATTTAATGCCTGAAAAATAAATGTTCTGTTTCACAGATATAGCATAATGATGAATATTTGACTCCCAGTACTCTTATACTTCTAAGAAAACATAGTATTTTCAAACCTAACATTTTTTTTTTTTTTGAATTTATGTATAGTAGGATGTTTTTACGTTAACAGTAATAACTGCCACAGACGAACCTACAACTTTGGTGTAAAACCCCGATTTTTTTTTTTTTAGAAATGTTGTATTACTGCAAGAAAAAGACGGCGTATTTTTATTCGCAGCTACTTGTGAATTGTAAATTGCTGTTTTAACATTAAAGCTCATTTGTCATACGTGATAGACGTCAAGAATAGTTTCCCTGCTTACTGACAATCACTCTACAGCCAGGCTCTACCATAATGTACAGCATTATTTTTTTGATCTATGTCTTCTGTAGTGATTACCTGGAATGTAGAATAAATAATCGATTATTTTCGAAGAAATGTTACAATTATATACATATTTATCAAATTCCGTTCTATATCCTTTAAGGCGCTGATGAAATTGCATTTCACAAAAATAATCTTAAAAGGAAGTTACGACAAAAATTGATTCCTCCAATAATACTATCATACAGACATATTAATGATAATGCTCTTAGAGTATGATAAAACAGTTCGTGGGCTAAACCCAGAAATTTGTCAAGGAGGTGGAATTGCTACTAATGTAAGATATTTAAACTAACGCATACAGTATCCATAGTATACTTCATATTTTTTGCTGACTTTGATGTAAAACTAAAATGGACCTACCGATAATAGTTATTAAGCATGGTGGAAATGAGTTTTTAACTTTAATGTGCATTTGCCTCAGATAATAAAATAGAAGGCATCAAACGATATGACAATACCCTGCGTCGCTTTTATTGGATAACAGTCAATAGTCTTGTTCCATTTTGCAAGCATTAATGTTTGTTTCAGAATTTAAAAAAAATTCTAAAATTTAATGTTTTTTTTAAATGTAATTTCTAGTTGTAAACACGAGTCGTACACATTAATTTGTCAGCTTGTAGTATATTGTCGAGAAGGGACTTCTTTAGAATTAAACTTGATTGGCATTCGTATCGTGCGCAAAAATATTTTCCGGAAAAGGCTGCAGAGCCAAAGGCCGGAATTGTGTAGTAATTCGTTGCCCACGCCAGACGACATTACCCTGCCGTTCACTTCGCACAATTTTGAAGCCCGGTAGCATTTCCGACCGCGTTCTGGCTTCATTTGCGTGCACACTGGCAACAAGACAGTGTTGGCAGAGTTTCTGCCTCTCCTGGCATGAGAATATGTCAGTTTATGTTGGTATACAAGTAATTCTTACAACTTTACAGGGTTTCAATCACGAGACGTTAATGCTAATTTGAGTTCTTGTGGTATTTAGTTAACAGGAAGGGCAGCATCTTGAATCGGACAGAAGAAATACAGGACCGCAGGAGTAGAGGGGTGCAAGGGTACATTGTACTCCCTCAAGTTTTGTGGGTGGGGTACAACACAGAATTTGTACTCCCTCTCCTTTTTTCCCGTTAAATTGTATTTGATGCCTTAATAACTTTTGCAGATATAGTAATCTTAATTACAGCAAAATTGCATGATGTGCTGAAGCAGAAAATTTGTGTCATGTTAACATATTAATAAAAAAAAAGAGGGCGGGGAATACCCAAATAACGAAATTTTGATCATAACAATGAAAATAATTATAAAAGGAAAATCTACCGAATACTCTTTCACTTTCCCGGCCACTTACCAGCAGTCCTTTGAATGGTGGTCTGCAGTTTTCAGCTCGCATCTCAGCCTGTACCCACCCAACTTAAAAATTTTCCAGCGCCTCTGAACAAGACATTACTAGTTTTATAAACAAAATACGTGGCTTGTTGCAGAACATATTTGGCATAATCAACTAAGTGCAAGAGAACCAGGAGGGGCGGATAGTGAACTTGCAATAAAACGCAAGAAATTATTACATTTATGTCATAACATTTAGACTCCTCGAATTCACTGAAATTGACGTTTTTTTACAACAGGCATTGACAAATAGGTATCAATATGATTAATTTATACAAAATGCAAACACCTTTTGTATTAGCAGACGCAGGCATTTCCTATCGATTTTAAGTTGAAATGTTAATGTTGTTTGTGCTAAAAAAAACTAAATTGTACCATTTATTTCTTCTAAGCCTATTCTAAAAGAGTAAGATATGACATCAATAGTAACACCTTATAACTTCAGTGTGTGATTTGGTTGCTGCTACGAATAATTCTAATTGTGAAAATAGTAATGTAACCGCTCGAACAGCTGTAGATTTTTTTTACAAAGTAGTATATAGGAAAATTCAGAAATAACATTATTCTTTTCGAGGTGCACTATACTTCCGAGCAGCCGTTCAGCTTATTTCAGAAGCACAAAATTCCCTATGCATATTTTATGTCAGGCATCGGTATAAGTCATAGTACACAATGATACTAATGTATTTACAAGCGCTCCTGCAGTTGTATTGACCTGCTATGATGCGTGGGCTTATCGATCGGCGATACCTGCGTCAGCGGAGGGGTGGGAGTTGCAGTGGTGCAGGGAGGGGGTTGCAAATGCGGCAAACCATTACCCGCATTGGGCGAAACACATACATCTGCATGCACATTAGTGAACTGGCAAACGTGCTTGGAAGTGAGGGATGGACTCGTGCTGTGGAAGTAGCCGTGCGAGGTGCAAAATGAGGGCGGCGGCAACTTACCCCAGCTGCTCCCGGTACGGCCCAGGAACTGGTGGGTTTCCGAGTTCCACAAGAAAATTCGGAAGCCCTCCCATGCTCCTAGCGTCGGGGGACGGGTATAGAACTGCTCGACTTTCTTTTCCGACATTGTCGCTCTGTAAACAGCCTACCACCCCGGACGCCGAGCTAGAAGTAGCCGCCGGGACAGCAAAGTCTGGCTGCGGAGGAGAAGGGTGGAAAGACGTCAGGGACCCTCGCTTCGACCCCTCCAACCTGCGCGGCCAGCAGTCATGCGCGTAGCTGTGCGCCGCTTCGATTCGATTGTCGCGAACGTCGCGTCAATAATGCCGCGTTCGCACAGCTATCTGCCGCCTGCTGTCCACACTATTGGCTCCGTCTCGCACTTGCGCGCGTGGAGTCGACTCTCGGAATCGAACTACACTTGCTACTAAAGTCCGTACAAAGAGAGCGGGTGCGTATTGAGTGCAGCGCATATTCATTGAAATGGCAGGCGGGCTTCCAAATGCTGTTTGTGCTCATTTTTGTTATGCTGGATGACACTTTTCAATCATAATTTTTAAAATTGAATATTTATTTTTATTCTACTTTTCAAAGGACAGATAGTTATCTGCGACAGTAATAGTAATTCGAGAGAAATTTACGTCTTTGAGGAAAATTTGGGATACTTTGTGAAGGGAAAGGTTGAAAAGGGAATTTTTTCCCGTGTCGCCTGAAATTCGGAGAAATTTCAAGCACCTAAGGTGCAAGATGTTATATTATTGAATTGTTACAGAACTCCGACTCATCTTATTATAGTTGGCAGCATTACGTTTACAAGCAGCATTGTTGCTAGCTAATAATATATTCACCTTCAACTGTATTTGACAATAAAATTTGAAGACAAAATACGGCCATCAAATTTTTCCTTCCAACAAATTTAATCAAATAATTTCGAATGTGTCATACTGTCAAATTTTATTACTTGGAGAATCTAACTTGAATTATTATTTAAAAATTATTTATATAGTGAGNAAAATAATTTCGAATGTGTGTTTGAAAATGTGTCATACTGTCAAATTTTATTACTTGGAGAATCTAACTTGAATTATTATTTAAAAATTATTTATATAGTGAGATATTGCTATTGTTTTTCCATGCAGCCATTACAGGAAGAGATGTAAGGAATGTTGTAATTGATTTTCGCTTCTTTACTAATTTCAAATGTTATTTATCAGAGATGTTTCCTGCACAATTAAATTTAATGCCTCTGAGTTTGTAATATTATTTACAATATTCACTTAAAATAGCATTCCAGCCCAGACAGTTTCTACATAAATTAATTGGTTTCATAAGCTACTTCCAGCAATTGTTCGTTATTTTAAAGTTTATTGACGTCCATTTTTGTCGTGCACGATTCCGATTGGCTGAGACCGTCAAACATCAAAGAAATATTATAACCTACCCAATCTTCAAACGTTTGATGGAAACTGAAACTATCCATCTTTCTCAGACAAATATGGCGGCGTTTATGGCGTTTCGATGACGTCATAACTGTACAACATTATTTTACCAAACTTATTGGAAGCAGTTTGTGGAAACACTTGACAGTGTGACAGGGGCTTTAGTTGACAGACGAAAAATAACCGGATCAGGACCCGCCTTCCTTTATATGTGTGTATGTGTTACAACAAGGCGAATTTTTTTTTACATTTGGGCATGGTGATTAATAATCTTTCTTGAAAATTCACAGAATACTCGGGGATACAACATTTAATGCGATGTGATTATTGCAACCTATAAGTATTTTGTTGCTGATAGGAGGGTGTTAATTGTACTTACAGTTGCAGGGGTTGCTTATCTTATTTGAGTGATACACTGGCCACTTTCTTCGTTTATTCAAATATTTTTAATTCAAAGCTTTTCTTTTTCCTATTTTCGGGGGTGCATAACTACCTAATTACTTTATGTCATATCACCCGTACATATTTTTAGCCTACTTTCCCAAGGAAAGTCACTTTCCGGTCTGTGTGTACGTGCGCATATGAGGATGTGTGTGTGTGTGTGTGTGTGTGTGTGTGTGTGTGTGTGTGCATGTGCTTGTCCCATATAAAAACTTTTGAAAGCGTAAACCGAATTTCAGCAAACTCGGTACACAAACCTACTTAGAAAGGACCTCTGATTTTAATAGTTTTCGACTATGCCGGGGACTTACTTTCAAAATGACGGCCATTTTCAATTTAGGGTAATGTCATATCTTAGATATTATTCAACCGCTTTAACCAAATTTTATATGTTGGCAGTGCATTATGTAAGTATTGTATTTAGAAATTGATATATGGTTGTTAATCCGCCATTTTGGAAGAGAGCACCACATGAAAAGATTTTGGCAAATAAGCAGTACTGAGGCAGGTGATGCAAACTGGTAAGTTTTATGTAGGTCAAGCACTTATTTTTTAAATGGTGGTCATATGTCAATTTTAGCTTTGTGTGCTATATCGTAGAAATCATATTTAGCTGGCCTTTTTGCAAAAAAGGTGAGATAATTGAACATTTTGCCATATTTCCGGAAAAATTCAATTTATTTCCACTAGATTTTGCACATTATTAGTACTACAGATGACTATGTAAACTTATATAATTTAAGTGGGATCAGACACTGTTTTTCGAAATGGCGGTTATATAAATATTTTGATAAGTTTGTCATATATATTTTAAAACTAACCAGATTCAACCAGACTTATTATGATGTCCGTACATATTAAAAGCATCGTATACAAAACCTTTTTTTAAAGTAATTTTGTAAGATAGAATAAAATAAGAAAATTAAATTTTTTGGCCATATCTTAAGGAGCAATCTACCGATTCACACCAAATTCTTCACACAAGAAGCACAATGGTAGGCTATGTAAACGTGCATGTTCAGGGACTTATTTTCAAAATTACGGTCCTATAAATATTTCAGGTTAGTAAACTGTATAATTCAAAAAATTATACCGATTACCCCCAAAGTCAATGCTCCGAATCCTCCGTAATGCAGTTGGTTTCACGTTAGCTTATGGTACGTGATTTTCTGGGTTCGAGTCCGGGGTAAGGCATGTGTGTATTTGTAAGTGTTTCACTACTGTTGCATATGTTTCTGGTTTCATCTCTAAGGATATTCCTGTCAGCGAAACGTCAAGATCTACCTACCATCTAAGCTTTTAAGAAAATAATTAAAATATATTTACACCCATGTAGAGGAAAGTAGGCTCATTATTTATATCAGTAACTTCTTGTTTCTACCTCATATTTATAAGGAATCATCTCTCAAGTGTTGTAACATACTTAAGAAAACACGCTGTATAAACATCCAATACACGTCCAACTGCCAGTTTCAGGATATGACAAATCCGTGTCTCGATTTAGGTTGCACAAGTTTACATGTGTCACTCTCTGAGTCAGATGTATTCCCATAACTGCATTGTACGTGGTGTTCCACTCAGCCTCTGAGTACACATCGTCAATGCAGTGTTCGATGTGCGTAAATTAAAAATGTATCAACACTACCCTCACCACAGCTAGTACCTCCACCATCACCACCACCACTCTCACCACCACTGTATTACATGGAAAAACCTTTATGCTGTATCAAACATGTTTGCAGTGATTGGCATACAATTTGAAGTTATTTTGTTAAAGGAGGGAAATTAATATCATGGTATGATATCATGGTGAAACCAATATCATGTGAATTAGCCCACAGCCTACTACTTCGTACTGTACTAGAATGGTAATTTTCTGAATTATATGTGTCCACAACAGCACGTAAGTGATTGTGCAAAGGCCATGTATTTAATGAACAACTTTGTATTTAAGGTTACTTGAACGTCCAAAACATATGGGAACTCATAGCTTAGCCATGGAATTTTGGGAACTGCACGAATTATTTCCACGAGTAATACAATGTTAACCAACATCGATGCAACAGCACCACCAATTTTCAAACGTATTAGTTGGTTGCCAGTAGTATATGTATAAATGGGGAGTTTGGCGCAGGAGCCACCAACCAACTCGGTTGACGTCACGGCCACTACTTCAAAATTTCCCGTTTTTTTTTTCTAAAAAAATTGCTCGTTTGGTTGTCGAAAATGTCTGTTTTGTCTCTCTCCCCCCCCCCCNAAAAAATTTGAAGAAAAAAAAATGCTTCTACTTCAGTGTCGCTGAGTGACTGCTCAGTGCATCTGAATAGCAGCGAAAGTTATTAAAACTTGAGCCGCTATAAGCAGCCGAGAAAATAAAATTATTCTAAAATAATTTTTTTATTGGAATTTATGTTATAATTAAAACTTGTATAGGCAAAAGTATACAGTATTATATGGCATAGGATTTATCTTTTCAACGTGAATAAGATCGTGATGTCGTTAACCCATTGACAAGACTGCCATATTGAATTTAATAGGTATGGCCCCTTCTCCTAATCACAACCCAGTCCCTCCTTACCTTACCATCACCCCATCCCATCTCGCCCCCTCCAGGCAACCAATTCTTTTTTACATTGATAAAAGTGTTAAAAAACAAAGCGGTTTATAAAATGGTCCCGAGCATCCGTAATTATATATTTATAGTGAAAGGATAAATATATACCCCCCTTCTCAACCAAGATACATCACCCCCCTTCTCAACGAAGATACGTCACACCACCCCCTCCCCTTTCCCCATGCAACACTGTACTTCTCTCATCCATGACCATGAAACCCTTCCACTCGTTACCCCTGCAAATTTCATCGACTGCCCCACTTGTCATATCACCTCTCCCCACTCTGCCCTTGAGTTAGGCTCGTGACCATGCATCCATAAATAATTAGATTAATTTTATTTTATGCTTGAAAAATTATTTAATATTAAGAAATACAGTGAAATGTATCGAACATGTATTTTAAATGCATAATCGATTTATAAATTTAAACTATGTAAAATTGGCGCTGTCCCACGGCAGTTGGTACCATTCAAAAAAAATAAAAATTCCTCACGTAAGCAGGTGGATTTAAACCAACGATGATTTTATCGCCAAGCACACACTTTAATCGTTTGGCAACAGGAACATCGGCCAGCACGATTGTCACATGCTGAAATCCGCTGGTGCACCTGCCAGGAATCGAACCTGGTTCGAGGGGCGAAGTGGAGGTTTGAGCTGGCTGCCCCAGCGTGCTGTCGGTAGGCGCGATGCTGGGTGTGGGCGGGTGATGGGAGGCGAGCGCTGTGGCCCCGATGTATACTTAAGCCAGTTTACTTTTACCAAAAAAGTACAAGTGTGGAGGAACGAGTATCGTTTCTATCGAGAATATTTTGTGTGTTTTGTAGCCGGGAATGGAGTACGTGAGATATCGCTTGACATCTGTGGACGAAGAGTGGTACGGAGCACTCCGAGAGAACCTGTCCCACCGGGAATCGAACCTGGCTTGCCATGTTGTGGCGAAGCATAGGTGTGAAGAATATACTTGACTTGAGTTTGCCTCCCTGCATGAATATGTGTGCTGTATTCGTGTAGTCTACGGGGGGGGGGAGGTTGCGTCGTGGAAGATGTTATTAATAAAAAACGAGCATGAAAGCTTTTTTCGCTGGAGGCCTAAAATTATGTGTCCAAATCTTGATACTTTTTCATGTTGCAGTAGGCCTTTTGAGTAATTTCTCCTGCAGCCCTATGTCATTATGCAAATGTATGTATGTTTAATTTTTATTTTATTTTTTCGCCAGTTTAATGCTTACGTACTTTCTTGATACATTTTTTTTTTTTTTTTTGTAGCATCATACGAGTCCAATAGAGTGCAAGTCTGTTGGCGAGCATCGTAATTTTCCCTTGACATGATGGAGGTTGCATACTGTGTGTGCACAAAGTTTGCCGCAAAAATGAACACCGATAATGGAGGAACTAGCATCCGTTTATAGCCCTTCAAAATGTTATCGTTGGTATTGTTACGATACACTGGCATGCCTGATATAAAACATCTTCAACGTGCGTATGTATATCTGCAGGTCTGAACTTAATGATGGACTGGAGTTTATTAATAATCGGTATTCCAAATATCGCGATGCTTTCATACAGTTATATTACGTTACGTACTACATTGTACAGAAAAAAATTCTCAGAAGACTTGTTTACATTTTTTCAGTGGGCAGGCCTCTGTGTGTAGACGTAGGCAATTCCTGTCGAATATGCAGAAACAATTTAACTAAAATTTCTAATATTTTATTTACCTCGGAATATCGCGGTTATTCGGGAATAAAAATATGTAGTGCTGTTTGGACCATGAAGTGTATTATTGTACGTTCATTCTTTAGGTAATGTTATTCCTGTTTATGCAAGAAGCTTCCGTATTCCCCTAACTTCATCTGTTTTCATGAGAGTATATAGATTTTCGGTGCAAGATATCATAGGTTTTTCCGACACATCGAGGTTAACTTTTTTTTTTTTT
>NQII01004116.1:101234-145418 GCA_002778355.1 Clitarchus hookeri
TTTGCTATAAACCTCACGGAGCCCGAGACCTTTCCAACGAATGCAAAACCGTGGAAATCGGTTCGTGCGTTCTGGAGTTATAGCGTCAGGAAGGAAAACCCGACTTATTTTTATATAGTAGATTCTAGTTGTGAAAATATTTTTAATATGTGCATCAGCTTATGAAAAGACTCACGTCTTGCAATACAAAGAGAATAATAATTATTATATATATATATATATATATATAGCATCTAAATACCGGAAAATGCAAAATGTTAGCTCGGAATGCCTGACAAATGTTAGAAAACCGTAACGTGAATTTCTGGCACCAAATAAATCTTTGTGCGCGATATAGCAATTTATTCATTTATATTTACGATCGTAATTAGTTACGATTACGTGCTGTAATTTTTCTTAAGAGATTTTTTCTTCCCCGAAACGATGAAGGTCGGGGCTCCGAATGCTAGATGTTAGCATGGCGGATTCGATATGAGGGAACTTGGTACAACACCCTATCTCTTATAATGTATGGGGATTATTTTTATTCGTGCTTGCCTATTAGGTTTTCGTAAAATAGTAGTGGTTCCCTACATAAATTAGGCGATTTTAGGGATAAATTTGTAGAGTTTTCTGAATAGGGAAAATTGTGTTTTGCATGGTATGACTTTATCTCGTATGATTTCTGGACGTTGGGGGGGGGGATGCTACTGACGAGTATTTTGAAGGGACCTATGTATAATGGTTAAAATTATGTGGGTATGTAGATTGATATCTTCTTTAAATCTGTAATTACTCGGATCGAGCTCAGTTACGAGAACTGTATGTGCATGTCTACTGGAATTCGTATTGTGTTATATTCCGGACAGGAGACTTGCATTTCCGGAATAAAACTGCGTTTTCGTTCGCGCGGTTCATAAAGAGTGAAACATATTGATGCCTGCTGCTAGAGTAGAGACAGCACACACAGTCACGTATCACTTTTCATACAGCTAAAGTCACGTAGCAGTGCGTTGGGACTGAGAAGATGTATTTGGGGAAGGCACGATGTCCTACCAAGGCTCAGATATAATACTTAATGGAGCGCACATGGACATATGAAAATACAGTAGTAGTTAGAAATAGGGGATTGTAAAACACCTGGCGTCCTGGCAGTGACTCAGAAATTTGCAGCGCCCATCTTGTTTTTCCCTTTTTTCCTTTTTTTCCCTCGGAATTCCCTTTTTCCCCTAAAAACGGCAACATTGCTAGAATTTTTCTCAAAATTTCCCAAATTTCCCTAAAAAAAAGTCTTGCACAATTTGGCTGGTTTGCACAATGCCAATGAATCCGGCTGAAAATTTTGCAATATCGACCGGAATGTGCAATTTGTTAAAATCATGCTCTATCATTTCAAGCCAGCACCATCCATCTTGGCTGAAGAATGTTCGTGTTAATTGCCTCTCCCCCAACAGGCAACTTCTCTTATCATACACTATCATTCCACTTTGGTTTCCTTACATTCATTCTGGCATCATTTCACCTGACACCCTGGATGTTCACGCTCTTACATTTCTTCCTACAATATGTCGATACTTCATGTTGTTGCATTCCTACTGGACGTCCCTACTTCATGCTCTTACAATTCTTCCCGCCAGTTTGTCCTACTTCACATTCTTGCATTTCTGACCAACGACGTCAATCGTGGTCCCTACTTCATCCTCTCGCATTCCTATCAGAAGTCCCTACCTCATTCTCTTGCATTCCTGTTTTCCCAGAGGATGACGCCCATTTGGCAGTCAGTACCAACGGCGGGCATTTTGGCAGCCAGAACCAACGGCCATCTTGTTCCCCTACTTCATGCTCTTGCATTCAACCCTAACCTCNTCTTGTTCCCCTACTTCATGCTCTTGCATTCAACCCTAACCTCTTCCCTACTTCATGCTATTGCATTCCAAGCGAGGAGGTTTCCTTCGAGTCTTCCCGAATTTGAATACCTTGTTCCATGCTCTTGCATTCCAAGCAAGTAGGTTTCCTCCGAGTCTTCCCGAATTAAAATACCTTGTTCTATGCTCTTGCCCCCTATGATTTCTTATAAGCATAGTTGACCATAACTTCCGATCCGTTTAAACCACATTTACCAAATTCATAACAAACACATCACCCCTGACAACGAAAATTATCGCAGGGTCATTTATGCCCTATGTGTACTTATAAAACATAGTTGGCCATAATTTCCGAACCGTTTAAGATACAGTCGCCAAATTCGTAACATAGACATCACCCCTGTCAACGAAAATGATTGCAGGGCCATTTACGCCCTGTGATTTCTTATAAGCACAGTTGACTCTAATTTCCGAACCGTTTAAGATACAAGCACCAAATTCGTAACATACGCATCACTCCCGACAACAAAAATGATCACTGGGTCATTTATGCACTGTGCGTACTTATAAGCATAGTTGGCTGTAATTTCCGAACTGTTTAAGATGCAGTTGTCAAATTCGTAACATAGACATTACCACCAACAAGGAAAATTATCGCAGTGTCATTTATGCCCTAGGCATGCTTATAAGCGTAGTTCGTAGAAATTTCCGAACCATTTAAAATACAGGCACCAAATTCTTAACATCACCACCACCACCATTGTCACATGATGGTGCAAGAGTCTACCAACTCGATCCTCCCCCTAGCGACAGCTAGCCTTACTTAACCATCCAATAACATCTAGAATGGATAAATAAATGTGAAAACATATACGTAAATAAAATTAGGCATGGATAATTTACAACAAACTGCGATATGCAAAAACCAAGATATATATCAATGTGATACATGCACGATGTGCATAGTCTTGGTAACTAAAAATACTTATATGATAATATAAATAAAGACATACATAATTGCAATGTTAACAAGTCATTCATAGCCAAGGGTTACATTAAAACACGCATGTGTTTATATAAATGAACACTGACAACACAATGTGAGGGTCCGTGAAAACGTATGTGTAAAAGATATGAAACTGTCCTATTCATTAAAAAAATTATATGAGCATCGAGCATGGTACGCTATGTTAGGCGAAAAATTACCATCACAAAGAGTGTGGGAAACGATAAGAGGTCAATACTGCTACACACTGTTGAATACAGATATAATAAATAATATGTAAATGAAAATAGTTATAGGTACTTACCAACCAGCACAATCACATAATACACGAGCGACAGATGTTATATGACGCCAGACAAGACCAGGCCCTCCAGACCGGTACAACAGAATAGTAAACTACTTCTTCCTTACTAACAGACTTAAACAAAACCGCAAAAATTCGGAGTATAAACATCGTTAGCTGACTATAGTGGTAAGGTGAGGGGTAACAGAATAAATACCCAATGAAGGACAGGCTGAATTGATTAGAGAGAGTGGAAATCACTTTGACGATAGCGGGGAAGAAGGGAACAGAGTGTGGAGCAAACGTGTGAGCAAATGGCGAGAGAGGGGTCATGTGTGATGTAAATCCAATATAATATATAATGGGAGGGGGGACAATTAAACTGCTAATAAAAACTGAAAGTGATTGGGGTGAGGGGTCAATGATAGTCAATACAAATTTGGGGGGAAGGAAGGAGGTGAGATGTCTAAATCCAGTGAGATGTTAGAGAGGAGTCGAGCGAATATGAGTAATCAGACAATAAAACTTTGGGGTGTGGATGGAGGGGTTTAAGCGAATATGTGTAATCAGCCAATAAAACTTTGGGGTGTGGATGAAGGAGTTTGAGCGAACATGTGTAATCAGCCAATCAAAATTCGGTTTAGTGATGGAGGAGGTATAGGCGACCCTACTAATCAGGAAATATTAGTGTAGAGGGGAGCGGTTTGAGCGAATGCGAGTATTTGGTGGAGGGGTGTGATGTATTATCTAATTAAAAAATATTGGGGGTGGCAGGGTTGATTAAATAACATAAAAATTGGAGGGGTGGTCGGTGGATGTCAGTTGGCTTCTGGTTTTCATGCTGTAAGTATGTGTGCTCGACCACCAAACCCTACATCTCCTGCATGTAAGTCTTTATTTTTTTTTCCAAACTGTTCCGATTTTTTTTTTTTTACTTTTAAAATTTTTTGGTGGTTTTATCAATTTTTTTTTTTTTTACGTTGCAGATAATGGACGACGATATGGTGATTTGATATATATGTTGTTTGGTGGGAAGAGGAGAGACAAACACATCAAAGGAAGACCTCGAACAAGTTCTTCATAATATACTGTGCTACATTTAATTCTTTTATGTTGGTTTTATTTTGTGTTTGTTTAATCATTCCAAAATACCCGTAAATATTTAACATAATTATTTTTGCGCAATTTACATAATATTTATAACTAACGGTTTTTTTTCCTAGATGTTTGCTGTATGAAAGCACTACCACATGATCATCCTTGTGAGGTAAATTTTTGGTGGTAAGCCCGAACTTTCCCTTTCAATCATCTTATCTATTTTTTTTTAATGGTGAAGTGGTGTATTAAATATACCTCGCTAGCCGAAAACAAATACAATTTTCGCTCAATAAATTTCTACTTTAAAGAAATACTTTCCTGAAATGTGTAATGTGTTTTATTAGTCTTAAATATTTTTAAAAAATTAAAAAGTTGAATAGTTTTTAATGGTGTTTACATGTGACATAATCACACACAAATGCATTTTTAAAAGGCAAAATAAAAACAATAATACGTTATACGCGTTGTAAATACTCAGATATTTTATAGTTAGTAAACACGTTGCCTGAGTATATTTAGAAGACTTTCCAGCAGCTGAAAAAGATATTTTTTGCTACGGTGAGCTAATGAAACTGTCGGCAATTTTTGAATGAAGAAAAAAAGCTTTTTATTATATATTTCTTTTAAGGGCACATAAATTTAGGTGAAAGTATATCTTTTTTTTTTAAACACTACATGAATAACGTTAAAAAACTTGATATATATGACTTTAAAATAATACTTCGCGGCAATTTAAATACGCTCTTGTTACTTTTGCAAAACAAAAATTATGACTCTGTTTACATGACAAGACAAAATAATACTTGGCGATTTCCTCTCCAAATAGGTTCACATACCTGAGCCTACGTTCTGATTAATTTTGCGAGTTCCCTCACTGCATTAAATGCTCATAATGAAGCCTTCTCGACACTCAAGTTGTATGCCAGGATTTCCTGTACGAATCCATTATGCGCATCATTATATTTAATTACTATGTCTATAGCACGCCTTAATTACGGATCTAAAAAAAATACTTTTTTTCCCCGCCTGGGCGACGATCTGGTAGTTTTTCGTGAAATATTTGCTATCCAGTTCGTCGCGACAAAGTTGGTCGCCTTTAATTAAGCAATTTTGAAATCGAGGTTATGCAGGAAAACAAGTTATATTTATTAGCGTCGTTGTATTAAAGGTGTAAAGTTTTAAATTTGCGTGCACTGATTTAATTAGGCTTGAGATCAGTTTCTGTCTGTTTTACGTAAGTGAATAAAATTGTAATTTTAATAACATAATCACGTTCGTGACAGTTTTACTGTCGCACTCTATAGACGCATGAACATAGTCCTCACGTTCATTGTAATGTCAGTTTTAAATGTGGCGGAAGGATACATAGTGGGAGAAAAAGTTATTTCGAGCAGAGCTTTCAAAAGCACTCAACCGCGATTAGTCTTTAAGCCTGATTTTGGCTCTTTGTATGCTCACGCCCTCCCCCTCACCAGTACACACACATATATATATATGTATACATATATCTTTTACTCACTTTTGTGCGTTAAACGAAAATAAAACTTATACTATGTACTACGAAGACTTGAAAAATCATAAAAATTGTCCATGAAATGACAGACAATCTGGAACAAGATATTCACGTATGCGTTTCAAGTTTTATTTGTGTATATATTTGTTGCATATTTTATTGTGATAATCTTCAAGAAGAGGTTGGGTGTGGCTGACTAAGATGGGACTTGGGTCGCAGAAAAATCCGGTGGTCATGCATCTAGTAAGCGTGGGAAGCGACAAGTATTGGCGGGGAGTACTTCAGCCGAGGTCTCCGTAGTGTAGAGCGACTGTGTTTAAATTATAAAATATTTTCAGAATTAATCTTTGTAAAGCACTCTGTAAAATATTTGTTGTATTTTTTCTTAATTTTTGTAACGTTTCCAAATTTTCTGGTCCAATGTCATGGGCAAGCAAAATCCAATGGTCAATACACAAGTGTACGAGTTATTAAATAGTAAATGCAAACACATGTGTTTGATTAGGAAATATTTTTGTATTATTTTCACTTAACACACTTTATGATGAAGCTACTGTAAATGAAAAATAAAAGTTAAGTGTAAAAAACAAGCAGTCTCTGAGCATTCACATGAGCGTGATCTAGTATATAATTTCAGTGCTATTTCGAGGCCCCGGTGACGTAGCAGCTAGAGCGTTCGCCTCCCACCAAGGCGAACCGGGTTCGTTCCCCGGTGGGGTCACTCCCGGATTTTCGCACGTGGGAATCGTGCTGGACGATGCCGCTGGTTGGTGGGTTTTCTCGGGGATATCCCGTTTCCCTTGCCTTTGTATGCCGCCGTTGCTCCTTTCCACCTTGCTTCTCAAAACCTCTAGGTTAACCGCCCAAACCTCTCCACTCCACTCCACTCAGTGCTATTTCCAGTTATAGTCCATTCACTGTTACTTCCTAATTTTCTGAAGGCCTGTTAAAGTTCTCCGCCTCGTGCCAACAAAGTTTAACAGAGTCTAAAAAATTACACTTAATGGACAATGCACCACATTCGTGCGCACTCAGCTAAATTATATTTTGCATAAGATTTATTTCTTATTGGGCATTGCCAACACACCTGTTTTCTCACTGTATTTTATCTATACCTACTAATTATGTATGAAATATTATAATGTGTAGATACAATATATGTAAAAGTTTAATTTAACAAAAAATAAGGTAATTTTATGTTAATAGAAGTAAAAACCGCTTGTGGTATATGGCATATTTAGGAAATAACCAAACACGCCATACATTGGGTGATTTTTCAAAGGTTATATTCAAAAAGTGTGAATAAACCACGAATAGACCATATATTTCTGATTTGTCCTTTTATTTAGGAACATGACGTTCATGTATGAAGGCTACAGCGCCTGTAACCCAACTGGACTTAAGTAGGGTTAATTCTACACAGGCTGGGAAGCTGAGTGCTTTTAGTTTAGCAACTAAAATTTTTCGCTGCTAGGTAAGCGCTAGTGTCGCATGTGTACCGGATTTTCTCTATTTTCTACGTTAAAAAAAATAATAATTACAATGATCATAATTAAATATAAAATAACTACGTAACAAAGTAAAATCTTTCTCTTTTATGATTCACATAGTTTAAAATTGCATTTAAAGTGACTTCTTTAGAACACTCCGCACCTAGCGGCGGAAATTTTCTCTACGCCAAACTCCCCCATAAGAAAATAGTTTTGTTCCTAAGCTGAGTAGAAGTAACATTAACTTAGGGAAAACTCGGGCAAGCACGTCGCGAATGAGGAGCGGGCTGTGGCCGGACCGGAACTGGCAGGGCGGTGGGCGGCCAGTTGGCAGTCGGCCGGCGAGACGACACAGCCGCTGGCAGCGCGAACTCCGACCTGCCGAATGTATAAAGGGCCTAACTGGCGCGTCCTTGCAGCTGGGCAGCAAGCAGAGAATGAGCGTCGACCTACTGAGCCAGTTCCCACACTTGACCACGCCGCCCCCTCGCGGCATCCTTTTCCTCCCAAACCCCGCCCGCGCGTGTCACATCCACTTGCCGGGGCAGCTGATTGGTTCCTGCGAGCCGAGCTTGCCTGGCTCCGCGACTAGCATACGTTACCACAGAGTAGATAAGTACGTGGACACGAAATGGCGTGGGGCCGCGGTGACTGAGAGGTTAGGCTGCTCGCTCCCCACCAAGGCGAACCGGGTTCAATCCCCGGCCCGATCACTCCCGGATTTTCACAAGTGGGAATCGTGTCGGACGATGCTGCTGGTCAGCGGGTTTTCTCGGAGATTTCCTGTTTCCCCGTCTTTGCATTCTGGCGCTGCTCCATTCTCACCTCATTTCACCCTCATCGGTTCTCAAGACCTCGTTGTTAAGATCCGCCCAAATCTCTCCACTCCACGAAATGGTGTGCCTGTTACTTTGGTGTGGACGTACTCATTCGCTGATTGGCTGAGCGATTATCTGAGAACGAGCCTTGCGTCTGATTGGCTACTGCATGATGAGAAACTTTACCTATAGGCTGGGCTGCCGGTTGGCGAGTAGGTAACTAGGTGCTGATTGGCGAATTGAGTTTCAGCGAGTTGCTGTTCAGTGACGCCATTTCTCTGGCGTGTGCGATTGGAGTTCGCGGAATAAGCGGTTGTTTCATCTCTGTATTGTTAAGTACTCTGTTACGTTACTCGTTTTTCCGCCTGGCCGCTGGTTCCAGCAGCAATGACGTACAAAGCCGGTAATAATGCTCTTCCTCTTTATGGAACCTTAAATGTCGCAATCCTGCTCTCAGATTTGCGAAAAACTAATCACATCGTGAAACAAGTCGTGAGTCCTAAAACATACACAGCATGTCGAGAACCACTTCGCGAAAAAGTTGCGATCATCGAAATATGTCGCAAAGCACTTCCCAGCGCATGTCGCAAATCCACATGACGATTTCCAATGGTCGATTCGAGGCATGAGTCACAATGTGGTTCAAGACATGTCCGGTGCGAGATTCAAACCTGTGCTCCGCCCTCAGGAACTATCCTACACACAATAGCACCTTAGCTCTCTCGGCCAATCTGCTCTGTTCCACAGCACCATACCTTCAGGGGCACTGGATTCACGACTTTAAACCCCTTCATAAATGGTGCAGCGATTGGAATTTTAATTACAGAAAAATTTCATTACTTGCATATTGCAAAATAAAATTTTTGTGGAGAGTCATATATTAGCATCTCTGTTTCGTGTTGGTTGGCTTAGAGGGCGAGGCAGTCATGATATGTTAAGTATACATACCTAGTAGTTGGGTCGCTTTATGGCATAATTTTTTTTTTATTATGTATGTTTTTAGTTGTCTGCAATTTAATATTGGCAGTTTTATACCATTTGTGGCTTTTTAAATGCCAAAGGTTTTGTAGATAAAAATGAGAAATTTTTATTGGCTTTAGTGAAGTCCTGAGTAAAGCTCATAAGGTTTTTCTAGAGTGATAGGGAAATTATTTACTCTTGCTGGTAAAGATGTCATTTTTAAGTATGTAATAATTTTTTTTATTTTTTTTTTTTTGTCACAAATGGTTACAAACGAAAAGTTGCCAGAAGGATGTAACCAACGCGAAATCTTCCTTGGCGACTAATCTTTCGTCAATACTGTTACCAAATGGTTACCTCTCTGGTCACACACGGGGGAGTTTTTCCTCTAGCAACATTTGCAACTTGTTAGCCCGAAAAAATGCATAACTGTTTGATAAATGTATTTATACTAAAATAACTCGATCTAGATTTGTAATGAAAATATGGTTTTTTTGTAGTAGAAGAATTTTTTGATGAATAATTGTCAGAGTTTCATCCATTAATAAAAAAAAATTATGTTTCTATCTTCTTCCGGGAAGGGAAGGAGACCACTTCACATCTAAGGTATAATTAATTTTTTTTTTAAGAGCATGTGAATTGTGAGTGAATTGTGAGTTTTCCTCCATATCAAGGTCGCATGAGACTGGCTTGATGGAGGTGGCGGTACAACTTTTTCCGGGACTGTGAGTTAGTCCCGGGAAAATTTGACAGACACTTTTTAATATTAATGAAAGTCCTTGTTGCCTCCGTACCCACCAGCGTCAGCTAATAGGTAATTTTTATCAGGATATAGAAACTGGTATAGATGGAGCATGAGACTTTTTAGTAGAACTTAGTTTTCAAGTTTCGCTCCGCTTGCAGCTGACTAGTGATAGTAGTTTGTTTCCAGTTATGACAAAAGTTTTATTTATTGCAACACAAATAAAGGTGCGGAGTTGGTGATTTATGATTAAAATATTTTACTAGTGTTTAAAACTGATAGCGGCGTGCGAAGTAGCTGCTTGGAGCCAGATATTAAAATGGAAACACATACTATTGACAGTAAATTAGCACAAATAATTTAGTACATAATAATTGTATTACAAATGAGAGCTATAAAAATTACGATTATAAAAAGAACTTAAATGAACTTTATTTCAGCTCAAACAAAAATATGTTTACTGTTGTAAAAACATGTATGTAACTTACAACAAAGCGTTTCACTTAAAGAAAAATTCTCATAGACATGAAACGTAGAGATAATTAAAATATCAGTATTGGTGAAAAATACTTGAAAAATGCTGTCACTTGCAGTTACACAATTTTTTTTTTAATATGTCGATTGTAATGACAGATAAAATAGGTCTGCACAAAATGAAGAAGCGGTAGATTGACTTTTACTTGTCTGAGCATGTCCCCAAACTTCCCTTACGGTTTGCCTATGGCACTTCCAAAGTTATGTTGTGTAATTGTGACACAAAAGTTTGTCTAAACTTAGTTTTACAAAAACAATCCGAGGATGTAGTGGTGTAGTGGCTACATCACTCACCTTCCACTTAAGGAAGGGTCAATACTGGAGCTTAGCATGTGGGGAAAGTGGCGGAACTTACCGTTGGCTGGTGGGTTCTCAGGGTGCTCCCATTTCTCCCACTGTTACATTCCGTCTCTCCTCCACCTGCACCTCACTTTACCCTCACTAGTGTTGAAGACAGCTGTTAGGCACCGCCATATCATTAACAGATTCATGTTTTTATGTATCAGAAATATATATATATATTAATAAATATACCTTCGTCAGATTAAAATATTTAGAGGAAGTGTAAGAAACTTTAAAAGGACGTTTTCAATGTTGTTGGCATCAAACTGCATTCAGTAAACATAGATTTAGGGCAATTAGTTTTTAACAGTTTTCTGTACGACTTCGTTGCAAATTTAAAACAAACTGAAATATTTGACCGTTATTAACATCTTACAAATTTGTTAGTAGCTTCTAAATATACAAACTTGACGAAAGGAGGGGACAGAAGCGCACTCTGAGATCTGATGAGACCAAGGAGGGAGAACTGATTCCTAAGACAGGATCAAATAATTTTCGTGTTGGTATATATAATGAAATAATCGATACACACAGAGAAAAACTGCAAATTCAGTGTGCATATTATAGCTTCTTATTGCGATAATTACCTTGAGCTATACATAGGACTGCACTTAGCGTCACTGCACCTAAGAGAGCATCTGAAGATGAAGAAAATGGCAATATGACATAATTATGTGAATTTATACACAAAGAAGATTTTTTTTAAAGTGTATCCATATGTTAGTATACCATTCAGAATAATACTTATTGATCAACTGCCCGCCGAACGCTCCTTTTCTACTCTATGGCATGTGACAAACTATACTCATTTGTAAAACAAACATTGATCACCGTGAACGAATCGCGCGAGTTCAACGAAGGTTGAAACACAGTATCGCCACAGCCCGACATGTGTCCCATTTATTTTTAATGCTGTTTGCTTGCGCGGATGTGCCACTAGTATGTATAAAGGTAACGTGCCTTTGCTTGACTCGAGACAGCATGTGTTGACTTCGTTAACTCCTACTAATACACTACGTAAAATGTTCGCAGACGACGGGGGAACTCGCACGATTCAGCGTTACGACAATGGGTATATGCAGTTTATGCACGGTGATACTTTGAAGAACCACATCAAGAACTGCAAGGATTCGTCTTTTGAGAGCCAGCAAGTGTTGCTGTCGATATCTCTTGATGCTGTATCGGTAGGTACTGATTATGAATAGATCATTTATGCTATTGACGGAACGAGAGACCTACGAGACGTAGCAGAGGGGGTTAATGGTGAGGAGGACGAACTATGGTGAGTTAGGAGGGGGGCTAGAGTCGGGCGATGGGTTGATGGCTTGCGTGGATGTTGATGGTGGCCGAGGTATGGTAAGTAAATGGCGAGGGATGTCTCGTTGCTCACGAGACGTGTGATGGCCTGGGGCATGGGTGGGGTGGAAGTTATGTGTGTAAGGAATGTAAATTCAATAATTTTCTTTGTGGGTCGGAAGATTGATCGGCTATATAGCCAATGCAAATAGAGGTGGGGGTTCAGTCAGCTGCTGATTGTCGTACTAGGAAGTTGCTGTGCTCTGCCATCTTTCCGAGAGTAGACCTCCCAATGTCACACACATCTAACTAAGTTTGTTGTAATAAGTATGTAATTTTTTCGTCGATAATCTCTTACATTTATTGAGATTTTTTGCTATTTTTCTTGATTTTCCAAGTTGAAGGTCAATGGGGCCAAGGTTAAGGCCGCCAACATTCAACATGTGTGCCGGAGTCAGTGCTGTAACATGTTCCAAATATTTTATTAGTTTATTTCGATTTTTACAATTTGTTTTCTCGATTTTTAGTTTTAAGGTTATTGGGGTCAATTTCTAGGTCGTCAGCGCCCAACATGTTGGTCGGGGGTCATCAATGTAAGAATTTCTTAAATTTTAGGAATAAATTTTTTTTGGCGATTTTCTTGAATTTTTAAGATTGGAACGTGGGTCGGTAGGGGTAGGGGTTTATGGTTAGGGTGATGGTGTTGAGCAAGGGGGAGGGTGGTTTAACATAAGTTCCTCGATTAATAGAATTTTTTTTTGCAATTTTTTTAAATTTTATAATATTTAATTGGGGGTGGATGAGGAGAGGGGGTTAGGTGAGGGTGGAGGGAAGAGTGTGAGGTCAACGTTATACGTACTTCAATTTTTAGAATCAATTCTTCGATTATTTTTTTTGCGCTCATTCTCGAACTTTTGTGACTGGGTGGATAAAGGCGAGGGAGGTGGGTGGTTGGTTAGGGTGGTGCGATGAGTGTGAGGTTAACGTTATATGTTCCTCAATTAATAGCATTTTTTTATTTTTTTTTATTTTATAATAATTGCCAGGGAGTGGGTGGTGAAGGGGTGAGGTGAGGGTTATGGGATGAATGTGAGTAACATTATATATTCTTCGATTTTCTAGATTTTTTCGACTTTTTTGCAATTTTTATAGTAATTTCTAGGGGGTGTGGAAGGGAAGGGATGAGGTGAGCTTGGCTAGGAGTGGGGTGAGGATGGTGGAATGAGCAAGGGATAGGGTCGTGTAAAATTATATGTTCTTCGATTTTTTAGATTTTTTGTTCGATTTTTTGCGTTTTTTATAATAATTGCCAGGGTTGGGTGGCGGGTGAGGTAGGGGTGAAAAAGTGTTAGGAGAGGGGGAGGGGTGGAGGAAAAGGGTGTGGATGTGGCAGGTCGTGGGATTTTGGTCGTGGGAAGGGAGGGGGCAAGGTCCGCTGATCCTACCCGGTCTGCTGGATCTGGCTCGGAGCCTCCAATCCTTTTTTACTGATCGGAAGATCAAGTGGCTCATACCGCTAAGAGCCTTGAATCCTTTTATCGCCTGAGGACTTTTCGGTTCTTGCTTCGAGAAGCTTCAGATCCGCTTTCTTAATTCTTCCATTTTTTTTTTTGTGGAAAAAGTGATTTTTTGGTGAAATAATTTATTTCGGAAATTATTTTTGGGATAAAACAAACAATTTTGTCAGAAAATATGGCCACCGGCCGACCGGAATGACCGAGCAGGAGGTGACGTCATTCAATATGGCGGACGAATCCTGAATCCTGGTGCATGATGCAGGCCTCAGAACGAAGATAACTATAATTGAGGATATTTGAAATTCAACACCTAAGAAGGTGGAAAGGGGTAAAATATGTTTTCGAGGACTCCTCAATAATTCGTTAACACGACAAGATATCGTTCTGATCTTAGCTTCAAAAGGTAGCCTATTTCAGAATTTTTTGAAATCCAACCGCCAGGAGAGTGGAAATGGTTAAAAAGGGGTTTGAAGACTCCTCAATTCCTCACCAACTCGATGAGATATAGTTGTGCTCTTAGCTTGAACTGTAACGTATACATTAAACCTATTTCAGAATATTTTGAAATTCAACCCCTAAAAGGGTGAAGAGGGACAAAATGTATTTTCGAGGACTTTTTGAAAGCACATTAACGCTATAAGGTATTGTTATTTTCTTCGATTAAAAAAGCTAGCTATATAAAATCCATACAATTTATTTAAATATTTTTTGAACGCCTATCCTTTATAAAGCTAAAAGGGAGTAAAATGTGTTTTCTAAGACTCCTTGATAGTCAGTAACCCGATAATATATCGTTATGTTGTTTGTTTTATTAGGTTTTAATTTAAATATGGTTTATGCGTGGTTGTAGTCTTCCACAAAGCTCATTAGCACCGTCAACTGAATGCAAAATTCGAAGGTTGTAGTCATATTCAAGCCCACAACTGGTTATTTTTACACTGAACAGTTCATTCGACTCAAGTTGCAATCATTGATCGAGTAGTTCATGTAGTCTTTTCTCATCTGATATGCTTCAAGCGCCATATTTTGTGTGCACAATGCAATCGATTAGGTTAAGAATATTATTTAAAAAGTTAAGGGTGTTGGCCACGAGAAAATTTGTTATTAGCCTACTATCCGAAGGATAGCATGAGTGTTTGTACAAGTGTGTCCCACCCCCTTCCCTAAAAAATTTTTAATGCGTACACCGAATTTCACCAAACTCGCTACACATATAGCACTTAGTACGGCCATCTTACTTATTTCGTTTTTAACCACGCCGGGCTCTTGCTTACAAAATGGTGTCCATTTTAAAATTTAGGGTGATATGCCAAATCTCGGATTGGATTGGATTGGATTTTATTTGAAATGGCTTATTATCATCCCCCGGTGTTATGCCTGAAGACTTAAACTAACTTAAACTAACTAACTGAAACTAACACCCATACCTTACCCAGGACCTCCCGCACCCCAGACCGTCGGCGCGCCAACCGACTGAGTCACGGGAGGTCGGCTTCATATCTCGGAAACCATTCAAACGATTTAAACCAAATTTTGAATGTTGGCAGTGCATAATGTAATCATTGTATACAAAGATGGATATTGCTATTAATCTGCTATTTTGGAATACAGCACCACGTTAAAAAAATTAAGCGTTTGCTTTATATCTCGAAAACTACTCAACCAACTCTCGCCGAATTTGACAAGTAGTAATACTATGATGTAAACGAATGTGATAATAATTGATTAGGAACTTATTTTAGGTTTATTTGGTATATCTACCTTACCGTTTGTCCAACTTCGACCAACTTCTACCAAATTTTGTCTGCTGAACGTATTTATTAGAAGCATCATAGATGCCAACACATTCCTTAATTTGGCTGAAATTTTGTAAGATAGCGCCATACGAATAAATAAAGTTTCTATGTCATATTTCGGGGAAACAGTTGGCCACCATACATACATGTTAACTTAGTATGCTATATGGTCGAAACCATGTAATCAATTTCAACTTAACTTTTTATACTGGCAGAATATGCAACTACCATCAAATTTGTCCACGTAAAGTCTCTTTTGTGCGCCATTTTGTAATATAACATCACGTGAAAAAATAAATATTTATTTCATATTTCGGGAAACAATCAATCAATTACCACCAAATTTGACAAAAAAAGTAGCATTACAACAGGTCATGTAAATATTTATGTATTGAGTGGGTGAGACACTTATTTTCAAATGGCGGCAATATAAACATTTTAGCCTAGTATGTTATATCTACGAAACTATAAAACAAATTTCAATTTTTTTTTCACTTTAACTTTGTATGCCAGCAGTATCTATTAAAATCAACCAATGTGTCCATACAGAGCCTAATTTCTCCGCCATTTTGTAAGATAGCGCACAATGAAAAAATTACGTTTTTATGTCATGTCTCTGGACACACTCTTCCGATTCCTGCCATATTTGGCGAAGAAGTTGTACTATGAGAGGCCGTGTTAATTAATATGTTTTAAGTGGACAAGACGCTTATTTACAAAATGGTGGCTATATAAACATATTAGCTTACTGTGTTATATGTATGAAACTTTGTAATTAATTATAATTTAACTTTTTAGACTGGCAGTATCTATACAAGTATCAAATAAGCTAATACTTAAACTCTTTCTCCACCACTTTGAAAGATAGCACTATATGCAAAATTGTCGAATGTGCTAGTACTTAAACTTTTTGCCCGCCATTTTTGAAGGTCTTCGCATTAAAAAATAGAGGTTTATGCGATACCTTGGGGACCAATCAACCGATTCTGTCAAAATCTACCAAACTTTGCATGCTGACAGTATCTGTAAGAAGCATCGTATACAGAGCCTCTTATGTAGTCACTTTTGTGCGATAGCGCCAGAAAAGTAGGTAAAGATTTCATGGAATATCTCAGGAACCAATCAACCGATATCCACCAAATTATTCACACAAGTAGCTACGGTAGGCCATGTAAACCTACGTTATTTAAATGGCTCAGACTCGTATTTTAAAAATGACGGCCACTTAAATATTTTACGTTAGTAAAACATATCTACCAGAACTTTAGACTGATTATATACGAAGTTGACGCTCCGAATTCCACCTCCGAAATGCAGTTGGTTGCACGCCAGCATATAACACTAAGTTTTCTGAGTTTGAGTGAGTGAGTGAAGACATTTGGGCGGCTCTTAATATCGAGATCTTGAGAGCCGATGAGGGTGAAGCGAGGTGAGTATGGAGCAACGCCGGAATGCAAGAACAGAGGAAACAGGAGATACCCGAGAAAACCCGCCGAGCAGCGGCATCGTCCTGCACGATTCCCACGTGCGAAAATCCGGGAGCGACCCCGCCGGGAATCGAACCCTGTTCGCCTAGGTGGGAATTCTGGGTTCGAGTCCTGGGTAAGGCACACGTATATTTGTAATTGTCACACTACTGTTGCATATATTTTTGGTTCCTTCTCTAATGATATTGCTGTCGACGAGACGTCAAGACCTACCTACCATCTAAGCTTTTAAGAACTTCATTAAAATGTATTTGCACCCACGTAGAGGAAAGTAGGCTCATTAGTTGTATTTGTATAGTTTCTGGTAAAAACTCGTATTCTCAGAATACTTATTTACTAATATGCGCGTAACCGCACAAACAATGAATGAAACAAAACTTTTCCATGAATGCTAACTGTTAAGGGCTTCGCCTGCCTGTCGCTTGAACTGTGTTTTATATCATGTTTGAAATCCTTGTTTTTTTTAACGAAACTATTAGAAGTACTCCCAAGTATGTTTACCTACGAATATACACAATACCCCAGACGAGGAAGGAATGGTACTTTAAAGTTACTACGCATGCTGTAAATATTATTTTGGAGCCCTCTGAAATAGTCAAAAATAGCTTTTTCAGGCTGCCGTATCTTAAAACATAACAACCTGACACGGCCCAAACTACGATAGAATCTCTTATTGAACTTAGCTACAGACTTTTTATCAACAAAATCATAGGGTTGCCGCTGAAAGTCGCGTAGGTACACACACGCAGCACTACGAGAACACTGCACGCCAGTTCAGAGCCTTGCGCGTATAGCTCCCGCGTTTCTCGGCCAGAAAAGGAGAAAAGCGATGCAAGCAGGCGGGACCCATAAGGCTCGACCTCATCCCTTTTGCAGAAATTCTTCGTTTTCGCGTCATAATTTCGGATTCATAGTAATTAGGCTACCGACAATGTACGCTTATAGAAAATTTACATTTTACAAGATGTTCAATATTTTTGTGAGTAATTTTAATTGAGTGTTATCTGCTTGTTGTAAAAAGTCGAGAATAGATATATATATATATATGTTTTATTAATAAGTTCTCAACTTGTTATAACAAGCAGATAACGCACTATTAGAATTACGCACAAAAATATTAAACAACTCGTAAAATGTAGATTTTCTATAATCGTACATTGTCGGTAATTACTATGAATCCGAAATTACGGCGTGAATAGCGAAGAATTGCTGGCTTAGTTGAGCGCCGAGAAGAGCGCGCTGCGGTCGGCGGGGGTGAGGTGCGAAGTGGCGAGTGTCCGGCGAAGGGGTGGCGGCGCGCATGTGCGGGGGGCGTCCGCGTTGCAGGCTGTTGCGCGCATGTCGCTCTGAGGTCGCGGCGCGGCACGTCACTTGGTATTCATTGGAGGACGGCGAGTGTGTGGGGCTAATCGCTCATATCCGCACCTCGCGGTGGGACCGCGCGAGGTCTGAATCAGCCGCAGTGCCGGCGCGGAGCGAGGTCGCGCAGCACGGTGGCCCGAGCAGCCGCGACCATGACCAGCAACAAGATGAGCGAGATGCCGCAGTGCTACCTGCGCCCGCCCAAGACGTCCCGATGGGAGACCTGCCAGATGTTCCTCTACAACCCTTCCACGGGCGAGGTGTTCGGCCGCACCGGCTCCAGCTGGGGTCAGTTACTGCCTATCCTTCCTTGCCCTCTATGCGCTTCCCGGTTTTTTCCCTTCCAACCTACCCTAAATGGTTAAGGGCACTGCCTACAAGCTAGCAGCCGCGAAATTTTCAAAAGTAATCATATGTTAAGGAAACTTCACCTCAGTGCGTTAATTCAAAAGATAGGTGTTTCAAACAAAATGCATTCTTCGCGAATTTTCAATATAGATAGGCAGCATGTACTTTTTGTAATACATAAATTATAGAAATTCCTTGCGTTCGAGGTAAACACGTTATGGAAACAATTCCACTGTAGGGAACTTCTCTTAAAAATTTCTTGAAGGAAACATTTTGTTTGAAACGTCTGTCTTTAAAACTAACGCACTAAGGCGGAATTTCCGTAACGTGGTACTTCCTATAAATATTTCGCAGCTGCCAGCTGGTATTCAGTGCCCTTCAAGGGAGAAGTATCGTTGTTTTAATATTTACGTATTTTCCTCCATAACTTAGTTTTCGGAGTCAATATTTAAAAACCAAGCTAATCAAGGCATCTTAACAGTTATTACGAAATCAAACTTCTTTTTCTTACATGATTAGTTTCAAATCTGTAACCTTAATAAAATATTACCTAATTATTTAATAATATCAGTTCCACGTGGGAAAATACAGGTACAATTGAAAATGTACAAATTTCAAAAAATTCGTAAAGGATTCATCTATGACATGTCTAGTTTTGATTTTTTATATCTGGTCATAAATTTTCATTACGAATATTTGTAAGAAAAATTAAAGATGTAATGGATACTACCTCCTTAAGTGTAAGTCCGAGGTAANATTTTCATTACGAATATTTGTAAGAAAAATTAAAGATGTAATGGATACTACCTCCTTAAGTGTAAGTCCGAGGTAAGGACGGGAGCTGATTGCGTCTCACGGTTGAGTCCTATATGCCTAAAGGGGAGGGAATTCATATAAGGAGGCCTGCANGGACGGGAGCTGATTGCGTCTCACGGTTGAGTCCTATATGCCTAAAGGGGAGGGAATTCATATAAGGAGGCCTGCATCGAGGCAGAGAGGGATTGGGTAGCCATGGCCACGTTTTGGGCCATGACAACCTACCTAGGTGTACCTATAGTTAACACTTTAACAAAGAAGAGAAAGGGATAAACTGGCATAGGCACCGTATCAACCCTTTCAACAGGAGAAATTTCTGATAGAGGTATAGGGATTTGAACCCGCGTCCTCTTGGTCTGGAGTCGGGTGCTCTGGCCACTGAGCCAACAGGCTGGCGATTCTCTGCGCTTTCCTCCAGGGCTGCCGCTGTTGTAGTCCATCCATGGTTACTTACAACTTTTCTGAAGCCCTACTGGAGTTCTACGTGTAGGCTATTCCTCCACCTCATGCAAACAAAACTAAGCCAAGTCTAGAAATTACACCAACGAGGCACACGCCGCGTTCGTGCGCACTCACTTTAATAGTATTTTGCGTAAGAACTATTTCTTACTAGGTTTTACCAACACACCTATTCTNCGTTCGTGCGCACTCACTTTAATAGTATTTTGCGTAAGAACTATTTCTTACTAGGTTTTACCAACACACCTATTCTGCCTCTTTTCTTATTCGCACTAATTACCAACGAGATGATATGATTTTTAATTATATAAGATATGAGTTAAAAGTCAAATTCATACATAAATATGATACTTTTATGTTAATAGAAGTATGAAACGCATGTTCTAGTGATATATTTAGGAAACAACCAAACACGCCATACATGGNCACATTAATTACAAACGAAATGATATGATTTTTAATTATATAAAACACTTGTGATGCATGATATATTTAGGAACCAAACAACCACGTCATACATAGGGTGATTATTCAAATATTTTATTTAAAAACGTGTTAGGATATCGTGAACAGACTACACCATTCGTCAAAACTACAATACATCCTTCTGGTTACCAGCACAGGAGTGGTAAGTACTGCCGATTTTCCTTGCTTCATCTCCGAATTTCATTCAAATTTTTAAAATGCTTGCAGTAATTAATATCGATATAGGAGTATGTTTAAATTTTAAGCTACTTTAAAAACTTTTCGTTCAACGAGGTATCAAACGTTAATTTTAAAACTAATAATCAACTTATTTGTGAAGTAATTATGTAAATACTGTGTGCACACAACCCTAACTTTTCAAACACTTTTCACCACTACTGATGTCAAAGATTCAACACTGACTCACACAATAAATCTTAATAAGTGTGTTACACGGTTATCTATTTGTAAGCACAATGCGTGTACTCTAATAAGAACTGCAATTTTTTCCATTGGATAACAGTCTACTGTCAAGTTAACTTCTTAAACTTAAAACGTTGTAAATTCCCCTCACTAGTAAAACAACAAGTATCGCGATTTATAACAAGAAAAATTAAAGTCTGTTACTGAACATAATAATAATTGTAACGATGCCAAGTGCGTCCACACGACTGGCAATGTACGGCAAACGATTCTTAAGTTAACGTTTACAGTAACAATATCCAAGACCAAACCTTGCAAACGCAAATTTCGTATCTGACGTTGAAGTAAAAATGTTGAATACGACACAAACCACATACCCTGCTATTTTTTCTCTTCAATCCTCTGATCGTGGGTGTTNGAAGTAAAAATGTTGAATACGACACAAACCACATACCCTGCTATTTTTTCTCTTCAATCCTCTGATCGTGGGTGTTTGCAGTAAATATAGATCTCTAGTCATATTTCCAGCATGGCTGCTATGCCGTGTATTTCCAGCGTGCCCTCTTTACCAAAACATCTACTTTATTTTTGCCCGCTCATTTGGCGGGCCTCTTGCTCATGCACAAGATATATGCTCCACATTTATCTGCACTCTAACGTTAAAATTGTGAAAAACTGCTCNGTTCGTGCGCACTCACTTTAATAGTATTTTGCGTAAGAACTATTTCTTACTAGGTTTTACCAACACACCTATTCTATCTCTATTCTTATTCACATTAATTACAAACGAAATGATATGATTTTTAATTATATAAAACACTTGTGATGCATGATATATTTAGGAACCAAACAACCACGTCATACATAGGGTGATTATTCAAATATTTTATTTAAAAACGTGTTAGGATATCGTGAACAGACTACACCATTCGTCAAAACTACAATACATTCTTCTGGTTACCAGCACAGGAGTGGTAAGTACTGCCGATTTTCCTTGCTTCATCTCCGAATTTCATTCAAATTTTTAAAATGCTTGCAGTAATTAATATCGATATAGGAGTATGTTTAAATTTTAAGCTACTTTAAAAACTTTTCGTTCAACGAGGTATCAAACGTTAATTTTAAAACTAATAATCAACTTATTTGTGAAGTAATTATGTAAATACTGTGTGCACACAACCCTAACTTTTCAAACACTTTTCACCACTACTGATGTCAAAGATTCAACACTGACTCACACAATAAATCTTAATAAGTGTGTTACACGGTTATCTATTTGTAAGCACAATGCGTGTACTCTAATAAGAACTGCAATTTTTTCCATTGGATAACAGTCTACTGTCAAGTTAACTTCTTAAACTTAAAACGTTGTAAATTCCCCTCACTAGTAAAACAACAAGTATTGCGATTTATAACAAGAAAAATTAAAGTATGTTACTGAACATAATAATAATTGTAACGATGCCGAGTGCGTTCACACGACTGACAATGTACGGCAAACGATTCTTAAGTTAACGTTTACAGTAACAATATCCAAGACCAAACCTTGCAAACGCAAATTTCGTATCTGACGTTGAAGTAAAAATGTTGAATACGACACAAACCACATACCCTGCTATTTTTTCTCTTCAATCCTCTGATCGTGGGTGTTTGCGGTAAATATAGATCTCTAGTCATATTTCCAGCATGGCTGCTATGCCGTGTATTTCCAGCGTGCCCTCTTTACCAAAACATCTACTTTATTTTTGCCCGCTCATTTGGCGGGCCTCTTGCTCATGCACAAGATATATGCTCCACATTTATCTGCACTCTAACGTTAAAATTGTGAAAAACTGCTGTATACCAGTTAAACTTCTCATTGAGCTAGTCGAAACTGCTTCGGTGTAATCTTTCATACGCCTTTAACGTTATTACTTCCACTGGTTTGACTGGGATTCCTGCCTACATACGTTTGATTCCACTGCTCATGGGGCAGACTNTAACGTTATTACTTCCACTGGTTTGACTGGGATTCCTGCCTACATACGTTTGATTCCACTGCTCATGGGGCAGACTGCCAGCATCCCGTTGATTCACCAGCCACTAGTAGCTCAACCGAATTTTCAGCGGATAACAATGCGCATATTGAAATCACTGATTCAGTCTTAGAGTGTACATTTTACGAACGTTTGTGAGGAGAATGATTGAAATCGAATGGCAAAATGCTGTACATATTTCCACCTCGTATGGGGGGGGTGGTGTTTATCTCATCCTACTGTTATGTGTCACAAGTTCCAACTGAAGTGTATACCCGTTGTGAAATAAGAGCGTGTGTATTCATTTCTCAAGCTCCGGAGACCAAGAATACGCATTATGTTGGAAACTTAGAAGTGAAACATTCTTATTCCCGTTCCTTGGTGTTTTTAATCAACAATCAATCGTCAAANATTATGTTGGAAACTTAGAAGTGAAACATTCTTATTCCCGTTCCTTGGTGTTTTTAATCAACAATCAATCGTCAAACAGAACCCTCAGTGTTAAATATGTTGTAAAATTTAAGGTTCAATACACGGTTGCTGAGAAACTCTAGATTACATTTCCTCCATATTTCTGTCACAGCGAAGAAAATCCCCCTCTTACAGTGNCACGGTTGCTGAGAAACTCTAGATTACATTTCCTCCATATTTCTGTCACAGCGAAGAAAATCCCCCTCTTACAGTGTATGCACGGATCAGGTATTTGTGACTTGCTGACAAAAGAAAGTAATAATAGCACAACGCAATTATTTTTCTTTGTAAATGTTTGGCTTTGAGGGTGGAAGGCAAGGACAGGCATTACTATGGGCCCTCGACGGTTGTCATCACTGAGACGTTTCGTTTGTGTAGAAAGGAGGCCATATCAATTATGGTTCGATACCCTCTCGTAAGCCTTATCATGTTGTTAGTATATATATATATATATATATATATATATATATATATAATGTCTGAATCCCATTGAAACATCTCACTACATTATGCCCAAACTTGAACACAAGGCGGGCATTTGAATTCGCGCTCGTAGACTAACAGACAGGACTCGTAAATTTTGAAGTGGCTGCTCAATCTACCAAAATAGCAACATTTTCGTGGTCCAGATTCTTAGATACAAGAACCGATGGTGCACTTGAGGTTAAGTTCTTTCCAGGTCACAGTATCTGCCTGGTGCAGATGTGCGGCAACGTTCGGGGCTTGAAGTCACGCTGCAAAGGAAGACATCTTTTAGCTTCAGTACTGACAAAAAAAGAATAGTACACGGATGCTGCAACCCGCGAAGACCATACATTATATCGTACAGCAGGGATATTCAATTAGTTTTCCATCGGGCCACTTACATTTAATTACAATGCTTGATGGGCCATACTCAGTACAAAGACGTGGTTCACTTATACCAACTATCGTAGAAGGGTTTTTCTTCCGATTTTATTATACACGATCAGTTTATTTGTAGTGAAGACGTAATAAATGAAATTATATATAATGTTATTAGTTAGTGATAGTTATAATTCGAGTAAAATTTATTGTATTCGAATATATATTGTTACATGTAGCCAGTTAAGTAATATCAAATACCTGTGTTTATTTATTGAAATGTATTACAAATTATAACTCAACTTACCACAAAGTTAAGTTATATTCGCTTTCAAAAGTAAAACACGTGTCGTAGATATATCTATGTGAACGGTTATTATTAGTTTGGTAAATATAAAAATTTTGTTACTGTCAGGTGTTGGACCTTTTTTTTCTGTGTATTTGAAATCACTGCACTACTCCATTATACGTAGTAGAAATTAAAACATGCCATCATAAAGTGGCTCAGTCGTGGTTATATGTGACAGAATGCGACTTAATCCTAAATCCGGCAAATTTCAATGCTTCGTATAAATTTTGAATTTCACACGGGCGTTCCTAAAAATAGATGTTAGCTGTGGACTGACCCTTGCGAGTTTTCTGTGCCCAGGAGTCTCTCTCTTCGATTAGTTTCGAGGTCGATGTATCGATCCACGTCGTGCACGGCCAAGAACCCCCAACGCTTGATAGCGACAGGTGCTTGAATGCAAGACTCCAAACTTGGACGCGTGACGCGAGTGTTGGCTCGGAACACATGTGCCAATATGTTGGTGCTGTCAACGCAGCTCACGCACTCTGCGAAGTGTTGTTAGTTGTGCCATTGTGGTGTCACCAAACACCTGCTTTCTTCACAGTGAAGACGCCAACATAATATAAAATACACTAGAGACAAATACCGGACAGCTTTGTACAACTAGCATGGGCGATTGTGCAAAAATTAACCCAGTGGCACGATGTGTTACCATTATTATTTTTTTCAGAATATTTTANAATACACTAGAGACAAATACCGGACAGCTTTGTACAACTAGCATGGGCGATTGTGCAAAAATTAACCCAGTGGCACAATGTGTTACCATTATTATTTTTTCAGAATATTTCAAAATGTATATAATATTATTATTTGTCAGTAAACGTTTTTCACTTTTGAAACATTTTATGTATAGATATTTAATTTTCATGGTTTAATTTTTGACCATTATTAAATAAACTTTTCAGAAATGAAAGAAAATACTGTTTTCATATCAACCATGTTGGTACTGTGCATTTAACTTATATTAATAAACAGAATTACTGCTGTCTGCTGGCTGGTGGTGACAAAAGCGCCGGATTTTCTCGCAGATATCTTCAAGCTGACTCGTATTGGTATATATTTAGTGTATTTGTTAACATTGAGGCTCTTTCACTTGGTTTCGATTATATCCTTACAAATTCGCATGGACAAAGAGGGAGGGTAGTGTGACGTTGCATGGCAATGTACTCTTTATCCATGCTGAGGTGGCAGCTTGTATTACTCTGCCTGTCCACACACGTTGAACCTCGTGAGAATACACCATAAGAACCAACCTTTGCTATTATGTTATAAAAACAATATTTAATTTAGCTGCGTGTGAGTTATGCAGGGAATGATTACTCTTGACATTAAATAGCTTAACCTTCACTCCTTTTCTGTCTGATTTAAAGTCTTCTTTCATTTATATTTTTTCTACGCGTGTCGAGAGATCCATCCGAGATCGCCACCTTGCACAGCACTGGTAACTTGGTGCGTTTTTATTCCGAAACAAAGAAACAAACAAAAATAATTGTAAACTGCAATCGTATGCGCTCATTTATGCACAAACAGTGATTAAATATTATAGAGTAGTGATGGACGCAACTAATAATAAAAATTACTGTATTTAACATTAAAACGTTAGAAAATACTGTCAGAACTATTTTATGCGCAAACATGGATAAGGTAAAAGAAAGTTTTTCTACAAACTATAATTTTTGTATCGTGCATTTGCACAATGAACGCCTCTTGTGTAAAGACGCACGCTTCAAGTGATTGATGATTTTACGTTAACACTTTCATTCCACATAGCAATATACACATGTGTAATGATACTCATAAATGCGAAGAACTTGTCAGGTAATCAGAATATAAAATCATTGTAATGATTAATTTCAACTCGATATTTTCATCAAAGCTTAAGGGGCCGCGGTGGCTGAGTGGTTGGACTGCTCGCCTCCCACCAAGGCGAACCGTGCTCAATCTCCAGCTGGGTCACTCAGGATTTTAGCATGTGGGAGTCATGCCTGACGATGCCGCTGGTAGACAGGTTTTGTAGGAGATCTCCCGTTTCCTCCGCTCTTGCATTCCGGCGCTGCTCCATTGTCACCTCATTTCACCCTCATCGGCAGTGCGTGCATTAATGCAGATGAGAGCTGAATTCTCACCACACTCCCGGTTAAGTTTTCCATTACGCGTTAATATGCACAAAAGCCAGATACGATCTTATGCCATACCGGTTGTACGGAAATAGTTAATGAATACCAGGGTAGGGTAGAAAAGTGCACATAGAACATTTTGCGTTTATTTTTTACCAATAGCCATAGGAGATAATGTTCTGGGGCAGGTAGGCACAAAGGATAATTATCCGACATAAAATGCAAGAAAATGTATATTTACTGCTATCCTTGTACGCTCATGGTCAGAAGTCAGCATGCTCTCAGCGTCTGTTCAAAATGTTGCCCGCCATCGCTCACACAAGCTGTGCAGCACTGCTGCGTGTTAAACCTCACACCTTCAAAAATGGCCAGCGTGGCATTGATAGCGTCGATTGCGCGCCGTTTCATAATAATAAGCCTCACCCTAGTGGCAACAGGTGTCGCGTGGACAGGATATATAACGTGGGCTACGAGGTAGAAGTCAGATGGCTCCAATGATAACAGCNGGCAACAGGTGTCGCGTGGACAGGATATATAACGTGGGCTACGAGGTAGAAGTCAGATGGCTCCAATGATAACAGCTGAGGAGAAATGCGGACCAATACGCCAGCTTCAGCTCGGGAATCAGCAGAGAAGTTCACTTGATGGCTTCCAGTGGCATGCAGGTTCTCGGCCACCCATGCATCGCCCTTGTGGCTTTTGAAGAATTTGTCACTCGTGAAACTATCTTCACCTGTAAAGAGCANTCGGCCACCCATGCATCGCCCTTGTGGCTTTTGAAGAATTTGTCACTCGTGAAACTATCTTCACCTGTAAAGAGCATCCGTGCTGGAAATTTCTCTTTTTCAGCAACCGTTGCAGCATCTAGTTGTAAAACTCCTGACGTTCCACGAATCTCGCTGTTTGCACCTGTTGTAATGTGTACGGGCGAAGTTATTACTCAGGAATGGCAGTCCACTTTGCCGTATGTTCAACGCCCATTTCTCGTTCAATGGAGCGCGTGCTGGTTCCTGGGTTCGACTCCGTGCACGCTCCAACACTAACTCTCCGAACTCGGGTATGCGCAGTTGTCGCCTGGCCCCAGTCTAGAGCTTCTTCAATACGAGGGTAGATGCGTCGTATGTTGTGGATGCCGTCTGTTGGGGCGCCGTGTCTAGCGCCACCTGTCTGCTTCACTTGCATTACGTTTCTACGTACTATTCCCCTACACAAGGATCATATCCGTGAGCTCCGACAAACTTTACACCGGCGTAGTGAAATGCGTTGCAACGTGTTTGAAAAAAATTATTTTTGGACGAAACTATTAAACGTAGTCCCAAAATATTTGCATGTGGAAATAAAGAACATTCCAGGCGATGACGGAATGGTACTTTCGAAACATTACGTACATTTGGAAATATTATTTTCATACCCTCCAACATAGCTAAAAACGGCTTTTTCAGACTTCCGTATTTCGAAATATACGAACCGGATGCGTGCGAAACTACGACACAAGAGGCATGTATTGGCCTTTGCTGCAGAGTCGCGTCCAATAAAATGATAGGGTCGCCGCTTAAAGTCACGTTCAGTAAAGTCACCGACGGAAAGTCTGCACGCTGGTTGATTGTCTTGCGCTTATAGGCTGTTCACGGTAAAGTGAGCACTTTCAAGGCCCTAGTTACTTTTTCCTTTCAGCCGTTATGTATACTTTGATCAACTTTTTAAAATAAATATTGCCATGTAAGTAATAAACACACTGTGCATGTTCCACCACACTCGGAAGTTAATGTCTAATGCTAAAATAAAATATATTTATGGACTATTATTCCAAATGATGAGAGGNTCCACCACACTCGGAAGTTAATGTCTAATGCTAAAATAAAATATATTTATGGACTATTATTCCAAATGATGAGAGGGCTTTCAAAGGTGCTTACTTTACCGTGAATAATCTATAGAGGCGATAGATACACCTTTACATACGCTGGTCGGCGTTTTTCCGTAGCGCTTCATCTACTTCTGCCACACTCACAAAAACATACCCATCACTAGGCGACCGCCTTAGCGAACAATATACACGCGTTGCCTACCTGCCCCTGCACACTGCCCATTTCACGAGATCTTGNTAGGCGACCGCCTTAGCGAACAATATACACGCGTTGCCTACCTGCCCCTGCACACTGCCCATTTCACGAGATCTTGTTGTACTATTGGTTCCCCATTTAAAAAAAAAGCTCCATTCCCGCCTCTCTACCCCCCCCCCATGTTTATTATCTTTTGTTTGAATACAGCCTACCTCTTGATATCAAATCGTTGCTTAAATTCTTAGTTGTTCGAGATGCGTGCTCAATAATCACATCCTCGCCACATGCACATGATACGTAGCTGAACGAATGTCATTGACATCTGCTTTCTCTACTGCGTCAAAGTGCGGAAGTGGATGGAGTGCCCTCCGATTATGCATCGAGTTAGTCAACGGGTGTTTCACGTCTCGAAGCAAAACGTGCTGTTTTCGCCCGGGAAACTGCCGCCCTCTCAACCATAGTGACTGACGGGTTGCCTTCATTTAAGGCGCTAGTGATACATTTTTTAGAACGTAGTAATGCGTCACTCGTGGTTGTGTGTTTCAACTGGTCTACCTGCCACCATCTACCGGCTCTTGTAATATTTGCTGTTTGGTGTCTGTGAACACTATGAAGTGCATGTTACAGAGGGAGGGAGGGAGCCAGGTTTGTACTCAACACCTTAGGGCTAGCCTAGTGAATAATTTAGTTGTAGGCATATTTAGTGAAGCTGAGCTGTAACTCCAGACATGCGGATGTGGCCAAAACGCGGGCCATTAATTAAAGAATTGACATAACGTAACGAAAAAGTATGAAATGACAGATTAAAGTAAATGCTAATAAATGGTAGGGAAGAACACAAACTGTGTTAGTGAGAATGAAAGGAAACTACAGGACCATATACTACTAGTTATGAAACTGGAAAATGGGGGTTTCGACTGACCAAGCAATTTTTATTTACATAGAAGACACATAAATCATAACAATAGTACAGTAAGTCATTTTAGTAAGAACTGAAACATGTTTAGTTCCAATACCAACTTTTATTTTCCATCCTGCAGACATAAGAGATAAGTGTAGGCCAGTTCACGTGAATTTTCCTTCGNTCCAATACCAACTTTTATTTTCCATCCTGCAGACATAAGAGATAAGTGTAGGCCAGTTCACGTGAATTTTCCTTCGGTGCCACACATTCTTTTGCATAACGTTACATTTTACTCTAGCGCGGAAACTTTATTTAAGCACTTCAAAATTTATTCTAAACTAATCGTCAATTTAGAAGCGTCTTAACGGAGATTATTCTAAAAGTAAGCACCAAGCTGCCCGTTATTTACTTTCTGACATTTCTTTCTTCANAAGCGTCTTAACGGAGATTATTCTAAAAGTAAGCACCAAGCTGCCCGTTATTTACTTTCTGACATTTCTTTCTTCAGATATTTTGAATATTTAGCTACCGGAACGATTTTCAATCAAATGCTTGGCTTATTTATGCCTTTATTTAAATCGTTAGAATTTGCCGTTTGAGGGAACCATAAAACCCCAGAAAAAATACGCATAAAGCAAGCAAAAAGTATTTATTGCCTATTCTTGATGTCAGCACTGCTCCTCTGATAATGAGGGCTCGGCTCTGTCTACAGCCAAAATGGAAGACAGCTGATAGTTACAAATCCCGCGAAATATATTTCGGAGAGAAATAAGCCTTTATAATCAAATGCTCTCTTTTAAAGTCATCGCCTCATCGTTGTTACACATTTTTAAAAGTATGGTTAGCAAAGTTTTAAAAACACGTAGTTTATTAAAGTGAAAGAAATAAGTATCTGCCTACTGAATATTGTCATATTCTAAATATAAATACCATAACCATACCAATAACAGTAACAGTTGATTACCTTCTGTAATATGCGACTTGCTATGGCCGCGCATAACTGTACTCATAACCATTGCCAATGCTTAGCTGCATAACAAGTTGGCGAAATTTTTGTGCCAGAACCTATGCGTAACCAATTAAGATTCACTGTTTTAAATACAAACGTCAAATTCACTCTCACTACCGTACATTTCCGTTCAGGAAGAGAGACATGCTTTTGACAACAATTAGTGTTTTTTCTTTTGATGTTCTCATGTTTACCAAGCACGTATTTTGTTAAAATGAGATCTGCGACAGCTCCAATAATTCTTCTGTATCCGTCAAGGATGTTTGCTGACCAGATGTATACATACAATAATATAGGGAAAATCATACATGTACAAGTTTGCCAGTTTACACAGGCAAAACGTAAATAACTCTCCGTGAAAAGTTTTTATTTAAAAATGGAACCCTATTGGGTGACAAACAAAAACATCCTATTTAATTGTGTAAATTGTAGCAAAGGATTTTTATTATGGCAATGGTTACGGATATTGATATTGTTATAGTAAAGGTTACTTCGATTTTAGCACGGCTTTAAAGTTATTGCCATGTACCTGATAACTTTGTTCATGCGTCAATGAAGTGAAACCATGAAACTGTTAAGAACGTTAATATGTCACAAATATGCCAAATATGTTATCCTTCTGCTCATAAAGTAAACATAAACCAAATTAAATTACTTCCTTTCCCACAATTTTATGCATCACGCTTGTAACACTACGTTCAGACAAGGACTGCTTTTTGCATACCTCGTTACCGACTTAAGGCCGGGATTACAATGACTTCACGTTACACGTAACATGCATCACGCTACACTTTCACGTGTACGTAAAACGTGGTCTTTTGGGGTGGTATTTTATGACGCTTGACGTTCGCACGTAACCTTTGTGTACTGGATTAAGATGTTGGAGGTAAGTGTTGTTGCTTTTCAGATTGAAAACAGTGGAAATTGAAGTTATACGGGATTATTCGTGTCGTAATATTGGCGTGGTTAGAACGGGTTGCGAAAGTACGGCGTTCATGATTTATGCGAATTTTGAAAACTAGGAAGTCGCCATAACCCCCAGAACTAAATGTTTTTGGCGAATCAGTAGTGTGACTTAGTAACATTTCTTTGGTAAGTTCAGTTATTTTGCGTCTTCTGATTGGCGAATGCCACTGATAATAAGCAACTTTGGACAAACTATTTCAAGCAAAAATATTATATCACTGTCAAACTTGTGACATAAAATGTTTACGAATTAAAAACCAAAAACAATCTTATCCTGACTTGTATTTCTTTTTCATCCTCATTTCCGGGAGAAAATGTTATATGCGGTACTTTTATTTAACTAATACAGCGATCACAGTACCTGAAGGTCACGCGCTGCCGTGACAAGTTGCCTCCATCTCGGCCGGTCTAGTGCTTCCCTCCTCCAGACGCCGTCGACACCCAACTGTTTAGGTCNGTGACAAGTTGCCTCCATCTCGGCCGGTCTAGTGCTTCCCTCCTCCAGACGCCGTCGACACCCAACTGTTTAGGTCTTCTTCGAACTCATCCCGCCATCGTAGTCTTGGTCTGCCAAGGGGGCGCGCTTTACTTGGTATCCCTNAGGGGGGCGACAGGGGTGAGTTGTCTTCCACTAAGGGGCGACACCTCATAAAAGGTTGGGAACCACTGGTTTAGGTCTTCTTCGAACTCATCCCGCCATCGTAGTCTTGGTCTGCCAAGGGGGCGCGCTTTACTTGGTATCCCTNGTTTAGGTCTTCTTCGAACTCATCCCGCCATCGTAGTCTTGGTCTGCCAAGGGGGCGCGCTTTACTTGGTATCCCTTCCCATCACTGCTCTGGGCATTGCATCGTCAGGCACCCTTATCACATGACCAGCCCATTGCATCCGTCTGCTTTTCAACATGTTCGTGATTTTGCATCCGCCCATTGCACTGTACACTTCTGCGTTCGTCCTCTGTCACCGCTCTCCTCTATCTTATTTAGAAATGTGAGCAGACGGCATCGTGAAAATAAAAACAAACCAATGAAAAGCAAAGATGACACATCGTCCCTATTAAGATTAGCCAGTGAGAGATATACGTGATGAGTCACGTATCACGCAGAATCGAGACGTTGACAAGTATTCCGTCACGTGAACGTTACGTGAAATGATCGTGGTAGGTCTCTTTGAAACACATTAGTCAAGGTGTAGCAGGCTTAGGTGAACGTGTTACTCGTTACGTGTTATGCGAAACGTGAATTCATTGCAATCAGGTCCAACTGGGAGCAGCGTGGCCTTTAAGATGCGTGATTTTAAGCGCAAGTACTTCTTTCAAAGTTTGAGTTCCAAAGTACTCGATAAACGGTAAACTAGCTTTAACAGCCTATGTGCAGAGAACGGCAGACTACCCTCCAGAATTTAACGTCACGGCAGGGAATTCCCCATACGTCTGCAAGCTCGTAAATGCAGCCGCTCAAACCTCTCCACTATCTCCTAATAACTCCATGACAGAAGCACGTTATAGTCTATTCGCGGTTTATTCACACTTTTAGAAACAGACCTTTGGAAAATCACCCCATGAAGACGTGTTTGGTTGTTTCCTAAATATGTCACGTATCATAAGTGTTCCATACTTCGGTTAACATAGAAGCACATTATTTTTGGGTAAATTAAACCTGTACTTATATTCTATACATAAATGATGATACTTCATTTATAATTAATGTGAATAAAAACAGTGAGAAAATGGGTATGTTGGTAATGCCTAGTAAGAAATAGTTCTTATGCGAAATGGTATTACACTTGAGTGCGCACGAATGCGGCGCGTTGTCTCTGTGGTGTAACCGTGAATTGACTATAGCAAAGGTAAGTTATAGCCGGCCTACGTGAACGTGTTACTTGAAACTTCAAGTAATCGTTATCCCGGCCTATCAGGTAGGGACTTCGAGAAAAGGTTGATTACTTAAGAGAGCGTGGTACACAAATCAACACTAAACAGACAAATAAATATTTACAGGTTTTTGGAAGCTATTATAGGAAAACTAAGAAACGGCAACCCTAGATATAAATTTACTGTAACTTAGACAAAAAATATTTTTCTAATCTGAAGCATTGCTGTCAGAACTATTTCTTATGCCGGAAGTATGCACGTTTGAGTGAGGCGTAATATACAGCCAAAAAGGAATGTATCTGTCAGTCAAAATATTTGCTCACAAAGTAGCAAGAAACTGTTATTTAAGATCGCCCTTTCTTGATTTTTCTGTACTGGCTTCCAGAAACCTGTTAACTGCAATTAACGTGTTCAGAGTTAACTTATGTAAATGTTGTTTACGTTAAAGTGAGCACATTTTAAATCAACCTTACAAAAATTTCACTGCCCCTACCTGTATGTATTTTAACGGGTACACCAATTGGCTTGCTCCCTGTTAAGTATTCCATGTCTTAACGCTGAATTAAAAGTGTTAGAAAAATAGTTGAGAGTACTCAAATTATTCGTTTCACTTTCTGTATTTTAAATGCATATATGTGCAAGACTTATCAAAATTGTAAAATATTTATTTTTCTAACAAATTTACAGTTTTACTTTGCCGGCGCATGAATAATGTGACCAGGCCCATGGCAATGTTAATTTTGCATACGGCGAAAGTATACGGAATGCACATATAAGTAGATCATTAGCAGGGTTTTCAAAAATGTTCACTTTAACGTGAACAGCCTTTACCACGCCCTCTTAACGGCTCTGCCTACCAAGCCGGCAGCTGCAAACTTCAAATGGTGAATCAATGTTTACAAAAATGTCCCCATTGCGTCAATTTTAAAGATAACTATTTCAAATAAAAAACATTTTGACGCAAATTTCTCCGAGAATATTGCTACATAAAATTACTTTCGGAAAAAAAATTACTTATTCCTTTTTTTTTTTTTTTTTTGTCACATGTAAATTTCAATATTACGTTTTAGAAAACAATATATTACACCAAAAAAACAATCAGCAAGATATCTTTACGTAGCAACATTCCTTAAAAAATGTCACGTAGAATACTTCTCTATGCACCTGCCTCCTCGTAAACGCTGCAAAGGGGGGCGGTGGATCAGGGAGGAAACGCAAAGAATGCCGGAGGAAGAACGGGGGCGGCGTACCTGGAAGGAGGAAGTATTTTAGTCGCGGCAGCCGGACAGAACCAGTACCGACTGGCCGCGCGGCTTACCTCCTGGAAATTTCAATATTACGTTTTAGAAAACAATATATTACACCAAAAAAACAATCAGCAAGATATCTTTACGTAGCAACATTCCTTAAAAAATGTCACGTAGAATACTTCTCTATGCACCTGCCTCCTCGTAAACGCTGCAAAGGGGGGCGGTGGATCAGGGAGGAAACGCAAAGAATGCCGGAGGAAGAACGGGGGCGGCGTACCTGGAAGGAGGAAGTATTTTAGTCGCGGCAGCCGGACAGAACCAGTACCGACTGGCCGCGCGGCTTACCTCCTGGCCGGCCCTATCTTCTGACTGACCGGACGTCGAGCAGTCCAACGCACAACACACTCCCACCCCTCTTCCCCTGTTAACTTCATTGCGCTCCGCCACTGACTCACCGCGCAATTTGCAGTTCAGTTCTCCGTCCTGCACGCCCACTCGCCCCTTCCTCGCAGTGCGCGCGTCATTCACGCACAGCTTCGTTTCACACAGGGTAATTCTACTCAGGAACAAAACAAGTTTTCTTGTGGGAGAGTTTGGCATAGGGAAAATTTCCGCCGCTAGGTGCGCAGTGTTCCAAAGAGGTTACTTTTAACTAAACTTCTAAGTTACGTAAATAATAAAACAGAAAGCTTTTACTAAGTTACGTAGATATTTTATATTTTATTTGTGATTATTGCAATGGTTTTGTTTTTTAACTTTGAAAATAGAGAAAATTCGGTACACATGATACACTAGCGCTTGCTTAGTGGCGAAAATTTTTAGTTACCTAACTAAAAGCATTGGGCTTCCCAACCTGAGTAGAATAAACTTTAGTTTCGCTTCATGAGCGCTGTTTCAGTTTCGCTGTTAAAGTCCATTCACGGTTACCTCCAACTTTCCTGAAGTCCTGCTAAAGTTCTACTTCCAGGATATTCCCCCGCCTCATGCAAACAAAGCTTAACCAAGTAAAGGTTACTTCTACTGCAGGTTAGAAAGATCAACGTTCAAAGTATAGCAACCAAACATTTTCGCCACTAGATACGCGCTAGTGTCGGCAACGTACCAGGTTTTGTCTATTTTCTACGTTACAAAACAGCATAATTTCAATAATCATAAATCAAATATATTTAAAAAAAAAAAAAAGGTAACCAAGTAAAATATTTCTCTGCTATTGTTCAAGAAGCTAAAAAAATATTAACTAAAAGTTTATTTTTGGAACACTGCGTACCTAGCAGCGGAAATTTTTCTTATGCCAAACTCTCCCATAAACAATAACGTTTTGTTCCTAACCTGAGTAGAATAAACCTTAACCAAGACTAGAAAATTGCGCCAAAGAAACAACGCACCGCGTTCGTGCCATTTCTTACTAGGCACAATCAACATGCCGGTTTTCTCACTGTTTCTAGTCATATTAATTATTAATGAAATATAATAATTTATAAGTAAAAAATAAGTAGAAGTTTAATTTTGCACAAAAAGAAAGGTACTTTAACGTTAACAGAAGTACACTGAAGAGTAAAAAAAAAAACTGGTACACCTGCCTAATATCGTGTAGGGCCCCCCGAGCAAGCAGAAGTGCCGCAAGAGGACGTGGCATGGACTCGCAGGAGGAAATTCACACCATGAATCCTGCAGGGCAGTCCACAAATCCAATCTGCGTCAATTTGAGAAAGAGTTGTACGTCTTTCACGTTTAATGATTCTCGTCGGTCGTCGTTTGTCCCGTTCGTTCACGATTTTTTTCCGGCCTCAGGGATGTCGAAGATGTGATGTTTTACCGGATTCTCGATATTTACGGTACACTCGTGAAATGGTCGTACGGGAAATTCCACATTTTATCGCTACCTCGGAGATGCTATGTCCCATCTCTCGTGCGCCGACTATAACACCACGTCCAAAATCACTTAAATCTTGATAACCTGCCATTGTAGCAGCAGTAACCGATCTAGCAACTTTGCCAGACGCTTGTTGTCTTATATAGGCGCTGCCGACCGCATTGCGTTACTCTGATTGGTTCCATACCTCTGTTATTTGCATACGCACGCCTATACCAGTTTTTTTGGCTCTCCAGTGTATGTTAGAAATAGCTAGGACGGTTGGAGAATGGGCTGCGTCTCAGGGCAAGCCATACAGCCTTACGTCGGGTTTGTTATGTTTCAAAGGGACGCATGCATCGCGGCTATAGCAGGGTTGTCTGGTGCCATGGCTGCAGTTGTAACCATGGACACACCCGGAAAGAGGAAGGATCTAGATGGAAGGGCACAGCAAACCAGGCAAAGCGGAGAGGGCACTGGGAAAATCTGTGCGACAGTCGCGGAGGATAAATGTAATTTCCTTTGACTGTATTGGGGCCGGAGGAAGTAGGGCAAGTTGTTAGTTAGCGGAGATAGACTTGTGTGGGTTTTGTGCGGGGTGATATGAAATGAGTGCGCTGCTGGGATGTAACCAGGGTCGCGCCATGCGGCCCTGGTGGTGGGGGACAGAACTGAGCCACCCACCCGGCGAGCTGGCACTCGCCGGAGCAGTGCGTTGCACTGGCAGTCGACACTGTGAGTCCGCGCCATCCGCCACTGTCAGTTAATGTTTATGTCGTATATTTTCTTCAGACTCCGAACCCTTGTGCGTGCTTGCATCATTAATCATAGACCAATAGACCATACTATGAAAAGACAACACATAACTGATTTCTTTAAAAGAAAATCGAAATATATTGAAAATCGCGACGATGGAGCCAGTATTCATAGACTGAGAAGTAATGTAAATATTACTGAATATAAATCTTTGTATAGTGAATATACGGGTGCAGTTATAACTGATTGTAAACGCAACCCAGCCAGCACTAGCAGTAACAATTTAAAAAGTGATGATGTGAATATTCGTGATCTTGAATCTACATCTTTGTGTAGTGAATCTAGGGATGCTGTTCTTCTAAGTAATTCTAAATCAGAATCAACCAGCGCAGACATGCCTGGAACTTCAAGTTCGCTTACTGTAAAAGATAACTGTACAGCAACTTTGTACCAACCTTTACATATACAATATAAACAAATCATAAGTGGGGTCGCTCGTTATTTTAAAGCAGGATGGTACAATAAATTGCCCTAGCTTCATTGGGATGGCACTGCAGAAATTGTAAAATGTTTTGTTTGTTTGCGAGCTAAAAAGCTTAACTTAAAAATTATTACTAGGTCAAAAGTTGACTCAAGCTTCATTATTTCTGGATTTTTCAATTGGAAAAAAAGCTTCCGAGAAATGTTTATATTATCGAAATGGTGAATCTCACTAAGGTTCCGAATAAGGTTTTTTTTAGCTTTCAATCAAAATAACCAGTTGTAGCCAGTTTATCTCCCCAACTATAATTACGACTTTTGTTATTAAATTAATACCGTGCGTAAAGACCAATTCTAGTATTATTTTCAAATATGCTGCTAGTAGAATGATACTGTAGCTCTAGAATTTGAATGATCCAATATTTGTTTATAAACGATATCAGTTATGACGTTAAAATTATATATATATATATATATGTATTACGTAAGTTTTTAGTAAGCCTCGATAAGAGAGTAAGAATTTTTCTGCGATATTGTGATTGCTAGTGTTAATTTTAATTTAAAATACATGTTTATTTTGTCTTGCCCCTTACCCCCCTAACGACGAACACCTTCCGCCGCCCCTGCTTACAAACAAAAATATTCTATGATAAATTGCATTCATTGTAACAAAGACGTTTCAACGACCGTTGCGAGAAGTGAGGAGGAAAGCCTTCAACTTCACCGCACACTTGAAAACGAGACTGGTGTACTTTCAGAGGCCAAAACTGGCCGTTCCCATGCCTCCCGCCAGCAGGGAGTATCTTTATCTGAGAAAGGGTTGGTCCAGCGGACTTGTCCCCTGCTGAGTCAAGGGGGCAACACGCAGATACAGGACGGTCGGCCAACGACCAACGTTATCCTTGATCACCCCATTGATCCTAGTCTCATTTATATGAGGCAAAGATAGGTAAAAATACGTGGTTTTAACAGTACTGTATTTTGCGGCATGCAACAATTAAGAGCATTAAATTGTTGTTGAATGTGGTTAGATTGGTATAACGAGATAAAACATCTATGCATGCTACCTTGAGGGGGGTTCTCTCCAAGGACCCTCCCCCCCCCCGGCCATTTTCTCTACGCCACTGCTCGGGTGTAGGCATAGGCAGTGTGTGTTCGTGGTGGTACTTGGCAGGCAGAACTTATGCATATCTTCCAAGCTACGGCGAGCACTTCCCTCCCTTATCCTCAAACCTCTCCAAACACGACCTATCACGCACTCGCACACATATACACACACTCGTTCCCGTATGATGATTTTGGTAAATGCGATGCTCACGCGCACAATGAATATCTCCAGCCAGAAAAGAAAAATTATTTTATATACCAGTGAAACTTAGCCCCCAAGTAACCAGTAACTGTTGCAACATACTGTGTCCGTGTCTATTGCCCAGTATCCATGTGTTTGAGTGTTAAAAGGTAAAGGGAGTTTCTTAATTTAGTTCCCTACTTTTAAAATAAATGTAGTGTGAATTGAAGTAAAAAATTATAATGAGCTAGAACTGCGCATACAAGGTTTGTTTGACTGCGTATCGTCGCAGCCGTCAGTCCGTCCGGCAATAATCTGTCTACCATTTTCCAGCAGTTCAGAACGATTCACAACAATCCGTCGTCCGTCGATCCTTCTGCGCAGCAAATTTTCAGTGTGACAACTCGACATCACTATCTTTCTTTCAGGGAAGGAATACAGTATTTCGGGGAAAGAATTTTTCCCGGAGAGTGTTGTAAATTAACAACGGTTCCTTGGTCGAGTAAGAGGAAAACTGCATATTGTTTATGTGGCCAATATGTTATGCGATTTTAAAATACCGAGTGAATAATATTTTATTTCACAGACGTTGCACGACCAATAATACAAAATTAACGATTAGATGTCAGTTTGAGAAGATATATAGCTTTTGTTTTCACCGTCGGTGAACACAGCAGCTATTGCAATCCTTATTGCAATCCATGCTTTTTCCTCTGAGGCGTTTGTCACGCTGCTCTTTCATCTAAAAATTGTTTTTGAATAATTTCCAGTTCCTGACATAACCCCAAAGATAAATAAACATTGATCGACAGCCTTGCATTTTATTTCAAAGAGCATACTCGCCCTCAAGGAATGTCGTCAGAAGGTAGTGAGTGGCTCATACCACAGACTAATACATTGTTTAGAACTTTAAAAAAAAAAAAATTATATTTTTAAAAAATTTTAGTTTCAATTTAGGAAGCTTTGGATTTTAAATGATGTTTAGAAGTTCTATTTTATAAAAACTTGATATTTTTATACTTGTCCCGATTTTTGGGAATTTTTATATTTTTTTTACAAGGTCACCGGAATCGAGGTCAGACTGCCGTCGAAATAGTCCTCTTGAACACCGTCCGAGACTCCGAGGTCATTGACCCACACCATACACCTTACAACTAAAACCTTTGACACCGAAGCGCCATGACATGCATACGCTTGTGTATATGTGTGTTTTTATACGACATGTTTCTAAAGCATGGGCGCAAACTTCGGCAGGGTATTTCTGTGGATAAAAGGAGACGAATGATGTACACAACCCATACCTCAAAAAATACAGACACTAAAGGGCGTTAAAAGTGGAGGGAAAGATGCCCTTTATTTGATACCATATGAAAACGCCTCGCAGTACATTAATGGGATTTTGTACAGTAATAAGTCAAACTGTGTTCATCAAGAAAGTAAGAATATTGAATGCGTTACCCACCCCATCACATAAATAATATGGGTTGCAATAAAATGTGTTGGGGTATGAATGATCACATTTTTGGTACAAATAATGAAACACAGGGTAACAATACTTGGTGCAACTGCCTACCTCGCATAGTATTCGAGATAATCACACTTAAATGCGGGCAATGCTTAATTGTGAGAGTCCATTAATTACATTTCGGTACATTCCACTGCATGACATTACAATCCATTTCATTGCATGTCATTCCATTACATTACGATTCCTTGCATGCCACTACATTCCATCACATCAAAGTTTATTACACGTTAATTCTGTTCTGCCTTATCTGTTAAATTTGTTGGGTGGTTGTCTAATCGGTGTTGTTGGTCGGTCGTGTTAGTCATTTGGGCTGCTGTGAGCATTTGGTTAGCCAGTTAGTATGGTTGTTTTATATGGACAGCTGCTAGGTCAGTCTGCATGGCTTGTTGGTCTGGTCGGTCGGTTTGATCGTTTGGTTTGGTTGGTTTGTCCAGTTGGTCTTGATGGTTTCTTGGGCCTGTTGATATTTTATGACAGTTGGTCTTGAAGGTTGGTATGGGTGTTTGGTATGGTCAGCTGGTATTGATAATCGGTATGGATGTCGGTCTTGTTGAATGTTCGGTTTTGTTTGTTGGCCTGGTAGTCTGGTATGGTCGGTATGGTCGTTTGGTATGATCGGCCGGCCTTGTTTGCTGGTCATGTTGATCGATCTGTCTGGTCATTTGGTCTGGGCGCCAGGTTTTGCCAGTTAGTGTGATTGTTTGGAATGGCCAACTGGTAGGTCAGTCCGTATCGCTTGTCAGTATGGTCGGTCGGTATTGTCGTTTGCTATGATCAGTTAGTTTGGATGTTTGATCCAGTTACTCTTGTCGGTTAGTATGTCCAGTCGGCCTTGATGGTCGTTTGGCATGGTTGGTATAGATTTCTGGTATGGTGAGCTGATATAGTCTGTATGGTTGGTCGGTCTTGTTGGTTGGTTCAGTTTGTTGATTTTGTCGGTTGGTCTTATCCACTGGTCTTGTCATTTGGCCAATCTTGTCGGTTGTTTTTCCAATCGGCATTGATGACTAGTGAGGTTTCCTTTGAGGTTGCCTTTTGAGATTTATTTTTGAGGATTCTTACTTAGGTTTCTTTTTGAGGTTTTATTTTGTGATATTATTTCGAGATTTATTTTTGAGGTGTATTGGTTGGTTGGTTGGTTGGTTGGTTGGTATTGATATTTGATCGGATGGTCTTGATGGTTGGTTGGTCAAGTTGGGCTTGATATTTGCTCTTGTGGATTGGTCTTACCAGTTGGTCGGTCATTAAAGTTGTTATGGCCAGTCGACCTTGATGATCAGTTGGCTGGGTTGTTTGGTATGGACATTTGGTATGGCCAGTTGGTGTGGTTGTTTGATAGAGTCAGTTCGTATGCTCAGTCTGTACTGTTGGTCGGTCAACCTGGTCAGTTGGTGTGGGTGGGTGGTCTGGTCAATTGGTATGGTCAGTTTGAATGGTTGACCAGTATGGTCGGTTCGTATTGTTGGCTGGTATGATCGTTTGGTATGTTCGGTTGGTATGGTCGTTCGGTCGTGTTAGTATGCGTGTTTGGTGTCGGTGGATGATCTGGTCGTTTGGTGAGAGCAGTTGGTGTGAGTGGTCGGTGATCGGTTGGTATTGATAGTTGGTATTGTTGTTTGGTATAGTCGGTCGGTGTGACAGGTATGGTCATTGGTACCGCCATTTGTCATGGCTGGTATAGTCGGCATATAGTCATTTGGTATGAGTTTTCGGCAAAGTCGGTTGGTATTTGTGATAAATGTGATATTAGTCCTGGTGTCTTTCGTTAATAACAAAAATGTTGAGGCATTTTCACTAAACTGAATTGGTAATCTAAGTTAGGTTTACTGATAATTTAGATTAATAATATCAGCAATGTGTTTTGCCAACATTGCTTATAAAGTCTCTTCTCTCCTAATTCAGTATATAGTTGCTGGAAGTCTTACTTATGGCCTCAGTTTGGTGGCTCTATAGCCAATTATACGAAAACTGGTGGCCAACTATGCTTATAAAAATATATTAAGACCTATGTTATAAGCACATTCTCGGGGTTGGAAATTATATCGATATAATACTGAATTAAAAAGGCCTACCCTAAATGTTCGTAAAATGGCATCGTCGGCAACACAGACAGTCCAGCTGGTGTCAGTGATGGTACCACCAAAGGCTGGGTCCGAATGCCGGTCGCAGGCATGTTACATCTTGATTATTTTACTCCAGTAACTCGCTGTTCCAAACAGGTTCTTGATATCTGAGCAGATTTTACTTCAGTGGGAAAATATATGTTTAATTACGACGATCGACAATACCCCGCGATCTACTGTATGGCCAGTTGGCATGGTTGTTTGGCACATGGTTAAACATAACACACAGCTGGAGCCATGCTCTTATTTGTTAACGGGGCGCTCTTAGCCATTCGGCCATTCCGCACTCCGGCCTCCCAGTAGGCGGGGAAGAGGGATCACGCCCTCTCAACGCAGACATGACCAGCGCTCACCGAAATTGATCAAACCCATAGCTCCGACCTTTCATCAGGCCGCACCGAGCGTAGCCCCGATCTGATTTACCAGATCGCACCGAGCATGTCCTACCACAAGGCCTGAGATCCTAGCACTCAGTTTACCAAGCATGTGGTCTGGCCGGAGCACTGCCCACACCCCTGACGTCATATCGGGACGCCCCGGAGCAGTGCCTGCTCACCGCCGGGCTCTTCAATAAGAGGGGGAATCTCTCCGAGCCTCCTCCAGCATGCGGAGTCAACCACTGCCAGCACGAGTCCAACCTCACCTGATCCGTACACCAGAGGGTACCTCCGGATGGGCCAAACAGATCATCCCGTGCTACCTCTTATTTTCCATGGCACTTATGGGTTTCCCAATGCCTGACCGCCAACGCCTGGCCCACGGGCAGGGAGACGCGGAGAATCTCTGTACAGGTGGGTACCATCATCATAGTCCGGTTTTATACGCTTGTTGTCGTCACTGAAAGCCATGCTCGCCACGCCGCCCATAAGACCGGCCCCGCTGACATCAGACACGCGTCCTTTACCATCCTAGAATTTCTTCACAGGGAAATTCCTGTTTTGGGCCCCAGTGGCCTGAATGCCAAGAGGTCCAACACCCTGCCAAGTGGTCGGGCCTAGGTACTAACTAGCAGACCAAGCCATCACGGCAGATACCCTTATACAGCCACTAGGAAGCTGATTTCCATAGGGACCGGGTGGCAGAGCCCAATCTGTTTAAATGGGGGTGGCACGAGAAGCCTTAGGTTGCCATGGATGTTGAGAGGCTATAAGAGACGCATCACCCATCCTTTCAAGAAATCGGTAAGTAGGTTGGGCTCGGTTACTATAGCATAGTACTGCCACACCGCCTCAAGTGTCCAACCTACGCTCCTCCCACCGGAGTGACCGTATGATCCTCCCCCCGTTGTTTGGCACAGTCAGCACATATACTGAGTCTGTATGGTTGGTAGGTTGACCTGGTCAGTTGGTCTGGGTGGATGATCTGATCGATTTGTATGGTAAGCCGAACATAAAGTAATTTACCAGACTGAATGCAAAAAATGTCAATGAACAGGGAGCGATATGTCGTTATGTCGATATGTCAGACGAATAACTGCGACATGGTGTGACTTTGGCTACATTATTTATCTGCAAAAGTCGAGATGTCACTTGGCCAACAGTCAATCATTAGCGAGCAATGTGACGTCATTTTTAATTCATTAGTGTAGTTTAAGGGGCGCTAGGGAAGGGGGAGGGTCAAGTTTTAGTGGGTAAATGGTGGATGGGGGTGAGGGCATTGGGGTGGGTAATTGTAGTGTAAAGCCGATGATTCTTCGTT
>NQII01004116.1:145431-161133 GCA_002778355.1 Clitarchus hookeri
ATTCAATGAACTACAGGGGTGGGATTTCAGTCGTTTGCTTGTCACCATACTGGGAGTGGGTGTGCTCCACCATCTTTGCGAGAATCGAACACTTGTTCTCCTACATGTAAGTTTTTAAAGAATATTTTCATATTTTCAAAACTTTTCAGAAATTACTTTAATTTTTTGAATTTTCTATTAAATATATTATCTTTATACCTATATATATGTATGTATATTTATTTGTATCAATTTTTCATTATATTTCTAAGAATTATTGCTATTAAAGGGCACCACGAGTCAAGGTTAAGGTCACGGATATAAAAGATTATGGTCATGGCCAATAATGAGAATTTTCTCCGATTTTTACTATACTGCGTAGTTGCAGTCCAAAAGCTTTTGCTTTGACGTCATAACATTCCTCAGTCCATTTTCATTTCCCCTGTGCCTCAGAGCCTGCCAAACTTATTTTACTTTCATTATTTATTTATTTTTATTATAACTTTGGCTAATTTACAGAAATACGTTATTATAGCATCATAAAAAATCGCCATATCGATCCGTTTTGTGGGCCCGTTTAAGAACTTTCTATCAGCGGAGCGTCGTTAAAACGATCCCCAATCGAAGTCACAAGCAAGCTAAGAATTTTGCTATGTTCTAATTGCTACGAGATGTACGGAGACTTAACGCACCATTATTGCAAATCATCCGTTACAGACACCAATTCAATACTTTGTTCTAGTGAGAAGTACGATGATACATCAAAGTAGGTACTTTGGTGTATTTTTTGTTAGGTATATGGAACCAGTTCCAGTAGTAAGGCTACTGTGTAATAAGTATAGTGCGATTTTCAAGCTAATGTTTTATTGTATTGTTACACGCTGTAGCTCGTACCGGCCGCGAACTCCCATTATGAGCGGTCTGGCTCTGTGGCAGGTTGACCCCACCTCGAGCTTCATCCTCCCCCAGGTGGTCTTCCCAGTCGCGTCGACTGGCTCCTGGCTGGCATCACAGCCAATTCTTCCCACCTCTGATGGAGAAGTCGATGAATTTAGAGGATGCGCAAGAATATTCTGGGAACTAGTACCCTTGGCGCAGCGCAGAATTTAGAGATATGTCTGGGCGATGGCCTACGACCCTTTAAATACAAGCCACAGTTGGACTGTCGGGAGTCTTTTTGTAGACGAAGTAGCTATACTTGGCGGGGAAGTAGCTATACTTTATGCAGCTGCTCTGGAGCCTCCAGGTGACAGGGTAACCAGGCCTTAAGTGGATGTAAGGTGGAGTATATTCGGCTGTGACGCCGTTTGGTGAGGATGCCTCAACTACGGAAGGGGTATCTCTCCATACGAGGTCTTAATTGGCTGTAAAATTGCGCGCAGTCGCGTATGTACCCATATACCTGGTCGAGGTAGTCCCAACTACAGGAGGGGTATCTCTATTCCGGTCTAGGAGGACCAGTTCAGTTCTTTGGTGAATTCTTGTGGTGGAGGACCAGGCTATAATAGCTGCAAGGTTGTGCCAGTCTTCTTAGCATTTCCGGGGAGCGGGAACACCTGGGGAGTGCTTGTTGCTCCCCGGGTTTCTCTCCGGGGTGTTTCGGGACTGTGTCACTATACTTGGTGGGGTTGTCCTCAACTACGGAAGGGGCTTTTTCTCTACGCCTACAATTATCACCTTAGAAACAGAAAGAATCCTGTTGACCGATAATTGTGTCGGGGGTATTGCTACTCCTAGTATCATAGGTTAGCAGGAAAATTAGTTACGAGACGGACTGGTTATGCGCAAGCTATAGCCTCTGCCAGTTCAAGGGAACCCACACCTCCTTGTGGTATCGCTGGATGATTCCATGTCATAGGATCAGCAAACATGGGAAACTCCCAGGGGTTCCCTATGCCTGGTTCACCAAATGAGGTATCTGCTTCCTTGCTAAACTTGAATAATGGACAGTCATGATGGTGGTGCTTGGTGACGGGCTGGTCGACTCCTTTATGGTCACTGGGGCCCAACGGCTGAATTTCAATGTGAAGAAATCCAGGAAAATGGAAATGGACCATTTTTCGGGTTGGGATATTAGCCCACCGAAATTGAGAATCCATGATGAAAAGGAAGAAGGAGCACAGGCTGACCTCACTAATTTAGAGGTTCTCTTAGCAGGAGTGGTTGGAGGCACGGTCCTAAAGAATGGGGCTTTTGTTTTTAAAACTACCAACATTCCCCTGCGCCCGGAGGTCAGATTGGGGATGGACTCGTGCTGGAAGTGGTTTAAATATTCGCTATGGTAGTGGATATAGCTTCTCCTTAAAGGAGAACAGCTGTGCCCCTTGGGGCTAATGATTGAGCCAAGTGGTGGAAACTAGACATGGGGCTCTGAGGGCAAGGCAGTTCCACTCCGCTTGTCTGAGGATGTCGGTGCCCATGGAAGCCACAAGCCACAAGGCATAAAAAAGGAGAATGAAAATTCTTGGATGGCTTAGGCTAAGAAGGGTCATATATATACACCAATTGGCTGAGTGTGGTATCCAGGCGAAAACGAGTGCGGCGAGGGGCATCGGTGAAGAGGACAGACAGCGACAGAAGATTACGAGGCGACGGCGCACGAGATTTTTGTGGTTTGAATAGACGAGAGGACGTGATATTCGACGAGTGAAGGTTCACTGTGCGTGAGGGCGCTCGGGGAACTCTAGAACATTGTGGACTTGTGGGACTTGGACTAAACTGAGGTGTGACTAAATGAACATATAATGCGGACTTTATTGTAATTATTGGAACTCTCAATATAAACATATAATGTATAAAATAATTTAAATTTTTTTATTCAATATAATTTGACTAATTTTGTATTATTTAATTACATTAATTTCTTTGAGATAATTATAAATTGTATTGATTAAATTCATTAATTGTAAACAGCAAGTGATATAAATTTACTGTGAGAATATGGGTAGAGAGAATTTTGATTGTAGTTATTGTAAATAAAATTAGGAAATCATAATTAACTCTTTTATTTAATTAAGACCTCCATTCCTTAACGAAACTGGTTTGGCCCACTAACTTTTGAGATAAACTGTAACACTGGTGTCAGAAGTGGGATGGAGGCATTTTATTATTTAAAAAATTGTATTAAGATTAAAGTAGGTTATTAACTTGTATGGTAATTTTGTAAATATAATTATAGTTGTAGTAATAGGCCTAGTAAAATGTTGGCAGGCATAGAAAAACTCTGCTCTTTGATCGATATTCTAAGTGACCAAATAAATAGCAAAATAGATAGTGTACATAGCCAAATTAGTGATGTTAGGGAATTTGTAAGTAGTGTAATGTAAATATGAGAATGCAAGATGTTAGAGCTGTGGCTGAAAATTTAGAAATGAAAATAAACAGTGTGACCGAAAATGTGGACCAAAGGATACAGGATATCAGCGAATTAGTAAATAATAAAATGAACTTAAGAGACAAAAAAATTTAAAGTTAGAATGGAAGAAATGAACAGTGCAGAGAGTAAGGTGGACCAGAAGGTGAGCGCCCTCAAGAAGGAATGGCAAGAATTCCTGCAGCAGAATGGGAGAAGACATGCAGCGGCTGAGGGGGAGTTGAGATCGACCCCCCTCCCCCGTGCGAGCCGACGAGCGTGGGAAGCGAGAAGAAGATAGAGGCCGCCGCCAATACAGCCATAGCAGGAGAGGACCAGCAGTACTGCAGTATGGGTACGCCTCAACCAGGGGTGGGTAAAGGTGTCACAATAAAGCCCACCCCCTACGGTGGACAGACCTTGGCGCTAATACCGGCACCAGTTTGAAATCGTTGCTGCCCAGAATGGCTGGATTGACGAGTAAAGGGCGTACTACCTGGCCGCTGTATTGAGGAGACCTGCATTTAGCATATTGCAGTCCCTGCCAGAACGACATCGACTGGAGTACTCCACATTAGTTTCGGCCTTGAAGTTGCGATTCGGCGACCGATACCTGCGACACGCCCACCATACCCAACTACGAAGCCATATCCAGCGACATGGGGAACCACTACAGGAGCTGTGGAGGGACGTCATGAGGATCACACACCTGTCTCTAGAGAGGTGCTCTGAGGAGGCACGAGACATCATCTCAATCGACATTTTCGTGGATGCTATTGCTGATACAGATGTGCGCCGAGCTGTACGCCTAGCATCACTACACAGCATGCAGGATGCCCTGACCCGAGCATTGGAGGTAGAATCAGCGAAGCAGGAGCCGATGTTCTGGCATGTAGTACACGCAGCTACCCCTTGCGATGACGACGATGGAGATAGCATTCTGGACATCTTGAGAAAGTTGGAGGACACAATGAAAGACATTGCTGCCAGAGGCTGTGCTAGGAAATCAAGTTTTTGTCCACCTAAGCATCGGGGATGTTGGGAGTGTGGCAGGACAGGAGACTTGAGAATCCAGTACCTGCAGAGGAATTGCGGGACCCGGCAGTCAGACGTGAGTACGACCAAGAGCTTGTTGAAGAAACTGAAGGCGGCGCTAGTGTAACTTCTGAACTCTGCAGAGGCAGCAACACCTGTCCCTCGTCGATGGAGGCACCGAGAATGCTGGAACTGTGGAAAGGAGGGACACTTACGAGCCTGGTGTCCAGGGGTGCCACCCGTGACTAGTCATCGAGGAACCGGCCAAAGGACAGCTGCACGAACAATTGGAACTGACAGCCACAAGTAATGCCTATCCAAATCACAGTCCCATAGAAACTACTGGCAACATCCTATCTGAGGGGACGAAGGAAGATCGCTATGTGGTGGTAAGACGAATAAGGATACTGGAGTCAGATAGCGTAAGAAGTCACCCCACAGTTACTACAGGCGAGGAAACAAGCAAAGTCCAGTTTACAGAGGAAGCTGAACATATGTGTCTTTGGGAGAAGGAAGACAGCCAGGGCAGGAGACGAGCATGTCCCAGTGTTTTGGCCCGACAGTTGCAGACAATGCATTCAAGGGAGGACAGCTTGTGAGGCTGTATGAAAGTAAACGCCTTTGGGGTAACACTTATCAGTGCCAAGAATGTTGAGAAGGATCTTACCAAATTTTGAAGCGAGTGAGTGATACTTCCTTCCAGATCTGTCGCCGGGACTCCCTGAAAGAAAAGTCTAAAGTTGTACACATTGACTGACTGGTGCTCTACGAAGGTCCAGATGTTGGAGGGTCTGTTCGGGACGAACAAACTTAAGGAGGAGGCAGTGTTACGCGGTGTAGTTCGCACCGGCAGAGAGATCCCATTATGCGCGGTCCAGCTCTATGAAGAAGGATGTGACCAATTTCGACCCTCATCTTCCCATCCAGCCAGGTGATCAGCCCGGTCGCGCCACCCGGCTCCTGGCTGGCGTCACAACCCCTCCTCCCCGCATTTAGAGAAATTTCTGGGCGATGGCCTACGCCCCTATAAATACAAGCCACAGCTAGACTGTCGGGAGTCTTTCTGTGGACGCCAGTTGGCTGAGTGCGTTATCCAGCCGAAGACGAGCGCTGCAATGGACGAAGAGGACGGACGACGACGGAATATTACGAGGCGACGGCGGACAAGGTGTTTGTGGTGTGAATGGATGAGAGGATGTGATATCCGACGAGTGAAGGCTACTGTGCGTGAGGGTGCTCGGAGAACTCTTAGAACATTGTGGACTTGTGGGACCTGGACTAAACTGAGGTGTGATGAATGAATATGTAATACAGATTTTATTGTACATATTGGAACTATCAATATGTACATATAATTTATAACATAATTGAAGTTTTTTATTCATTGTAATGGGACTAACTTTCTATTATTTATTTACATAAATTTCTTCGAAGTAATTATAAATTGTATTCATTGAATTCATGAATTGTAAACAGCAAGTGATATAAATGCATTGTGAGAATTTGGGTCTAAGGAATTTTAATTGTTGTTATCGTAAATAAAATTAGGAAATCATAATTAACTCTTTTATTTAATTAAGACCTCCATCCTTTAACGAAACTAATTTTGCCCACTGACTTTTGAAATAAATTGTGAAAGTATGTATAATCTTTGTTTTTAAATTGAATCATGAAATTTGGATTGTTTTAAACGTTTAAATGCCTTCTGTATGTTTGTTGCATGCCATACGAGGCGCAATCCGTTAGTTTTAGGGGCCATGGAGACCTGGTGCCTGGGATTGGTCGTGCCCTGATTTCAGAGTATTCCCTCCGAAAGTTTTAGGAACACAGTACTGGTTACAGTACCTTCACAGTAGTTCCCAGGTTTTAAAGCTCTTGTACACTTCACTATAAATACAAATAATGTGGCGTGTTTACTGAATCAGAAGGCAAGTTTCTTCTGCATTTTACCCTGCAAGTGAGCACCACACGGGACGTTCAATGTAGGCCTACTCTTTTGCGTTAGGCGGCTCTGCACTACATACATTATGTTACTTGGGCCAGAGTCACAAATATTACCGTCTTTATTGGCAGTAATGTCCTAGTATAGCTGCCATGGTGTTCCTGGCATTATTTAAAACTAAAAAATTACTGTTACCAGAGCCGAATTTTGGTCTAGGTAACATAAAGTAGTTGTATAGGGCGGAAGCTTCTACAGGAGCTGAGCGGGCTGAGTGGTTCATTACAAAAATAACTTACTTATTAAGTTTCCTCAAATTGAGAAAACGGCACATAATTATATGTTGCGACAGACCATTTTGAGTCATGGCTGTACTGTAACAAATAAAATATACCACTTAAAAATAATTTTTCTTAGAATTGCCATAGAAATTAGGTTCGGATTTCCATTTATTCTTAGTGATCAGCATATTGGGAATAACGTTAAATATGTAGTTTCAATTTTAATATGCCGTGTTAATGACGAAAGCAGGAATTAATAGCGTGATGGGTGCCAAACCACTCCTTTTTGTGAAGGGTATTTTTTTTTTTTACATTCTTGGGACAGAAAAAAGCGCCAGCTTTACGCGTGGGAAAGATAATCTACACGCTCGAAAGGTGGGGCAAACTAGGACATTAAAATTGATATGATAATTATTTAATTCTTAATAAAACTGTTTTAACATGTGTCTAGAGATGATACTAATGCAAACGTATTAAAATTTAACAGAGGTGCAATAAATGGGGCACCCGAAACCGACGAGTATGTTCGCAGTTGTTTGTATTCGGAGCACCTGATGGTCTAGGATACATTGGAGCCACGGTCTTATTTAGGAATTCTGTGGCTTTTTCACATTTGGCGATGTGAGAGTCACCTTGCGAAGCCGGGGGCGTCTCACGAGGGCGCTAGGCCCGCGATGTGTTTCCTCGGTGGTTGATGGCACCCTCGGAGCTCGGGGAAGGCTCGCGCACCCGGGAGGTTGGCGGGATATGCCAGGTTTTAGCGCGAAGAAGCGGATCAAATCACGTCGTCGGGACATTGATCAAGATGAAATTAATATTAGCGAACCATTTTTAGGCTTCTGGCCGACCATAATGAAAAATCGTTGTGCTTGATTTCTATCTTCGTCTCGTAAAGAAATAATCAAATATGTCTTTAATCACTCAGAAGGTGACAGTTCATATGTGTATGTCTCGCTTAAAATCGCAGAACCCAGTGAGGTATAGGAAAGTGAACTTCAATGTATATTTATAAAACCAGATGTGTTAACTCATTAGAAGCACACAAAGAAGCGCACAGGAGCTGGTATTAGTAGCTAGCGGCACGTTGGTACAGCACACCGCATCCGCTAACCCCCCTTTTGTTTCTCAATTGGTTGGGCCTAATACTGTCAAGTAGCGCGACAGGACAGCAAACAAAGCAACGATGGAAAGAGAATAGTGCAAGTGGCAGTTGCAACGACTATTAAGTATACGTCGAAACTTTATTTCATAAAACGAACCCCAATCGAAGTGAGAAGCAAACTACGAATTTTACTATGTTCAAATTGCTACGAGATGTACGGAGACTTTACGCACCATTATTGCAAATCATCAGTTACAGACACCAACTCAAGACTTTGGAGTGTTTTCTGTTAGATATATGGAACCAGCTCCAGTAGTAAGACTGCTGTATAACAAGTATAGTGCTACTACGATGATTTTTATATTTTCAGTCACTTCGCACAGAAGAAAATGCGACGTAGAATACTGTACAGTAAGATTCAGTGCATGCATTACAGTGGTTCTGATTCTTCTTGTAGTATACCGGCAACATTTATTTTACATTTAAATGTTTACACTTTTTATTATTACGGAAAAAGAGACGTTAAAATATGGCCGCGGTGGGGTGTCGCGGCGGGCATGGCATGACCCCTTCCAAAACGAACCCACGCATTCACATGAAACTGTCCTGTAAACGTTTTAAAACTAAAATTAAATTATAGCAGAATTATTTAAAATATTGATTCTGTTTAGTTAATTTAATATTGTTTTCTAAAACTATAAAGAGAAAGTGTCTCCCCGCCAAGCCGCCGACTCGAAATTCAGGCCTGCACAAAATCAAAGTATAGAGCCGCTCCTGCTAGGGCGACAGCATGTTTGAATCTAACGTTATCACTAACACGATTTTAAAAATACAATTTTAATACTAATGCATTCGAATATTCTCTTTGTGCCAATGCTGTTTGAGAGTTTCGACTAGATAACAACCAGGATGATTAAAAATAATTTAAACATGCGTCTCTTAGTGGTTAGACACTTGTGTTTGTATACGTAGACTACAAATTCGAATAATGGCGCTTTGTAGCCATTGTTTTTCTTTTAATATGTAAACACTGGTATTATTTTACGACCTTAGATGCGCACCATTATCGTGTGAGGTTCATAATAACAAACATTGCTATGGCACTTCCGGGATAAGTGGTCATATGGATAGGTTGTCTAAGTTCACCTATGACAAAAAAAAAGTGAACTATTGTCAGTTGAAAGTCGTGCGTGTTCATCAGCCTGTAGCTAAGAAATCGCCAGAACAGACCGATCAAACTTCGCGATATTGCGTGTCGCAATCGGGCTGATCTGAAAGAGCATCTCGTGCATTGAATTTCTCCGCTCTCTGGTTACCCGTAACCGTCTACCCAGCTTCCAATGGTAAACGTCAGAGGGCGCTGACAAATCAGTAGCAGTTGTTTGACGTTTTGAACTAGGCGTTCAGAGACCAGAGAGAAGCCAGTTTTCGTTCACTGGAGTGGTAAACTCTTCCGAGCACGCTTTCTTCCATTCGTGACTCACTACTCTTTCTCTACCCCTCCTCTCGAGCCCTACCCTCCCCCCTCACGCGGCGAACAAAGCCGGTCTGCCGCCTGCCCGACTAGTTGCGTGCCGCCACGGTTGTCAGCCGCAGTGTTGCCAACTTTCAGGGCGTATGTTGTGTGTCACGACGCACCTCGGCGTGCTACTGATGCTGCCCAAGTCGTATTTACCGTCGCGCGTGTGTTGTTAACGGCCAACTACGAGGCGCGACCGCGTGGTTTACCGCCCGTCCCAACAGATTGTATAATGGCGAAACTGCAGTATGTGCCGAAAGAAGATTCCGACATTTCGTATTTCACACCTTACAAGAGAAGCCCGTGGCAGATGTCGAAAAGTTTCTTCTATAACTCGAAGGAAGGAGCCGTCATGGGAAGGACTTCTGAAAGCTGGGGTAAGATGTTATTCAACGCCCATATATATATATATATATATATTTTTTTTTTTTACCAATTCTCTTGTTGTTTTGTTGTGACCACGAGGTGGATTCATGCAATACGATCGCAAAGTGCTGAAGTCACGATATATTTTTTTACTGTTTATTTTTGCTGACATGGGCAAGCAGTAGATGACAGATGCAACATTTTGTTATCGTTTACTGTGGTTTGAATGCAAGAATGAAGAAGTACTCCGCATTTATTTTCACTGGAATTTTTTTAAAAAACATTGTTTTTCAAGTTTTTTTACGGGACATATAATTAACGTCAAGGTGCAGCGAATTCATTGTCACGCCCGTTTGGTTTCAAATAATGAAATTCTGTTGCTAGAAGATTTTTGTAAACACTCTTGCTTAATATTACAAGCAGTAAAGGTGTAACGGGATAATATATTCAGTTCTGCGGAACCTGTGACGTGGGAATTCACGGCCTTGTCGTAGGAGGCAACGATTGTACTACTTCATTAAAGTGAAAACCACGCCTCTGGGCGCCAGGCCAGTGTTTTTGGTGAGGCAACTGCAGTGTGGAAGAAACACTAACCCGGCTGAATCAAATGTTTACGACCACGTAATACCAACTGTTGATTGCACACTTCCCTCATCTCAGTCCATAATAAATAGCGAAACTTTTCCCAGTGGTTTTAGACGGCGGTATCACAATACGAACTGCGAACACGAGCCGTAGTAGTTCCTCGTATTTATAAACCTTTTTTTATGGTGGTCGCTTCCAAATGCCGAGGACACTCGTGGAATTTGCAAAAGTTACGTGAGCGGGAAGGAGAAACCTTTAAAATTTTGCAGTATGTTTCAGGCGTGGCAAACTGAAATAAGTTGCTAGCTGCGTTTGTTTTACGCATTTCTTTTAATAATATTCCCTGAAACTTACCTTGTAGCGAACAAGAGCTTGTTTATATATTGTGTGTCTTTTTTTGTATAATAATATTCAAATTTTCCCATCCTGTTTCCAAGCTTCCATGTTACCAAAAATGGTCGTTTCTGCTCACCTATACTACTGGTAGTATCCATGCAGGTTCGCATTTTTTACCTGAATAAAAAAATTCTGTTTAGTACACTGGTGCCAAGGTAACTACAGTATAGAGTTTATTGCTCCAATACATGCCGCATTAAATAAATAATTCCCTCCCCCCTTCCTCCCCTTACTCCGTGTTTGTATTAGTACTCGCGGCACACCATTTGTTTATTTTAGACGAGGTTCGATGTTCGCAAACAACAATTGTGAACACTAATCTTCCAGAAATTTTTATGAGCTACATACAGCCTTGCGATGAGATGGAATTCCAGGGAAACATAACTGAACTTCCTGAATCGATGTATTACATTTTAAGAATCCAAGAAAGATTTTTGCTGAGGCTATAAGCGTGTGGGTTTTAGGCGTATTGGTTTGGTGGTTTGAATGAGTATGTCGCTTTTCTTAGCATCATTTTAATATGACGTAATATGTCGGCCGTAAAGATAAACTATAAAAACAGTGCCCATTTTTGATGAGACAAATGTTAAATAAATATATAAATAGATAAAATAAAATGTGGGAACCAATTTGAGGCGTGAAAGTTTGCCGCGAAATTTGTGTTTTACCTTTTATTTATACTTAACGCTGCTGAGGTTTATGTAAACATTTTCTGTAAAAGTATTTTCTAATGTCCTTCAGTCTTCATGGTAAACGTACAACTTTTGTGGGTGATGAATTTAATAATTATGCTAATAACGCAAAGCAAAAATTATCGTTTTCCGACCAGAATATGCAATTCAAATCTAAGTTCCTGACTAGTAGAATTTATCGACGCATGCAAGTATGCCTGTCCGAATTCATCAAATATGGACCCGAGAGTAAGTGAAGTATGCAAGAGCCCATAGATATGCAGGTACATATGTAACTATATCTGAATTAGAACACAGCCTTCGTTTCTCATTTCTGCTCCTTGTGTTACATGTACAATATCATTGCATGATGTATATACCTACAATTTCATTACATTGCCATGGACAAAATAAATGTTGCCCATTTGTCGATCCAACGACATACTGGCATGTACACTCGTTCTCACAAAACAGTGAAAGTTGGTAAAGGTTAAAATTTCGTGCAAAGGCGCGCTCATGCGTCTTGCGATGGCGCTGCCGTCGCATTTCGTGTGATGTGCCTACTGCTCGAGAAACTTAAGTGAAACCCCGGGAAATATGTGCAGAACAAACCCTTTCACCATCCCCCGCCGCCGAACCCTCATACGCCACCGGATGGCATTTAGTGTTGTGAGACCGGAAGCCGAAATTCCCATAACTCACTAGGTGTTTGTGAAGCAAATGCACCCTGACACTTTCTCAAATCATTGGGTCGGCGGCAAGGGCTGTACTGTGGGGCTTTGGGCACCGGGCTCTTATTTAGGCGAGTTACCATCCCCCACCCTCACCCTTTCTTATCAACGCAGCAGTTTCAAGGTCGCGTATCGACAGTTCGGACGAAATATTTACAAGCGGGTCACATGTAAACTGATGGCAATTCTAACTATTTGTTGTCAGTAATAATAGTTGACACGAACAGCAAAACCACACATGACAATAGACATACCAGCGGAATCTAGGAAATGGTGTGAAGTAAGAGAAAATATGTTAAAACTCTTCTTGGTTTTTCAATGATAGTAATACTGTTACATCAAGCCTGAGGAGCTTATCCGAGTTCGTAAGGGATGGAAATAAAAATAAAATAACTAAATTTGATTTAAATTTATTCACACGGTTATTATTTACAGCATTAATCAATCTGTCTCCACTGTCTTTTCATTACTCAATGAGCATAGTATTTGATATCTATCTCAACTGTAATAACGTATTTCTGTATGTCTATGTTTAGTTATAGTCAAATAACTCACGCTCATTGATTTATCCAAAAAATCAGGTACTTTAATATTAACACGAGCATAAAACGCTTGCGACACTTGACATATTTAGGAAACGACCAAACACGTCCTGCATGGTGTGGTTTTTCACAGGTTTGATTCAAAAAGTGGGAAGAAACAGCGAATTGACTATATCGCACCAATGTTAAAAAATACTACCGTATTAATAATTGATTTTATTTACACTAATTTTAGTTATAAAAATAATGACTTTCGTGGCTGAAATGAATGGGCTTAGAATCAATTATTATAAATTGTAAACATTATTACTATTTTTATTACATAAAACTATAGAGTAATTATTATGGTGGTTTTGCTTGGTGAAGGGAAAAAACACGGGTAGTGGTGGTGTGCAGGTGGGAGGGGGGTGCAGAATGTTTTTTACGTAACACCCAGTGTCGAAATAAGCGTGAATTTTTATTAAAATAGACTCTCGTTAATTTATTTATTTTATCATTCAAATGAGTAAAGTCTAGTGAAATATTTTACAGTGTTATAAAATATATGCATTTTTCTTTCATACGCAACATAAATCGAACTGTTCTGACAATTTTGGTAGTTGTTTACTAACTTTCAATGAGTTCTGTGAGTCGTACAGTCATGTGTAGTACTGCATTGGAAGCCACTCTACTTCTACCTTAAGAGCAGTTAAAGTGAGGTGAAAATGGAGTACTGGCGGAATTCAACTATGGGGGAAACGGGAACGCCCAGAAAACCTTTTCCCATTCAACGGCAACGTTCGCCATGTTACTCAATGTGAAAATCTGACGTGACCTTGTCGGTCGGGAATCGAGCCGGGTTCACCGTGGTGGGAGGCGAGTAATCCGATTACAACCGCGGCACTCGAGAAGATCCGAGTCGTACCGGGTAGTGGAACTACGTACACGGCTGACGACTGTGTAAACCGTCCCAGAGGTATGCACGTAGCATCATACACACCATCTACATGTTGTTCTGAAGGAAGGCGTTGGAAATGAAGTAATGAGGACATAGCAAAGAGGAGAACTCTTATCTCCTTTGCTTTCTTACCCAAAATACTTCCGTTTTGAATTGAGCAATCGCGTAGGTTAGTAGGACGGAGATTCCGATGGGTTAGAAAGTGTAAAGGTGCATTTAAAGGAACTGCGCCGGTATTGGCCCGGAATGTCGCGGAGGAGGGGATGGGGATGAAAAATCACGTGAAGTAAAGCCACCCTCTAATGAACTCGCAACCTCCTGTATGCAAAGCAGGTATGGCAGCGCGTAATCGTACACAATTATCGCCTTTAATGCCTGTACGGGTCCACAGCACGGTTTCCCGTTAGGCCTATTATTATTTAATTACCGTTACACTAATCAGACGTGTAGCCGGACGCCAGGCTATACCAACTAACACCACTCGCCCTACTACGATAATGTATCAATACCGTAGATAAGACTTCGAAACAAAGTGTCGAAGGGGGAGAGGGTGTTTGTACTCAACAAAATAACTAAACTTTTTTTTAAAGTGTATGATTAATGACTCACTACAAGTCTGTAATCTAAACTCATGCATAGTTTCAACTGTTGGACACATGTAAACTGCAAAATTGGTTTAAAATTGGCAACTAAATTACATTGCAGAATCAGCTATGTATTTTTTGCTGCCAGAAAGGAAGGTCCCTATAAAGATAATGCTCCGAATAACCATTTTTTTCCCCGGCACTAATGCATATAGTGATAAACTGTGAAAATGAAACGCGCCATTAAGTTCATAAGGGAATGGGTTAAAAAAAAAATATCCATTTTATACGGCCCTGCACGGTATCCTTACATAAGACGTTACTGGGCTTCAGTACGAATTAAATTTAAAAAAATTAGTGTGCAGATTCTTTGTAACCTATGAACTAGAAATTTGTTGTTAATATGAACGTAACATTTTTATCGATTAAGATTCACCAGATGTGTGGTTTAATTTTTTATTCTCAATCATAAATTGGCAAGATAAGTCAATGCAAACGACCCTTCGTTTCTAAATAGTTGGACGAATACGATGTACAGGTTGATTCACAGCACCCGTATCGCCCTTTTTTTCTCGTAGACAACACGACACCGGGGGTTCGCGAAAAAATTGTGATAACTATACCCTGTATGAATCATCGATTGATAGTAATTCCATTTCCCCGAACATACCGAAGGTAGGAGTACGGGGGGGATGAACTTTGAAATTTCAAATGGGAACAGGGGTATAATATATGGTATCGTTTGATAGATCGTCTAAAAGGAAACCACATTTACTAAGACAGTTGTTTGCTGACGTGCATACCTAGTTTACATACAATCAAAAGGACGTCGGGTGTACTGTAAATACCGGTATGGTGTGAGAGAATTACTGTGAAATGGGAACTGGGAACACTCATTCGCTCACATCACTCTTCATAAGTGTACGAAATGTCGAAATGAAGTGAATTCATTGTCCACACATTCAAACATCATTACTCTTTTCATACTACAAAATACTTCAAGCAAAAAAAAATTGAAACTGCCGTTTACACCACCGTGAACTACAGCCAGTCGTACACGCCAGCAAAATGGCGACGCGGCATGCCGGAACTCCTTTCGCCAATGAGCGCCCGGTAACTTACCTGCCAGCCGGCAGCCCAGCCTCGCAGCACGCAGCAGTCACTGAGACTTAAGGGCACGAGCCTCGCACAAGCCAATCAAGGAATGGGCACGCCGACATCAAAAGAACTGCCACGCCAATTTACTTCTGTGTGCTTACCTCTTCTGTAATACGACGCTAAAAGTTGGAAAAACTTTCCCACCTCGCTGCCAGTTTTCTGGGAGCGACGTGTCTGTGGACCGCCGAGGCCGTGGTTACTGCGCATGCGTTTGTCGGTGGCCATCATTATTGCGCATGCGCATTTCCACACATCATATTTCAAAATAATCTAGTGTACTAACTAACCTTATAAGAGGGATTGGGCAGCATGGCCACCTTTTAGAGCCATGACTGCCTACCTGCGTGTACTTATAGCTGTGCCTGTAGCTAAGAAGGGGGAGGGGAAAACCGGTATAGACACTGCAAAAACCCCTCCCAACAGGAAAGAAGTTCAAAATTTTTGCTTGCATTACTGAAATGCTACAGGAAACAGAGGGTTTGGATAACCATGCTCTTTAATGTGAATTAGGAAGTGCTAAGATAC
>NQII01004116.1:161141-180491 GCA_002778355.1 Clitarchus hookeri
GCTTGTGGGCGCAGGCGCTCTTGAAGTTGTACTACTTACTGCTGTCAATATTCCTGTGTTGGCGAGCCAGCACAACAATATTGACAGCAGAAAATTGAATGCAGGGCCCTCCTGCTTCTCGTCGAGTGCGTCGGAAAACTGGGCAGATCAGTCACGGCACGTACTCCATATTCGCTCTTCCGTGCTGACAGCAGGATCTTCATGCTGTGGGTGAAGGAGGGGAGCTGCAACCCGGGGATCCGCCCCCTCCCCATGCTCCAAAATAGTCCGTCAGTCTTGGTGAGTTATTAAAACAGCTCGGCAGGACGTCCAGGACCTACCAGTGATGGTGACTAATCGCTGACCCAGGATGAAGGCTGATGTCAGTGATGCTTGCAAGGTCCGATGCATTCCATTTCCTTTCATAGCGCATCCGCAATCAGCAGAATCCAGCAATGAGGTTCGCTACACTTCGTCCTTGTGGCGTATCGAGATCCCCCTCCCCGACTTGACCGCTGGGCTGCTTCATGCTCGATGCGCTTCGCCATCTCGGAAGACCGTGCTGTCACGAGACCAGGAACCGAAGTTCCCATAACTCGTCAAGTGGGTTTGCAAATCTATTTTGCAGCCCGACAGACTTGGGTCAAATCATTGAGCCGGTGGCGATTCAGATATAGAATAGAGCCTTCGTAGTTATACGCAGACATCAAGCATATTCCATCAGTGGGAGTTAAGTTTCCGTTTTGAACACATTACTGGAGTTCTAAGAAGTTCTACTCCCTACCGCTAGATCGCATGTTTTAAACGAATACTTGTAGCTATCTTTGAATTCCTTGGAACATTAGTGTAAAATTTGAAATACGGCACTAGTTTAAGAAAATAACATATAAAATGTAAAATTACCGAAAATGTATGTGGGTAAGTATAGGCTACGCTAACAAATACTCCAGAATGTAATGCAAATTTGCACATACGTGGTCATTGTAAAATTACATAATAGAAGATGTAAAACTAAACTGACATTGAGTGTTTATACAACGACCATGTAGCAGAAAAAATACACAAATAAATATTTTACTACAGGGAGTGGGTGTGTTTTTACACATACCTGTAAATTAACACCAACACTATGCATGTACAAAGTCAAGAAATTATTAATAAAATATAAATATTTTCTCGACTTTTTACAACACGCAGATAACACACAATTAAAATTACGCACAAAAATATTAAACAACTCGAAAAATATAATTTTCTGTAATCGTACATTGTCAGTGATTACCATGACATTGAGTGAAGCCGAGCCTTAAAGAGTTAAGGAAAATATTACAACGTACACTCAGCTCTCAACACCTCGTTGTTAAGAGCCACCCAAATCTCTCAACTCAACTAGGGGCCGTGGTGGCCGAGCGGTTAGGCTGCTCGTCTCCCAAGGCGAATCGGGTTCAATCCCCGGTCGTTTCACTCCGGATTTTCGCATGTGGGAATCGTGCCCGACGATGCCGTTGGTAGACGGGTTTTCTCGGGGATCCCCCGTTTCCCCCACCCTTTCATTCCGGCGCTGCCCCATACTCACCTTACTTCACCCTCATCGTCTCTCAAGACCTCGTTCTTAAGAGCCACCCAAATCTTTTCACTCACTCACGCAACTCAACTACAACGCATATGATCTGCTAGATTTTATTGTGAGCCAGAACGTCGAATAACACAGTTCCGGTTGTTGTGTACCCGTCATAATTCTTACGTTAACGCATAATTTTTCAGTCGTGAACCCACTATAAGGTTTGTAGGAACCTCGGGACAACAGCGTGTCGATGGTAAATGCAGTTCTTCAGAGGCGACTGCAGTACATCGGATGATTTCTGCTGTGGTTGGCCATTGCCTGTGGGATCGGTGTCAGAAATCGAACCCGGATTAAGAATACAGAGGTGAACAGTCGCTTATGCCACGAACTCCAACCGCACACGTGAGCAAAATGGTGTTGGGATGCCATTCGCCAATCAGCACGTGGCAACCTACTCGCCAGCCTGCAGCCCTCGACAGTAGGCAACATTTCGCATCAATCAGAGGGCAACCAGGCGGAAGGACCGTTCCCAGAGTCTCGCGGAGCCAATCAGAGAATGGGTTCTCCCACCGCAGCAGTGGCGTGTGGTGAACCGTTGCAACGTAAGCCGGCGTTAGCTCTGTGCTGTACCATGTTGCTTGCTGGTGTATACTCCCACCACTAAAACGTAGCTCGGCAGTTGACGCCACAGGACGCGTGTAAATGGGTCCTTTGCTGCTCGCTTGTGAGTGGTCGGAATGCATTCAGTTTCCCTAGGCTGCACGGTGGTTACTGGCTCCTGCTGCCTGCACCGAGAATGTACAGGAGTGAGCAAGCACCAGCTACCTTGCAACACTTCACCACACGCCACTGTCCACATCAAAGGAACCGCAGTGCAATTTAGTTTCTGTGTACTCGTAGCCACACCATGGCGACTGACGCGTGAACGAGAGAACAACCAGGTACAGCAAACGTGTCCGGCTTCAGTAAAAATTATAATAACTTCAGGATGCCAAGATTTGTTGAACTGCGAGTCGTGGACGGTTAATGGCGAATGCACTTTTCGTCCCTCGCACGACGACTCTCAAGTTGGTATCGTGAAAACTATAAAAGTGTGTTACTGTGTTTGCCATGGAGTTAAGATTCGTTTGTGCGAGTAACTGCCTCGTGATATGCCTCAGTGGGTAACTGCTTCTGTAAACAGAGCGTATCAGCTCGGGTATTCTGGAAGGTGGCGTTCTAAGACGCATGGCAATAAAATTGCCTGAAAGCGTAGCAGCATACCAGCAGTGAGAATATCGCCCTTTAAATCGTGTTGCTCTGATTGAAATTTAAAATTAATTAATCGCCCTATTTAATGAGCACAGCTAGTCGCACGTTGTATGATATGCCCATAGGTGTTGCCAGAGTCGGCCAGTGTGTGGTAACAAGTGGTCCCACAAGAAACCATAAATTCAACATAAATTTTACATTGGAGACACTGCAACGAGACGACATTAAGGTGGTCGTCTTGCGGACTCCTGAACTGTATTGCAATACGTTTGAAAAATGCATTTTTTGACGATACTCCTGTGTGTGTCCCCAATATGTTTACCTGTGAAAAGAAAGCATACCACACGCGAGGAGTGAATAGTACTTACTTTCAGGATATCACGTATGCATTAGTATTATTTCGGAACCCTCTATCATCGTTAAAAACTTTTAGCGGAACTACGATAGGGGCATGCATTGAACCTATAGGCTGTTCACGGTAAAGTGAGAACTTTTGAGGCCCTAGTTACTTTTTTCTTTCAGCCATTTTTGTTATCATTTAACTACATTTCTAAATAAATATAGCCATGCAAGTAAATAAACACAGTGTGTATATTCCACCGCACTCGGAAGTTAACGTACAAGGCTTAAATGTAATATATTTATTGACTATTATTCGGAATGAGGTGGCTTTCGAAAGTGCTCACTTTACCGCGAATACCCTATACGAACTTTCCGCCAATGAAATGTTAGAGTCGCCGCTTACGAGGACTATGTAGCTACGCGTTCAAGTTAAAGAAGAGAGGGAGCAGCGGTACGGGCGACACTAACGCGCACGCCTAGCGCCTCAACGCCTACACGCAAGTGTTTCCGTCGTGATGCTGTACTGTGCAAATTAGATCTGTAACAGTGCGACTTTATTAAACGCGATGAAAGTCCATAGATAAAAAATGCCCGTATAGTTGTACATTTCTCTTGCCGCTTAAGGCAAACTTTTAAAAAAGTGTGATATTCGACCATTTTCACGAATTTTTTCTCCGTGAATACACTTAATATGATGAAAGTAAAAAAAAAAATAGAGGCATAGATAATTGGTTTTTTTTTTTAACTTTTCTAACAAAAAGTCGTATTTCCAAAACAATTATTTACCGAGCGTATTCGCGCAAACAAAGATTTCATAGAAAATGTTTTAGTATAAAATGGCATAGGTACACGCAGCACGACGAGAACACTGCACACCAGTTGAGAACCTTGCGTAGCGACGAAGACGCACTTGAGCGTGACAGTCCGCCCGCACTTACCGCTCCCGCGCTTCACAGCTCGTCTTCTAATTCATTTCGAGTTTTGTTTTTTGTAATTTGTATTTCGTATTTTGTAAGGCTTAGTCCGGACACCACGGCATTCAACTGCCTAGCACGCCATGCTGCTATTATTTTGGGTTTATCGTTATTGCAAAAGTAAGTCCATGAAGTCTTAAAATAAACAGTAGTTATTCCCGAAATTGGTTAGGAAACCGTAAAATTTTTAAAATGAACAAAATAAAACAAATATCACGTGAAACTAATACTCAACAAAAATTGTTTCATAACAAAATACCTATTCCAAAAAGATTTCAGCCACTTGCTTTGTGAAATTATTATTATGAGTACAGTACACATTCGTTTATTCCAATAACCTCCCATATACGTGTATTTAAACGTTTTAAACAGGTAAAACTAATATGGCAGCGATTTCGTAATCTGTGTTTTGTAATTTGTCAGCTTCAAAGCTGACAAAACGCAAAACGCAAATCACAAAAATACGTCAGAATTTCTAGACAAAACGGGTCACGTGACTATTTTGTTAACATAAAGTGCAAATTGGAACACTGCCTCTGCCTCAAACGCGAAAATAGCTCCAGGTATGCGACCACCTTTATGGACAGAAAGAGAAATGACGGAAGTATGCGCCGATTTAATGTAAACTAAACAACCGTTATGATACGAGCACTACAGACGTATGGACGACTGAAGGATACCTTCANTTCCCGAAATTGGTTAGGAAACCGTAAAATTTTTAAAATGAACAAAATAAAACAAATATCACGTGAAACTAATACTCAACAAAAATTGTTTCATAACAAAATACCTATTCCAAAAAGATTTCAGCCACTTGCTTTGTGAAATTATTATTATGAGTACAGTACAAATTCGTTTATTCCAATAACCTCCCATATACGTGTATTTAAACGTTTTAAACAGGTAAAACTAATATGGCAGCGATTTCGTAATCTGTGTTTTGTAATTTGTCAGCTTCAAAGCTGACAAAACGCAAAACGCAAATCACAAAAATACGTCAGAATTTCTAGACAAAACGGGTCACGTGACTATTTTGTTAACATAAAGTGCAAATTGGAACACTGCCTCTGCCTCAAACGCGAAAATAGCTCCAGGTATGCGACCACCTTTATGGACAGAAAGAGAAATGACGGAAGTATGCGCCGATTTAATGTAAACTAAACAACCGTTATGATACGAGCACTACAGACGTATGGACGACTGAAGGATACCTTCAACCAAAATAAAAACGGGTTTGGAAAGCCCCTTATATAAAACAGAAAAGAGGCAGACCGGGGAAATAATGAGATGCTGGAATAACCGAGGCTGTAATCCATTCACGGTTACTTCACACTTTTCTTAGGCCCTGCTAAAAATTCTACTTCCAGGATATTCCTCCGCCTCGTGCAAGCTAAGCTTAAATAAGTCTAGAAAATTACACCAAATGACAACGCACCGAATTCGTGCGCACTTAGTTGTAATAATATTTTGTATGATAACTATTTCTTACTAAGCGCTACCAACACACATGTTTTCTCGCTGTTTTTATAAATATTTGTTATAAATACACTATTATAATTTATAAATAAAATATTGGTAAATCTTCAATTTAACGAAAAATAAGATGATTTTATGTTAACAGAGGTATAAAACGCTTGTGACATATGGCATATTTAGAACAATTACTAAATAAGGCATACATGGGGTGATTTTTCAAAGGTTTGATTCAAAAAGTGTGAAGAAACCACGAAGAGACTATATGCAGAGGAGGCAGTTACGGGTTATGCCTACCAATGTAAATTTAATGTTAAAGTTAAAAATAATAACATTAAACAATAAATATATCACTTTGACGTATACAAACTAATCTAATAAATAAACCACCTAATAATCTAATACTAATTCATAAAAAATTATATCTTAAACCAGAAATAATTAATATACTAAAAACACGGAATAAACCATACCCTATTGGCAAGATTTCTTAACATGCTAGCATTCCTTAAGAAATTTCATGTAGAGTACTTTTTGTTTGAAACGGTTTTCTTTAAACTGGATGCATTGAGAATAATTTCTGTAACATTGATTATCCACTTAAACTGTGTGACTGCAGGCTTGGTAGAAGCCATATGTGTGGATAAATAAGCGCGGAGTTCACCACCTGGGTTGGGTCGGTGAGAAGAAAAATAGCGCTGAGTTCCACGTAACTGCCTCTGTCAACTCGCGATGTTTACTGACAGATAAATTACCTTTATCATTAGCTTGCCTGTTGTTTTATGGAAATGAAATTCTCGGCGGATATTCAGGGGAAAATATAGTCTTAGCTGCAGCAAAACTTAAACAACTATATATTTTAGGTATTTTGTTATTTATAAAATATGTTTATGCGACACTTTTATATTATGGAATTTCAACAGCAGCGCTAACACTTTCCCCCTTTCTTTAGCTGTTAACTGAAAATCGTGTATTCGGCCTTTTTCTTGTCTTAACTACGATTATCATTCATGTTGCAATTATTTTTTACATTTTAAAATGTTAATTCGAAATAATTAGTTTATGTTGCACAAATTTGGTTTAAAATATTAAGAATATTGAACCTTATAACAACAATCTGAGAACTTATATGCTGCTAAGCAGTAAAAATTGCAGCGTCAGTAGGTAAGTAGGAGGAATAATGAGGAAAAGAGACTATTGATTTAATCCTCCAATTTTTGCAGTATTCTAACCAAAAGTGAATGTACTGCTTCAATTCGTTATATANTAACGAATCATCTGAACTTTGAAAACTCAACCGTATTCTCAGACATACGCCGGAAGGATATATATATATATATATAATTTATTTCAAAAATGTTTTCCCTCTCTGACTGGAAGTATTGCATGTGAGAACGAGAAGTTTTGTTCAAGGTCTTCAGATAGGGCAATGCAAGTGTATGCGAATAGTCCACAAAGTGCAGGCCCCAACAAACACGAAAGACACGAGCCAGAATCGGGCCAGTAAAAGCTTGCCGAGCTAAATTTTGCAGCCTATGCCGGCCCGATGTATGGCGGAATTGGGCCGATATAAATATGGAACGTCGACCAACTGTTTACCGACTGTCAAAAATACACCATATGTTGAACGGCAAGACGCAAAATGCAATATAGTGTGTGTTTATTGTTTCACCCTGAATTTAAGTTCGAAGTGTCATCTGTCATACATGTGATGTCCGCCTCTATCGTCATGTGTATTTTAATGCAACTGAAAAAACCCTTTCTAATTATAAAATTGAAAACATGTATAATTTTCTCCTACTTCTACCAGCACTGCTAAACTTCCCGAGAGAGAAATAAATAGAAAGAGAGAGAGAGAGAGAGAGAGAGAGAGAGAGAGAGAGAGAACGTGATAAGCTCCACTCCGCCTATTCAAAGTTTCTTCCTCGGACGAAAAAAAACACCATATCACTTGGGCCTACGCACCGTACTTTGTGCTGATATTTTTAACTGTAACAATGAAATATGTTTCTACCAGTGATTCCTAAAAAATTTAATATTTCAGTAGGCAATGTTTAATTTACAAATGGTATACAAAAAACTAGGTTAAAATAATATTTTAACTATTTTTTACCTGTCTTTGCAAACACATCGCTGCTCTCACTGTTTTTAATTCGTATTGAATACGAAATAAATATTACAAGTTATAGAAGATTCCAAGTTAAAGTTTCATTTATTCAAAAATACAATACTTGTAAGTTAATTACAGTATTTTATATTTGTGGTATACAAGTTATGTAAAAACAAATTTGACATGTTACTCCTAGGGTTATTTTTCAAAGGTTTGTTTCGAAACATTCGAAGTAACTGTGAAGATTCTATGTCGGAATCGGTCCAAAATCTGTTTTAAGATGTTGGCGATCGAGTGGTTGTAAGATATCAAGCCGACATAATTTCTGTGATATCCATCCGTTATCTTAATACATACATTATTACATTGTATTTATCGTAAATGCTAACAACCTGTCTCAATAAAGACGTCGTACCATTAACGCAGAGTTCTCTTTGAGCCCACTTCGGACATTAGCCAAAGGTACTAGTATCTGGTCGACAAGTTGCCGACAGTTTGCCGACAGGTTGTGTTTGCTGGGGCGCTGGTCAAGTGAAACTGTAAAATTATTGCAAAAAAAGAAATATTTTACAAATTTGCCAGTTCTTACACTTGATGCATAAAAAAAAACAAAATGCAAAAGAAATCATTTCAGTAATCATAAATGTTCACCTAACACTTTTAATGTAATGTTAAGACACGGAACTACTTTCCCCCAGTCGTTACCAACATTACTGGGCGCACGCCAGTCAGTGCCCTCGTCAAAATATATGTAGGGCATTTTCCAGAGGTTGTCTTCAAAGTGCTCAATTAACAGTGAACAGTCTTTAGGTAAGTACACTTAGGTGAAATGTATTGGCAGTTCCTTTGGCCATTCTCTGATTGGCTGTGCAATGCTCTGGAAGCGGGTCTTGTGTCTGATTCGTCACCGCGTTCTGCGAAAGGTTCCCTATCGTCTGGGCTGCTGGCTGGTAAGAAAGTTACCGGGTGCTGATTGGCGAACGGCGTCCCCAACATGTTGCTGGCCGGTGACGCCATTTCGCTGGCGTGTGCTGTCGGAGTGTATACACTCCCCTACTCTGTGGTCGTGACTCAGTAAGGTGATGACACTGGCCGTAGCATAGAAGGTTTCTTACGAGTTCTGCAAAGAGCCGCTAGAACAGGGGTACTCAAACTGCGGCCCGCGGGCCCATTCTTTGTGGCCCGCGCTCGCCGGTTTCAGTAGATACAAGTTACCAAATTCTTATTTTTAGGGTGTCTGTTACAAAAATAAAAAAAGCAATGCATAGTAGGAATTTATTAAAAGTTAAAGTCACTGATGAAACCAGACGATATTTTTCATTATTTTATTAGTCAGGCGACTTCTGTGCACATTTTTGATGTACTACCTCCACCCACTATCACCGTATCGAACGAATAAACAAACGACTTGCAAGACGATACGCGACACTCTGAATTTTAAATGTCATCGAATTACCTACCTACTTTTAGTTCACAAATATTATTATGTCCAGTGTCGCAAGTGCGGCCCGTGGCGGTCTTAGATTTTCTTAATATGGCCCCCTAAAAAAAAGTCTGAGTACCACTGCGCTAGAAGAACTCTCGACGATATCCGAGCGACGCAACTGTAGCTTTTTTTTTTTTTTTTTTACAGTGGGCGAGCAAGTATCCCACCTCTCCTGAGCAAAATCGTGTTCGAACATTTTAGCCATGGCTCGCGACTTACTAACTAGCTACTTTGTGAAACAAAGCTCTCTAACTAAAGGCTGCAGAGTTCTCGGAAGATCCAGATGTACGAGAGAATGACACGAAAAAAAGTCCTAATTGTCCGTTAAGTGTGGCGTCTTTTGCTGCCCACGCCCAACCAAGGAGCATAGAAAGGGAAGAGTTTCAACTCACAGTAGAAAGAGAGAGAGGACCTTTCCTGCATTTGATCTTGTCTTACATATGAGTCATATGTCTGCTGCAGTAACTTCTGCGGTTCAGCAACCACAGTTCCTCAAGCTCTCATGTTGGCTTGGCTAACGATGTATTGTGATATTGCTGGCGTGTTTCATTTCAGGGTTGCTCGAAGTTTTCCAGGTTAAATTATTTATTCCATCGTTACTTCATAATTAGTTCATGCCACAAATACTTTGACACAGTATAAATCATAACCTTGTTTGCTGTAAACCTCTAATAAATCGTTTCAAGAAATATCACTGAACTAAAATCGACACATTCCAGCAGATATCATATTTACACTAAGGTCACAGACAAAACCTTAGAATTGAATCGTATGAACGTGTCTGCCGGTACAATATTCAAGAGAGACATTGCGTAATTCTAAGATCTATATTTACCCACGAATATGTTATTTTGATGTGTAACGTTATGTGTAGAACTCCGATTTCCAAGGATTTCTTTTCCTTATTCGCGTTGCGGAGACTTGCGTTCGACTACATTTGTAGCTGTACAACACTTCTCAAGTTACGAAAATTCTGCGACACAGTCAAAGTCTGTCGCACAGTTGAGAACAGACTAAAATACGACGGGCCGACCTGAACGTAGCAGACTAGAAACCATAGACTAAATATGAGATAGACCGCTCATTCGTCTTCTGCGCATGCACCCGACATTGACCTACCCCAATCATACACAACTGTCGAAGTCACATGGTCAACAGTGATGAAAGTGTTTGTTTATATCTTATTTTTTGAGTGACAACTATATTACATATTGGCTATATGAAGTATAAAAACATATCAAAACATTTGTTTGCAAATCAGTTTTCTAACCTAACATCCAAACCATGCCGTTTTCGCAAGATGTGTTGGCAGAAAAGCAGTTCAATGTTGGGGCAGTGAGATTGGTTCTGCGCAGCCAACGAGATCGGTCTACCTCATATTTAGGTTGTTTCTCAATTGTTAGTACATACTTGTTAAGTATATACATATTCGTACTTGCCATTGTGTGTACTTGCTCCGACTATTGGACGGCTTTTGTCTGGCTGTACTTGGCTCGTCGCACAACATGGCCTAAATAACAAAAACTACTAGAAATTAAACACGTTCTGTTATTCTGAGCTAACTCTATGGCTTTTGCTGTAGATAAACATTTTGTGTTCTATGTTGATTGTCTTTGGTTACGTGTATGTCTATGGTGTTGTTTGGTGTTGCAAAACTAACAATAATGCATTTGTCGTGTGTAACAGTTAGGTTATTATAAATGCAGAAATAATGTTGCACATTTGTTGCTTTCAAGAGCAATAAGACGGCCGGTACCGGTAAGTAGAACCACAAAAAGTTCCCATCGTGACGTTTTTAAAAACAAACATGGCGACCACCGAAGTATGCAAATTCACCCAGCAAGAAAGTAACTTCGTGTACCTACTTGGCAAGTACAGACACTGTGTGTACTATACTAAGAATTGGGATGGTGCTAGTATATACTTAGTGGCATCACAGTTAGGGCGAAGTGTGGACATGTATATACTTGAAGGGAATTGGGAAACAGCTCAAGTCTATGCTTGAAACTGCTATCCGCTTGTGCATGGCTGGACGCTTAGAATTTTTATAGGCTGTTCACTGTTAATTGAGCATTTTTTAAAGCCCTGTTTAGCATTTACTTTTTTCTTTTCTTGTATCATTTCGCTATATGTATGATTACCATTGCCATGGCCGCCTTACTTTATCCATGCCTCATCCAAGTGGTAATTGTGGAAATTTTAGGAAAGTAAACGTGTAGTAATATGCATATTCGTGCTCATATGTGCATAATGCACGAAACACTGGCTTCAGTAGTCATAAATAACATATTACACTCTTAGTAGAATGTCATATAGTTATTTCTGATAATACTCTGCCAACTGAACTGGGAGCCCATATGCCGATGTGTATACTGCAGCATGGATACATGTAGTAATGATGGACAGTGATTTTTTCAAAGGTTAATTTCAGAAGTGCTTACTTAATCTTGAACAACCTCTAATGTAGTCTATTCGCGATTTCTTCACCCTTTTTGAATCAAACCTTTGAAAAACGACCCAATAAATGACGTGATTGGTTGTTTCTTAAATATGCCATGTATCACAAGTGTTTTATACTTATGTTAACATATAAGTACCTTATTTTTTATTAAATTGATATTTACTTATATTTTATCTATATATTATAATATTTCCTTTATAACTAATATAAATAAAAACAGTGAGGAAATACTTATATTGGTAATGCCTAGTAAGAAATAGCTATTATGCAAAATATTATTGCAGTGAGTGCATACAAATGAAGTATGCTGTCCCTTTGGTGTAATTTTCTGTACTTGGTTAAACTTTGTTTGCATGGGGCGGAGAAATATCCTGGAAATAGAACTTTAGCAGGGTTTCAGAAAAGTTTGAAGTAACCATGAATGAACTATACATGTGTTTTCTTTGGGCGCTTACGAAAACCAACCTGGTAGAGTTAACTGAGTTAACGCAGTCACGTGACGAGGTTAACTCGAACATCGTAGGTTTACCGGGAAATTTACGAACGCCTCGAGTTATTTGATGGCAGTGAAAAAAAAAAAAACTTTTAAATTTGAATTTTGTGCGTGTTTATTGATGACAATGACGACGAATATTAAAGTGTGCATGCACTCTTGTGACAAGATAATAACAAAATACGCCTAAAATATTTTCATTGAAAGTCTTTACAATAACCCTCTTTTTACGAAATTATGACATTTTTTTTGTATTGGCCCCTGACACTATTTTTACTATATTTACTCATTCTGCTAATATGATCTAATACAGTTTTCCAATGTATTTGGTAACAGTTTATTCTGCCACGAACGCGATTATGGCAGACTTTGAAATGGAAAGGCAGGGATATATTATTCATTTGTTGAACTTCGTGCTGGACGACGATGGAGATGACGATGATGAAGAATATTTATTTATTTATTTTATTTGCACACATGTAGATTGTGAATAATGAAAAACGGCGTATCAGGCATTACACAGAGATTACAGTGGGTTTGTATTCGTTGTCAGGTATGTAACAACACATGTATTTGTCATCTGATGAATGAAATCCATAAAATGGTAAGTGTAAAACAAGAACATATTATTTGCAGAATTCAAAAATAATTTCCGCCTTGAGAAGACCACATTTGTGGGGTTGCTGCAGAGCGTTGGAGCTGCTCAGGCAAATAATAATTCTGGGCCTGTTGGGCGACCACCTGGTCCAGAGAAACATCATTTAATTTGTCTTTGGATGTTAGGAAACCTGGAATCACTACGGTATTTATTTCTACATTCCATATATTTGCTGTCAGTTTGAGTTGAATCATTATTGCAAATGACTGGAGTCATATGTAATGGTACATAACCCCTTAATTTAACTTTGGTCAAGGCCCAATATATTTGCATATGCGATGACGTAGAATAAAACCAAAACACAAAACAAATACAGAAAGTGTTAGTCACGGGGAGTAACTTTGTACCACTTTAGGGTAACATTATACAACACATTTTCATTTCAAACTCAGACAGTGTAGTTCTTAACTTGATGTACAATTAATGGTTAGTAATGTTAATTTGAAAGGAATAAGATGATTTGCAGGCATTCTTTGAACCTTCATTTGAAAATAAATTAGGCTGGTGGTAAAAAGTTACCCCAAATGACTAATATTCATAATAACAGTAACTTGTGCAATGAATCATTACAAACCACACAATTAAAGACAAAGTACACAACAAAATAAATTGTGACTCTAGGTATTTTAATATTAGTTTAGGCCTAGAATGATTTTCTTATTAGTTTACACGTTATTTCGCTTATCAAAATGACAATCTGAAGCTGAGGAGGAGATTGCTATTGTCACACCTTTTCCGACATTAGTTTCCATTACATTTTACTTTACTATTGCTTGTACCTGATGTAATATTTATTTTCGATTATGCCTGAGTGATCTGTGGTCACAACACAAAACGCTTTTGTTTATTTTCTTATTTTCGCGTTATTTTGCGTGTGTCGTCTGCTGGTGGCAGTTTACCCTCGGATCGAGAAGGGTTAGCTAAGAGCTGATGGAGTAAAACATCGAGTTAACTAAAGAGTGTTTTTGGACGCCAGTTAACTTTATTCGATTAAGGCTATATCCCAATTTCCTTAAAGTATACACATGTCCCCGTGTTGGACGTCACAAAGTATATACTAGCACCATCCCAATTCCTAGTATAGTACACACAGTGTCTGTACTTGCCCAATACACGAAGTTGCTTACTTGCTGGGTGAATTTGCGTACTTGCGGCGGTCGCCACGCTTGTTTTAAAAACGTCAAGTACATAACATATGATGGGAACTTATTATGGTTCTACTTACCCGCCGTCTTATTACTCTACGAAGCAATCAATGTGCAACATTATTTCTGCATTTGTAATAACCTAACTGTTACACATGACAAATACATTATTATTTTTGCAACAACACCATAGACAAACGCAACCAAAGACAACCAACATAGAACACAAGATGTTTATTTATAGCAAAAACTATACAGTTGTTAGCTCAGAATGACAAAACACGTGTTTACTTTCTAGTAGTTTGTGTTATTTACGCCAGGTTGTGTGACGAGTTAAGTACAGCCAGAAAAGAATACGTCCCAATAGTCAGGGTAAGTAAACACAACGGCAAGTACGAATATGTATATACTTAACAAGTATGTACTAACAATTAAGAAACAGCCCTTTTCCGAACAGGCAGAGTAAAACATTTAACTCATTGGCGTTAACCTGTAATTTTTTTAAGCGCCTTTTGTTGATGTATTTACTTAAATATTTATAGCTACTACTAAGTATAAACATTACAAAACACAATCTCTTTTTGAAAGTCTGACTGATAAGATATATGGCGAGTGGCTATTTTGTGAACTATTATGATAATAACAGCGAAAGATTCCCACAAGAATGTGTTTCAAATCAAGCCAGTATTCTGCTTGTTTGTGGTTTCTTAATTGTTCTCTCGCAGTCAGTCGTTACTCATTGTGGTTTCCGATGGAGGAAAAGTTATTCATGTCTGGCCACCATTTCCTCCACTCATGTTTCAAAATACCAAATAAAATACAATATTTGGTATCCCTACAAACATGCTTAGTGTTACATGGTGCCTGATGGGCGCATCTCAGTTCGTGAGGGATGGAGGTCATAATAAAAATAAAAGAAATAAATTTTATTTTAGTTAATTCACACAACTATTATTTACAGCATTAGTCTGTCTATCTCCACTATCACTCTTTTTATTTCTCAAAGAGCCTAATGTATATTTTTACTCTAATTAGCATCCTTCTTAATGTCTCTGTTTAGCTATAGTCAATTAAATCATAGTCATCATTAATGCACTTTCAGACTGTTCGTTGCCATCATTTGTAGTGTCTTTCACTCACACGCCATGTCCAATAGTCCAGTACTCATACACCCTGTCCAGCAGTCCAGCCTGCCAGCTGCACTCTTCACTGCTTGATACTCGCAGTCGCAGATTTCCCTTCCGCTGGTCACTTCCCTCGCTGCTCGTCGCCTATCGCTGAAACTCAGCTACTCATCCATTATCCATACAACAACAACGGCTCGGAGGCCCGACGTACTTTTTGTACTCTGCTGGCCTTGACCTGGAAAATTCGATGCGCCCCGAGTCACGCTTAGAGAAACTAGGGCAGCAAACCACTTGAAAATTCTTCAGATAAATACAGAAACTCAATACAACCAAGGTAGGCAGCGCGCGCCGCAAAAGTATTATTGTGTTAGCTCGCGTTTTGGAAATATATACATGGCTCTTGGTTTAGCATGCGCCTTTAATTCAAAGTATTCCTTTGAATTGCCACCACTGCTATCATATAACTGCTGTTCTTCATTACCACTCGCTCATACGGGATGTGAAGCAGCGAGCGCGTAACATTGTCCCCTCCTCAACTCTGTTCATCCCGAACAGACACTGCAACATCCGGACCATCATAGAGTGATAGTCATCGATATGGACAACCTTCGGATTCGCCGGAGAGCCTTGACGACAAATCCGAAAGACCACATCATTGATCTTATTCTGAATCCTGTAGGGGCCGTCACAACATTTCTGTAGCTTCGGGCAGTACCCTTTTCTCCTCTGTGAGTTGTACAGCCACACGAGTTGTCCTTCGTGAAATATATCGTCGGACATTCTTCTATCATACCGTATCTTCAACCTGTCACTATTTATTCTGATGTGCTGTCGAGAAAAATCATGAATGCCAACAAGTCTGTTACATCATTCGCTGGCATAATCAGGGACTGCAGCTTCCTCTTCTGTCGGTCGGCCAAACAGCAGGTCACTAGGGAGGCGTAACTCTCTTCCAAACAGCATCCTTGATGGTGTTACCCTTGTGGACTCGTGGACTGCTGAGCGGTAAGCAAGAAGAAGCAATGGCACCTTTGAATATCAGTCCTTTTGGTTGTCTGCCACAAAGATCGACAGGTATTGCTCAAGAGTGCGGTTAAGCCTCTCGATCATTCCATCCGACTGATAGTGTAAGACTGTAGGCCCAGTCTTTTTCATCCCCAGGATATTTTTTACCTCCTGGAACACCGCAGCCTCAAAGTTTCTTCCCTGATCGGAATAGAGTTCTAGTGCCATTCCAAACCCCGAGAAGACATGCTCTATAAGTGCATAGGCCAAAGTTCGTGCTTCTTGGTTTGCTAGGGGAATGACCTCATGCTACTTACTTAGTAAAGTAATCTTGGGCCACTAGGAGATACCGATTACCTCTCTCTGTGACAGGCAACGGTCCCAGAATATCCACTGCCATCCTATCGAATGGGGCTCCAACATTGTATTTGTGGAGGTGACCTTGGGCCCTTCCTCGCAATGCAGGTGTCGCACATTCGACACCACTTCTCAACATCCTCCCGACAATTAAGCCAATAGAATTTCAATTTTACTCTGTCAAGGGTATTAACATCAAAGTGCCCACTGGCTGCAGCATTATTTGGTTTCTTTAAGACTTCTGGAACCCTGCATTCTGGAAGGACCAACTGTAAACGTGTGTGTTTTCCGTTATTACTTTCCCAGTTCCTGTAAAGTAAACCATTCTTCAGTACGAGGGAATTCCATTGTGCCCAGTATGATTTGACTGCTGCTCTCAAATCAGATATCTCTTCCCATTTTTTGCCGACAGCCAGCTTCTTTCCACTCTATAATTGCCGCGAATTTGGGTCATTCAGCTGATCTTTCCTAATATTCTCATCACTCCAGGTATGTGAGCCATCACAAGATAAGGAGCCTTGAATTCTTGTTCTCTGTACCTTCAGCGATTCACCATTTTTTTTTCTTTCTGGTGTTCGCAATGACGACAAAATGGCTCACATGACCTCCTAGAAAGTGCAACTGCATTTCAGTGAAGGCGTCCAGATCTGTGCTGTACCTATTTCAAAGTCATATTCCTGAAGATGCTGTTTCCACTGGGTTATTTGACCTTCGGGGTTCTTCAAATTCAGCAGCCAGCGTAATGAAGTATGGTCGGTTCTTAGAATAAAATGTCTGCCATAAAGGTAGGGGTGAAAGTGTGAAACTACTTTCACCATTGCTAGAAGATCCCTGCATGTAACACATTAATTTCTCTCAGGCTTATGCAATGCCTTACTTAAGTATTCTAGTATTCTTTCCTTTCCATCTTGAACCGGAGATAACACAGCTCCACTGCCTACATCACTAGCATCAGTGTCCAAAATGAATACATCCCCACTTTTCTGGAAACCCAGCACTGGTGGAGATGTCAGAATTGTCTTTAGTTTACTAAAAGCATTTTCACACTCAGTGGTCCAATGGCATCTCCTTTCCACCTCAGTCAGCTAGCTCGTGTAGTGACTTGGCGATCATAGCAAACCCAGGCACAAATATATGGTAATAGGAACTTATTCCCACAAAACTCCGCACTTAAGATTTGTCAGTTGGTGTCGGCCAATTTCTAATTGATTTGGTTTGCTCGGGGTCTGCTTCAATTCCATGGACCGACACTACATGTCAGAAGAAATTTATTTTCTTTTGGAACAGGTGACACTTCTTAGGAGCTAGTTTCAAATTGCGGCCACTTTCCGGAATACAGAGTCTAAGCTTGATAGGTGTTCGTCAAATGTCCTTCCTGTCGCAACATTGTAATCTAGGTAAACTTGACAGATATCTAAAGGTAAAACTTTTTTCATGAGACGTTCGAAGGTAGCAGGGGCATTACACAGCCCAAAAGGCGTAAATTTGAACTGCCAGGTTCCTTTCCCTTGGTCATAAAATGCAGTCTTCTCTTGGTCGGCTGGGGCCACCTCGCACTGCCAGTACCCACTCTTCATGTCCAAAGTAGAAAACCATTGTGAACCTGCTGTTTTATGTGCCATCTATCCTTGGTAGCAGATAAGAGTCTTTATTTGTCACATTATTAAGCTGGTAATAATCTACACAAAACCGTAGAGCCATCTTTCTTCTTAACAAGTACAATGGGTGACAACGACTGTCTAACTGATGGTTCTATCACATCTAACTCCCTCATTTCCTTCAGGATTCCCTAAACCGCCTCATGCGAAGCTAGTGTCAGTCGCCTTGGTGGCCACTCTATGGAGCTGGCATCTCCTGTGTAAATGTGGTGGCAGGTTACATTAGTCCATCCAAGGTAATTTGGTTCACGTGATAAGGCATCCCTATTTCTCTGAAGTTATTCAGAGACAGCCTTCTCCTGTCGCTACTTAAGATATTATTTTGTTCGTGCTAACAGTACATCCAGTATGTGTGGTAAATTACATTATATTTGTTTTACTCTAGAATCTTCTGGGTCATTTTGAAAAACCTGTGTCACCTGCTTGCAAACACCTATCAGGACCCTCTCCTCAAGACGAATAGCACTATGGGACAAATTTATCATTCTAACTGGAAAATTGTTAGAATTAAAAGAGGCCAAATCCTTGCTACAACGATTTTACCTGGCAGGACGCCAATCCTCTCTGCTCGTTTAATTAGACCCAAAATCTGACAAACTTTCCTTGACATCTGCGTGGAATGACAATTTCACTATAAGCGGGCAGCACTGTGGGTTGACCACATACTACAGGGTGCTAATTGGGGAGGACAAATCATGCCATGTTGACACCACCAACTCTACTGCCACCCTTAGAACACCAAGTCGAGTATCGATATAGCACCCCAGCCTACGTAGTACATCAAGCCTCAAAATACATTCATAGTATATTTCTGCTATGTAAACATCGTGCTCTATGCTAAGGTCACCAAGTTTCAAGATCACTTTTCCCTTACTGATAACTGGTGTGATCTCGCCTGTTACTGTAGTCAAATAGCACTGTTCCATGCTGTTGTCGGGAGATCGCTGGGGGAAGGCCCGAGGATGTCTGGTCTTACTATTTTTAGGGTCGCCCCTGTGTCGACGACCATCAGGCAAGGAACTTCATTCTAGCTCCCCTCCACTAGTTATGCATCACAATCTTGTTTCAGACAGTACATGCAAAAGCATTGGGGCCTTCCCTCCAGGAGTCACTTACTTTCGCCCCCTATCGGTGTTTATAAAGTTTTCCGAATAAGCTGTATTCTCACCTGCCTCTCGCTGCTGTTTCTGCTGATGTTCCTGCGGCTGTTGTGGGTGTAGGCTCTCAGGTGCCCCGGCTGCCCACATGACCAACACTCAGGCCTTTT
>NQII01004116.1:180517-218354 GCA_002778355.1 Clitarchus hookeri
TTATGGTTGGTGGGGGGGGGGGGGCTATGCTCTGTAGCACGAACCCTGAAAACTATGTCCTTCACAGCCATCTGCATCTCCTTCAGTGTCTTCGTTCCTTGTGGTCTGGGCTGGTAACACGGTGGCCACACCGTGGCTGACGGAGTGAGGACAACTACAGGTGTGTAACAGCCTCGTCGGTGCACGGACGAACAGTTACGGCGAGATTATGTGCAGCCTTCTAGGGGTTGTATGTATTCTTCGCCATGCGGTGAAGACCCGCGAACCGAATTGCACACCTTCAGCTGAGGCGTCGGCCTGGCAAGTCAGGGTGGATCTCGGTGTGGCGGAGCTCCAAAGAAGGGATTGACAGGCGTCCTGGAGGAGTTGGGCCTTCCCGGGTGAAAACTCAGTGTGCATGTCTGAAAATTGTGGGTGCCCAGGGGATCAGTGTGAAGCCCCGGCTTCGGTCGTGCTGATCGCTGGTCGGACTCTGGGTGGTAGTGGTTGAACCTTTTGCTTGGAAGGAGATCTGGAGGTGGGTATTTGCCTAAAGGGCTAGCCCTGTGTGTCTGTAGAGTCGGTAGCAGCTGCCGTGGAACGTAAGCGTGCTGGCTCTCAGGTGTTGGTTTCAAAGGATTGATGCTCACTAACGAAGGGTCGCCGGTCTGGTCCTCCTAGTAAGAGGACTCGTTTACGAAGCGGTTTCGTAGAGGTGGATAGTCCTCGGCCCCATCAAGGTGGCACGTACGGATTCAACTCTGTATAATGCTGTTGACAGGTGAGGTGGAACCACCCTTGGGTGGAGAACATCCACCCACTGCGATTGGAAAGGGTGTAATCTCTTTCTATTGGTAGCATTCAATTGCGACCAATTAAGAGCTCTGTTAAAGCTCAATGAAAACATGGTACTGAAGCGATACTGACTGGGAAGAGTGCACACACATCATAATGACATGCGAGAATGATAAACTGTCTGTGTGGCAATTATATGCCTGGATAATAAGACCTGAGGTGCACTCTTAATACAAATGCTCTGGAATATTTCTCACGTTATACCCTATGGGTTCAGGCGCGAGAGGAGCAGTATTGGTGAACACAAATCGCTGTATAAGTTACAGATATCATGTCTTCGACGTCTTCGTTCAGCGTCACGTACCGGACGTCGGGATGCGGCCCCCTGTCTTGCTGACTCCGCCTCCAGTGCTCGGGCCAAGGCGTCCTGCATGTTGTGGAGTACAGCCAGACATACCGCTTGTCGTACCTCTGTGTAGGCGATGGCATCGATGAAGAAGCCGACTGCAATGATGTCGCGCGCCTCCTCTGGGCACCTTTCTAGAGATAGGTGGGAGAGCCACACATTATCTTGCCATAGCTCCTGCAGTGGCGCCTCTGATCGCTGGGTGCAGCTTCGCAGTTGGGTAGGTGGGCACGTCCCAGGTATCGGTCGCCGAAACATAGCTCCAAGGCCGACACCAGTGTGGGGTACTCAAGTCGATGTCGTTCTGGCAGTGATTGTAGTATGCTCAGTGCAGGACCTCTCAGTACCGCAGTGAGGTAGTAAGCTCGCTGTTCGGCTGACCAGCCATTCAGGGTCGCGACTATTTCGAACTGGTGTTGATACTCCCTCCGCCATCGTAAGGTGCGGGCTTAATTGTGACCCCCCTTCCACACTGCTGTCTGCGTGACACCAATGCTGCAGAGCTGCTGACTATCCTCCGAGGTTGCTGCGGTGGTTACGGCTTGCACTACTTCCTCACTTCTCTCGGCTGCCGATGTGGCGATATTGGAACTCCACTGCTGAATAAATTCCTGGCATTTCTTCTTCATCGCACTTATTTCCTGTTTCACTTAATTCTTGACATTGTCCATCCTTTCACTGACACTGTCCATTCTGTCGTTTACAGAATTCACTATTTCATTTACAATATCCACTCTTTCATTCAGACTGTCAATTTTCGTGTTCACTAACTCTGTAATGTCTTCTATTTTCCTGTCTACATTTTCTATTTCCTTGTTCACATTTTCATTTAGAGTCGGTTTTCCTGTCTACGTTCTCATTAACAGAGTCTATTTTCCTCTCTACATTCTCTTTTACAATATTTACAGTTTCAATTACAGAACTAATTTGGATATTTACAGTTTCATTCACACTTTCTTTTACAGAACTAACTTGGTTATTTACATCTTCTTTCAAGTTATTGACACTTGCGTTCACACTAACCATCTGGCTACCTAGCCCCTCAATTAATGCCCACAGTGCTTCCAATTCTGCAGATATTTTTCTAGTTAGCGTTCACTGCGATGGTTGTACAAAACAGTCTTAATTAATATTTTTTTTAATATCTGTTTACTTGCCTATTGCCTAACATGATTAACAATTAAATGCCACCATCCCACTTCTGACACCAGTGTTACATGGTGCCTGAGGGGCGTATCTAAGTTGGTGAGGGACGGAGGTCTTAATAAAAATAAAAAAACTGAATTTGATTTTAGTTTATTACTATTACTATTTTTATTTCTCGATGAGCGCAATATTTAATGTATACTTTTACTCTAGTTAGCGTCCTTCTTAAAGTCTTTGTTTGTTTATAGTCAATTAACTCATACTCATCATTAACACACTGTCAGACTGTCTGTCTTTCACTCACACACCCAGTTCAATCGGCCAGCCGCTCTCTCCACTGCTTGATACTCTCAGTTGCAGATTTCCCTTCTGCTGGTCACTTCCCTCACCGCTCGTCGTCTATCGCTGAAACTCAGCCACTCATCCATTATCCATTCATCAACAATGGCTCGGAGGCCCGACGTGCTTTTTATACTCTGCTGGCCTTGACCTGGAAAGTTTGATGCGTCCCGAGTCACGCATAGAGAAACTATAGCAGCAAACCACTAGAAAATTATTCAGATAAATACAAAAACTCAATACAGCCAAGGTCACCAGTGTGCGCCGCAAAAGTATTATTGTGTCTGCTCACTTTTTGGTAACAGATACATGGCTCTTGGTTTAACGTGCGCCTATTATTCAAAACATTCGACTGACTTGGCGCCACTGTTATCATATAGCTGTTTTCCTTCACTTCCACTCGCTCGCGTGGGATGCGTAGCAAGGAGCACGTAACATTATTATAGTTTGTAAGTACTGTAGAACTTGCAATAATATGTGGTTTAATTTCCTGTTTCCACTACAATGATCAGAAATATAAAACGCATAAAGTATGCATATGACTACTTTATATTTATCCTGATTTACTCGATACCTCTTCACTGTCCCCAGACATCAATTGTCATTGGAAATTTGTGAAGTGTGGAAGTCATCAGACATCATCCACAAAAAATTATCATTTAGGCTGTAGAACTGTGACAACAGAAATTCATGAAAAGTTGCATGACTTGGCTTGCTGACTCAACACAATCAGTGTCTGTGAATTCAAAGTCTACCCCCTCCCCCCCTTTAATGCGGCTCGGGTACGAGATGCAGATCTACCACTGCTTGGTTCGACCAGAAACAGTCTTCACTACAACAGTGCATACCTTGTTTTAACCATGGAAACATCCAATAGAGCTGCGCCACAATTGCATCGACATGTTTAGTATGAGGAAAGATTTCTACACATTTCTAAAGTTGGATTGCCATCAGGATCCCTCCCTATCTCCTTTCGAGCAGGTGATCTACACTCGCGAGGGGGGTAGTCGGTCATGATGAAGGGAGGTGGAGGAAGAGAGGGTAGCGAGGAGTACCAACTAGCAAGGCAAGTTACAACAGACTCGCAGCAGACCATTTGATGTGTGTTATTCTTATAACCATTCCACGTGCTATCGGGAAAGTCATGGAGAATGATCCAGAATCTAGAGGATCCCTTGACTGGCTACGTTGCTGTGCGACACGTCACGGGAACGTGAAATGTTCGCATCCCGAAAACGGCTATTCAGAAATGGCCTGTTACCAGGGAAGTGAAGAAGATTGGCCTGCAATCTCAAGAGGATTAGCAGATCTATAATTAACGGCCTTCACACTTTTGAGACGTTTAAACTGGGTTCAGTTTATTGGGTCCCAAGTGCAACAGAATTCATGACTGGTGACTCTGCTCCAAAGATGTTGAGTGTTGTGATTCGCACTGTTAAACCACGATTCACGCATGGAAAGCATGGAGGTGGGAAGAGTTTGGTGGAAAACTGATTAATTTCATTCTGGTTTGGTGTAGAATATAGTCTGTTTACTGTGTAATTTTTGCTAATGAGACTATTTCATTTCCCTTGTTGACTGTTTTAATAAAGTAAAGCTAGTCAATAGTTTATTTTTATTTATAATTTTGTTTTAATTGCGTACAGTGCATTGCATAGTGAGTGATGCAATTCTGTTGTGGAAGTTAAAGCTGTATTTTTTAATTGTGCATCAATTAAGTTCTTTATTTTTAATCAAATATAACATCATCCTGTTACGTGGCTATGCCCTGAGATTTGTAGTAAGTTAAGTCTAGAAGTGAATATCAGGTAGATTGCCACTAAAGAATTGATTCCAATGTTTCATAGTGTGACAGCTATGCAGCTAGTAGTTATTTTTGGCTTAACATCTAATCAGTTGATCCAGTTTTTTTCACAATCGGTATGGGGAAGGAATCAGTATGACCTTTAGTATTAAGGACCCACCGTGGCATTCACCTTGATCTATCTCAAAAAACCATGGAAACCAAAATCAGCTTAGCTTGAATTGACAATGAACTTTGAACCCTCCCAAATGTGAGTCCAGTTTGTTACAACCACAGTGTACTTAATAATACAGAGGAGAAACAGTCATTTTTTTCCGCAGAAACTCCAGTAGGGGTTACTGTGGTATTGTGGTCAGACTACTCGCCTCCCACCTAGGCGAGCCGGGTTCGATTCTTGGCGAGATTGCTCCTGAATTTTTGCATGTGGGAATTGTGCCAGATGATGGTGCTGGTTTTCTCAGGGATCTCCCGTTCCCCCTGTCCTTGCATTCCGGCGCTGCTCCATACTCATCTTGCCTCACCCTCGTCAGCTCTCAAGACCTCGATGTTAAGAGCTGCCCAAATCTCTCCACTCCACTCTACTAACTCCAGTCACACATGCCAGCAAAATAGTGTCGTTGGCCAGCAACATGTTGGAATGCCATTCACCAGTCAGTAACTGGTAGCCTACTTTCCAGCTGGCAGCCCAGCCAATAGGGAAATTTTCAGAGCATGCAGTAGTTAACCCGACACAAGGTCTGTTCCTAGATCCTCGCACAGCCAATCACAGAATATGTACGCCCACACCAAATGAACTGCAATGCCTTTTTGACTCTGTGTACTTATCTACTCTGTGTTACTATTGTGCATCTTGCTCTTTTAATAACATTTTTTTTTTAAATAAATGATATCTCATGCAATTAAAAGTAAAATTTTCAAATTTGAATCAACCAAGATTGAATTAAAATTAAAATGTAATACTGATGACCTCTAATAATAGAAATGCTGTTAGAGCTTAATTGTGCAGACAACTGAACTGTGGTAGCCAAAAGTGTCTCATAGTTTGTGAATCATAAATAAATGTATGCCAAGTAATCTGATGATACGACATTGTATCAATCTCTGTATAATATTATTTTTTAATAAGTTATTAAATTTTTGTTAAAACTTGAAACAAAACCTATTATTTATGATTATGGTTAAATTTTGGTACTAATGTATCTGATTAAAATCAAAGGTCTGGGAATTACTTACACCAGATGGGAGCTTAGCCCATTTAGATGGTTGGTAGTAGTCAGGCATGTAACCTATTAGATGTACTTTAAGAAGATTAAAAACTTATCTTTGTATGATTTTTATTTTATTTGTTTATTTGTGTTACTTGCAAAATATTTAGGCCCATGTGTTAGGGTGCCAATCTTCGTGAATATAACTTTTAGTGTGTGTGAATTCACAAATAATAAAATTTGTTGTGTGAAAAGAAAGAGAATTTTAAATGAGTAATTATGTAAGTTTTGTTGGAAGTGCGTGTGATACTTGGCAGAATTCCTACAGCGCCGCTTACTTTCTCTTTGCTCGTGGCGCCTAGCTGGAATGTAATGACGCCAGGCGAATCGGCTTCCGTTTGTTTAACACTAAGCATGGGGAAAATGCTTTTACCTTTAAAATACAATGAAAGTATGATTGATTCTTTGTAACAAAACCAGGTAATGTGATACTCTTGACACATTAGCAGTGATCATTAATGAATTCTGAGTTATGTGAAGACACACTACCCTTCAAACAGATAGATAAACACAAAGCACAAATTTTCATACCATTTGTATGAAACGAGACAAACATAAAATTACCCTTGAGAATAAAATACAAACACTACTTTCAAATAATACACAAAACATAAACCATTAATTTAGTGTGTAAGAAAGATGTAGTTTTATTGCTGAAATTGTACGTGTCGAACTGGGAATTCATCGATAAAATAAAATCAATCACTGCAGAAAATTCAGAAATGTTAATTAAATCAATAAAATTGCTGTCTTTCAATTAGAAAATCAGTAGTGGTGGAACTGAATTCTAAATCACCTCTCAAAAATTAGCAATCAAAATTGGTAATTTACGTGAGAAATTTTAGTTCAACTGTCCCATAAAATGTTCAGAAATTAATCTTGGTAAAATGTTCAGAGTTTTGCACGGCTATATAGCAAGGAATCTTATCTGCTGGCTTCTGATTAATGTCCAACCAAATAATGACACCTTTCATTAAGTATCAGAAAATAATTTAAAAATCCAAAAATCACTCCCTTGAAATTCAAGTTAATTTCATAATCAAAACTGTTTAAAATGATTGCAACACACATACGTAGCAGTTCTTTAAAATTGCAGTACCATACCCAAAGTAGGTCATACTTATTCAGCACTGGTGGGGCCGGCAGCCTCACACAGTTTGTAGCACTTCAAAGTCTACGTGCAATGCGTTTAGGGCCTCTTCTTTATCATGCCCCACATATGTAATACAACTAGGCACCTCTCAAACATATTCCCTAATATTACGGTGATCGGTATGTGCAAAATTAAAAGAATTCTTGAAGATGCAAAAGTTACGATGTACCGCTTTCCATGGCGTCTAGGGAGAGTGTTTCAATCAAAAGGGGTTCACATGGTGACACTCATTTAAACGGGAAATTCCAAGATATTAAGTCACTTCCTGAGACGTGGCACTTATCTCATACCAACTGTAATTAAATGCATTCCTCCGTGGCAAAACAAGCTTGATTAAGCCAGGTAAAGTGCAAAAAGAAAACAATGACAAAATAATTAACAGTTCCAAAGGTAACTGAACTCAGTTCACATAGCAAAATAAAAGAAAGAAATAAAACTGTCAAAATACGTTTGAATGTAAACAAACAAATAAATAAGAATTTTGAGGTGATGTCTTGAATTACAATTCTAACTATACTTGAGGGTAGGGGCTTTAAAATGACAATCAAAATAAAGAAACATTCAACTAAAAAAAAAACTAAAACATAAACAAATGGCTTTAAATGCTGAAATCGCTATAGTACTGATAAAAGTGATTTGAAATATTTTATCTATAGAAGCTAGGAACACGAATCACAGCACAAAGGCTCACAGGTACACATGACAAANTCTTGAATTACAATTCTAACTATACTTGAGGGTAGGGGCTTTAAAATGACAATCAAAATAAAGAAACATTCAACTCAAAAAAAAACTAAAACATAAACAAATGGCTTTAAATGCTGAAATCGCTATAGTACTGATAAACGTGATTTGAAATATTTTATCTATAGAAGCTAGGAACACGAATCACAGCACAAAGGCTCACAGGTACACATGACAAANGTGATTTGAAATATTTTATCTATAGAAGCTAGGAACACGAATCACAGCACAAAGGCTCACAGGTACACATGACAAAAGCTGTGGAGTGTGGGTGGTCTGCTCAAACTGGAAGTGGTCACAGTGATGGGTGGAGTAAAGCAATTTCCTCCCGTTAACAGTGTGGCCATTGTTGTGCCTACAGCACTGCGCCTCTAAGTGTGATTTGCTAAACTATGGTGATGAAATCAACAAACTGTATTGTTTATTTTGTGAATGAAAATATCACACCCCCAATAAAATAGTGTCATGTAAAAAAAATTTTGTGACTTACATTAAACACTGTGTAAAAAAAAATCTGTATCACAGCTTTATGTAGAGCACATTTCATATTGTTACATGCTGGCTCGTCTGCATCGCTTCCTTTGCCTGTCCCAGTCCTGCTAGCAAAGGAGTGTGCTAGGGTTGACGAGTAACATGAGAGTGCACTGTGATGNTTCCTTTGCCTGTCCCAGTCCTGCTAGCAAAGGAGTGTGCTAGGGTTGACGAGTAACATGAGAGTGCACTGTGATTTTCAAAGGCATGCCGCTGCGCATACCGCCACATGCCGTCATGATAAGCCTATAGCAGCTCGCGCGCTCCTGACTTTACGTTTGAATTTCTGCAGTTATCTGAAAGAATGTTCAGGTTCATTGCCCTTGCCTCTCCCAGTGAGACTCAAGTTGTGGNTTTGAATTTCTGCAGTTATCTGAAAGAATGTTCAGGTTCATTGCCCTTGCCTCTCCCAGTGAGACTCAAGTTGTGGGGAACCTTCCAGATCAGGCCACAGAGGCTATTTAAGCTGCTACAGGCCTCCGAGCTGACAGTTTTTGAGTCTGAGAGTTTGAAGGATTGTACAACATTAAGTGACAGACGTGCGAAGACAACGAAACTGCAAGCCAGCAGAGCGTCAAGTGGTTGCGAGAGTGGCGGGCAGGACTAACTGAACTGGCTGTATGAGTGAGCTTTTTTGGCTTCATAAAATAGATGAGCTGTTACTGCCATCAAGACAGTTTTAGGTTCACCTGGTATGTTATGTTCTTGTTTAGTCTTACAAAATGGCAGCATTACTTTGGAATATATCTCTTTACAGTAGGCTATGTATTGCACACTGCCTGATTTAAACCCAAGGAGGGTTTTCCTACATGTTGCCTTTTATTGTCAGTTGAGATTTTAATCCTAATTTAGCGTAAAGTTACACTTTCATGATATTTTCACCAGCCTGACAAACAGTTCATGCCTGGAAGGTGATAATTTAGGCCTGTAGGTTTCATTTTCTCATGCTGGATACAATTTTGTCCTGACTGAACATTAACAAGCCAAAACAAATTCTTATTGATATGATTTCATTGTGGTATGTTTAAACTGTGGAACTTTACCTCTCNACATTAACAAGCCAAAACAAATTCTTATTGATATGATTTCATTGTGGTATGTTTAAACTGTGGAACTTTACCTCTCCCTTAGGTGGCAAATAACCTTAAACAGAATCAGTGACCAACTCGCAGTTGCTGCTTGTGTTGGATGTTTTAAATGTAGCAGTGGCAGCGAAGGACCACTAGCCACAGCCTATGGTTGTGCGAAGTCGTGTGGCTGTGGGCTGGCTGTGTTCCAGAAAGAAGCACTCCAGTCCACGATGTGCACGTGTGGATACTACCAAGGGGCCGTCAGGTGTTCCCATTCCAGAAAGGCGAAGAGCAAAATTAGAACTGGTCTTGGCAGGCACATTCACCTCACCAATTAGCATTTCGTCTCTCATAACATTTTCATCATGCAGGAAATGATATAAGTAGCACTGGAAATTAATTATTACTGAAAGTGCCATAAGCTAGTGTGCAATCAACTGCAGTATGGAGGTCCGATTCAAGTATCAACTTCAAATTTAATCAGTCTAATGTTTCAAATTATATGATTTATTAACTCAAAATATTTGTAGGGCCATCATTTTGAAAATAAATTACTTAGTCACTTAAAACATAAGTTAAAATGGTCTATCATAGCTACCTATGAAAAGAATTTGGTGAAAATCAGTTGAGTGGTCCCTGAGATATGGCATAAAAATACACACACACACACACACCTTTTCCATATTTTTTTCCAGCATGTGGGTAAATAGAGATATAATCCCTCCTCTCCCCCTTCCCNACACACACACACCTTTTCCATATTTTTTTCCAGCATGTGGGTAAATAGAGATATAATCCCTCCTCTCCCCCTTCCCGAAAGTATGAGATTTAGTGTGGCCATCTACGTCTCATAAAATTAACGATATATCAGATAACTTTACTTAATTCAATTATGGCTGGTTTCATTCCGTGATTTTACCACGCAACACATTTTTGCTCATACCAGGCTATAATTTGCCTTTTATTTCGTTGAGACAAGACAAAAAAACTTGCAAGATAGTCATAGGATAATGCCCGGTGTAATTTTAAAATCTGACTGGGTTGGCTTGTAACAAGTTGTAAAACGTGTTTGGGACATCACGTATGTGACAGCACTGATAAGAGCAATTTTAATACTTTGCCATCATATTTAAAAGTTGTTAACGTATTGAAGATGTAGTGGAATTGAAAATTATCAGAGCTCGCGCTACACATTTGAAATCATTTAACGGCATTACAGGCACCCAAATATCAATAACAGCAGTTTTGAAATTTGAATTACCTGCACTTTACAACTTATCACTTTTTCAAAAATGGGCCGTTAATTTTGCTGTGTATCATTCTGTTCCCGAGAAAATGCCTCACTTTGACAGGTAGGTGATGAAAGTATATGTTTTGTTTCAGCTCAAATTCGAAGTAAAAGTTTTTATCTAACAACTCAAAACATACATATTTCGAGCCTCTATACTGTATACAAAATCTGGTTGGCTTATGCTTTAATGTTAAACATCACAATTTTCTTGTATTTTAATTGTGAAATTCATTCAACATTTTTTTCACTTGTGGTTATGATGTTTAGATGTTTCTCGAGTCTAAGTTAATAGACTGTTTTCTTGTAAAGTCGTAAGAATATGCAGGATAATCGAGGTTCATTATTCNTTTCTCGAGTCTAAGTTAATAGACTGTTTTCTTGTAAAGTCGTAAGAATATGCAGGATAATCGAGGTTCATTATTTGATATGCAATGTAAATAAATGAATTTTAAATGCAAACCTGAATTAGAGCATAAATAGTGCTAAGAGCTATAGAAAAAAGTTTTTTGGTAACCTTGACAATTACTTTTCGGTCTTTTCTCTCTCAATACACCTAGCAGCAGTAAGCAACGAATAATTAATTTGCTGGCATTTATGCAGTTATATGGATTTGTTTATTGTATTTTATTTGAATTAAAGAAACAGCTTTTAGGGTTATTAACTTTACACTATTACACTACAAGTAATCCTAATGGTTTAAAACATTTTAAATCATCTACTTTTCATTGAATGTTTTTCAAAGTGTAGTAACTGCGTAACTTAAAAATAAATATAACTACAAAACTACAAATACTGAAAAGTGCTTAACTAATTGTAGACATATCTACATTTCATTCGAAAACATAAGTTACAGTTTGGGTTTGAGATTTCTGAACATACTTCACAAAACTTGTCTAGTTGTCACAACCAATAAACTGTAGTGGGCTTCATGTTCAGCTGTAGCAATATGGCCAGATGAGAAGTATTAAAATGTTTAAAATCCATAAAACAACTCTGTCAACTATATTTTATATACGCATGAATTAATTACAAATAAATGCATGTATAGTATGAATGTTTGTAAGATGACAACAATTATGGCAAACTATTACCTATCTTAATTTTCTACAGTGTGAATTGTGAATTTGATTAGGTGAGGCAAATGTGATTTGAAATCGAAAGGAACTTTTAACTTGCCTTAGCGAAATGTGCTTACTCTTTCCTACTTGTGATTCTTGGGTTTAATATTTATGTATGCTACAGTGTAAACATTTAACTAATAATTAGCAACGTTCGTTAACTGTACCTACGCAGATACAAGATTAGAGAAGAGAAATGGCTGAAAGCAGAAAGTTCGTAGCTGCCGCTCTACCATAGGGCTGAAATATTTTTGAAATCCTGTACAACACCGTAACAAGGAAATCAGGAGTGGTAATGCTTTAAGAGAGGTATAAACTTTAGTGTTTCCTCTTAATTTCACATGTGTACCACCCATCTATATCTAAACGAAAAATCTCTCGCTTGCTACTTCTTTTCTGGCCACGCTCAGGAAAATGGTTACCAGGCCATTGTTTTACAATTTTTTACATAAAAAAAAATTTTAGTAAAGAAAATATTATTATTGCTTCTTGGTAAGAAAATATCAAAGATTTCCCAGTAAATTTTTGAAAATATTTGAGTAGATATTTTTTGAATGATGACGAGTTTAGTTGAGCGTTTTTCGGCCGTGCGAAGTGAGCACGCAGTGCTGTTGAGTTTCCTGCCTACATGCAGAAGCTGAGGTAGAACGGAGGAAGCACAGATAAGAGAGAGATTCCCGTATTTCTTTGCGGCTCCGGCCAGCGCGAGGGCCTGGCTGGAGGAGCTGCAACTGTGCTCAGCCACAGTAGAGCACCGAGGTGGTGCACGCGACGCTAAAAAACCTGTAAATAATTATCTATGGCCAGTGCCGGACTTAGAGACCCAGGGCCCCCAGGCAATTACAGAGTCCGGGCCCCCTTTTTGGTAATTTAACAAAATAACCTATTTTATTTAGGTAGACTAAATTTCATCAATAATACACAGGAAATACTTCATATATCATTAAAAATTCGAAATTAATACAAAGAAAAAACTTTCACACCATATTTGTCCACTGGGCTAGACTTCTCCTAGACTAAATTGCTAGATCAAAGCTAGATCAAGGATAGATCAAATCTTTTTACACAGGTCAATAGAATTATCCTATTTTGGCTACTGTAATAATAAATAGCACTGTCTTGTCCTGTGTCCTCTATTAGTTTAATTACTGTTGTATATTTGTACTTTCCTATTTTATTTTCTTGATAAATAAAATATAAAAAAACAGTTTTTCCCCTGTATGTAATATTTTCATTAATTGATATTTGGCTGCAGTAGCCATGCTGTTAATTATAATGATAGTGGAAAAGCACATCATCATTAAAATGTGAGGGGGGTGATGGAATAAATAAATGTATGAACAATCAGCTATTCAGAAGAATTGTGAACAATTAAAATGAATAATGCTTTTAAACTTCCCTTGGTTCATGTCTTTGAAGGCCATCTGGAGTAAGGTGTGCACACTGGCATCATTAGCTAGTTTGTGGTTTAGTAAACACTCTTGAAATCAATATTAGGAAAAAATTCTATTCCCATAAGTTGATTTATGTAAACAATGACTGGCATTTTTGCAATAATATTAGCAGCAAAATGTGAGAATTAGTTACTATTTCAACATCTATCTTATTAGAAGTGTAATGTTAAAAATTTATGATCTTGGAAATGGAAGCATTTCTTTTTACTAAATGAACACTTGATTAATAATTGACTTAGTAGAAACATGTTTATGTTTTTAATAATTTCTGTTTAGCCATTACATGGATGTTTGTCATTAGGTTGGCAGTATTGTTAGTGGAAGGATACACAATGGGCTGGAAGACAGGGCTCTCGAAAGTGTGAAGTGAGCTGTGAAGTAGCTATGGTGTCATGCACCTCGGATGGCTTCTCCTCTGAAAATTCAACCCCCAATTTGGTTTTGTACTAGGAATGCTTTTACTAGCCACCATGAATGGCACCTGAGACTGAAGGAAGTAAAAAGTTGCAGTACAAGACCTGGCAGATGACTGACACCCTAGCCCCTGAATACAAACGGACTTATCTTATAATAAGTTATATTCACAGAGATATGAAGTTTCTCAAACTGTATTTACTGTTATTTTCTGTTGCAGCAAAGATTGGAGTCTTCTACCTGATATTCTACGCAGTGCTGGCTGCACTCTTCTCAATCTGCATGTGGGTGTTCTTCCAAACTCTAGACCCTCGCATACCAAGGTGGCAGCTCAACCAGTCCATAATAGGTACATCACCAGGTAAGTCCTGAAATGGTGTTTTTGTCTGTAATTCTCATTATTGATTTAAGATCTAGCACTATATATTTTTTTTTCTCATGAATGCAAAGTTTTTATCAGTGTCACTGTGGCAGATTAGTGTGATACAGCAATTTTTGACCTCGATTTTATCCCCCGGTTTACTGAGGTAATATTTCAACATTGTTTTTTTGGGAACAGGCAAAATTTTAAGATGTTGGGTAAACTTCTACTCCCAAAAATTTTTAATAAAACCCAAGAAATTAATGCTTGTTTAATAGAAGATGAAGAGTTTTCTTATGTTAGTATTTAGTGAATAATTTTTAGGTATTACTTTTGAGTACCTTTAAATCAAGGAACAGACATGACATGAAGATTTTTCTTTTAGTATTTAAAAATTTATAAAAGTAATTTGATTCATATCACATGTTCACATACAGTTTACATAAAACATGTGGGCTAAGACTAAACTAAATATTCAAATCTACAGCGAATGAAAAAGTTGACCAGGATTGTGGTCTTTCCATGATATTTTTTTTATCAGTTACTACCACATTTTACAATAAAAAATTTATTTATAGTAGAATTCTATAAAGCATATTGTTTTAGCATATATTTTTGAAAAAATTAAAAGTTAAAGATGAGGCACGTCATCCCTCAAATAATTCTTAGTTTTATTACTGCAGTACAGGATAATGACCAGTTTTATAATTTAGCGCTCCAAATTCTAAAACCTCTTTTCCTCCTAAAATCTCTGCTCCTTTTAATAATTTATTTTGACAGACATATTATATATATATAAATATATATATATATGTGTGTGTGTGCGTGTGTGCGCGCATGTGTATGTGTAGTAGCCTGTATATTAATAGCTATCAACGAGTAATTGGACAACTGACATAGAAGTTTGTTGAAGTGTCGTACTTTGCATGCAGTAGTGAATTTGTAGTTGTCTGTGAACGGTTACAGATGAAAACTTTACCTTCGCAAAAAAAATGGGAAAACTTCTATTCAGTTCTGCACATAACATCGTGTCCAGTACTTTCTCACATACATATCATATTGTGTGTCTGAACATGTGTGTTAAACTCTGTTGTCCATTTACCTGGTTCACTTACCTGCTATCTAGAATACTTTCCCTACTAACTCGCTCTCTGGTGATCACACAGCCTCTTGAGTGAGGCTCACATTCAAGTAGGCTTTGCAATTTGTATGATACTCAAGTATGGGCATTTCCTGGTTGTGTGCCACATCTTACCTTTGAAAATGTTCTGGTCAACTGTACCTCCCCATTCAAGACTGGACCTGAAAACAGGTAAAGTTCAGGTACTTGGGGTCGCCACCCTGGCAAAGTGGGTTCTGTGATTGCCTTTGAATGGCAGCATCTTCCCCATCCTCTGGGGGATTGAGGTCCTCATTCTGACAGACCCATACTGTAGAGACTAAGTGGTGCCAATCTAACAGGCATCTTCTAGCTCATCACCATTATAATAATTTTGTGCTTGACCTTGTGTGTGTTCAGGTCTCGTCTTACAAATGAGAAGTATTAACTTATATTGCAGTGAAAATGGACTGTTCCAATGGAAAGCACATATTAAGAAATTACTATTTAAAAATAGCTTTTCTTTATTAAATACTGTGTTATTAAAGAGTACCACATTTTACTGGGAACAGTACTTGTTACCAATCAAAATTCTACATGGGAAGTTGCATTAATATCTTATAAATATCATCTTGTCGTTGTAATAGTTTTTCAGAGTGTATATTGAAATTTCTGGCATGTTAAGATCTGAATAATAGTTTCCTACACATTTTTACTATTATATAAGATATTCACTGCCTTTATTATTCCGTGATTACTGGTGGAAAATAATAAATAATGTAGGTATTTTTTATCATATTCCATCAGTAATCAGAGAATAATAAATGAAGTCAATATCTAACAATGTAAAAAGGCGTAGGAGAATATTATTTTAGTTCTTAATATACCAAAAAATTTTATACACACACTAAAAATCTAATTGCGACAAAAAGTTGATAAATATGAAATGTTAGTGTACCTTTTCCCTTAATAGAAATGGCCATAGTGCTTACTCCAGACAAGTGGTTCAGTGCTCTAATGTCCAGCATACTGGCCTGTCACCAGTGTGATAAGCTGGATAATGTATTGATTGGTGAAACTTGCAATTTTTATGCACATACTGCTAATTATTGGCAGGTTTCTGCTCACTACAAATGCAGTCCATCAAATTTTCTTTGTTATTTTATTTATTGATGACAGCTGAGAGTTGAAGACCTTCAGAAAAAACCTATGGCCCAACTTTATCAACTGCAACTTACTAAATCAACTTACAATTGATTTAGCACAGAACTTAGCACAGGCACAGAAAGTAGAATACATATGTTGGCATGACACATGACTCGTGTACAGCACACGCACAGAAAAATAGCACAGGGGAGGCGCACAGAAAGTAGAGCTATATTCTATCATTCCTGTGCATGTGCACCGTGCATGGCCAATCAGAACTTTGATACCAACAAGTTCATGTGAAAGTTAAAATGGCTGAAAAAGTAATGAATTTGACTAGTGCTNCAGAACTTTGATACCAACAAGTTCATGTGAAAGTTAAAATGGCTGAAAAAGTAATGAATTTGACTAGTGCTTTGACAGTTTGGCGCCATATTAACAGTCGTTTGTTTTAATTGAGATTGTTACTGTTCAAGTGGTGTATGTTAAGATGACCTGTATTTCAACAAATCGTGACACGAGCTGCAAAGTAAACTGAGCTGTCAACAGTATTTTTTCATTGAAATGTTACCAACACCACACACACAATTTACAGAGCATCATTTCCTTTAATTTCCAGGCCTNTTCATTGAAATGTTACCAACACCACACACACAATTTACAGAGCATCATTTCCTTTAATTTCCAGGCCTGTTTTGTTTAAACATCCATCGTTTCTGTGCGTGTGCTATTTTAACTGTAGCTTTCAGATTTGTGCTGTGTGTGTGTTCAGTGCTGTCGCACGTGCTAAATCAATTGTAGCCCGGCCTTAAGCCTCAAAGAGGCAAAATACTTGAAAACATGTTGAATTAATTAAGTAATAGAGGGAAGGTGTACGCATTAAAACCAAAACCTGTAGAATGTGAAGAAACACTGACTTGCCTTTATTATGACCGGATGGTTGCATGGTTGGTTCAATTCAATTTTGAGACACTTGTCATCACTTTTATGGCCCACCTCTTTCAACTCGTGTGAAATTTAAAAATAAAATAAAAAAGCTGCCAGACTGCAACATAAATGGTCTTCATGAAACACAAACTTCCTACCGTTCCTGCAGCATGAAGTGCAGCAACAGTATTCAGCCAGTGTAATGGACAAGCACTGCAGCATGAAGTGCAGCAACAGTATTCAGCCAGTGTAATGGACAAGCACTGCAGCATGAAGTGCAGCAACAGTATTCAGCCAGTGTAATGGACAAGCACTGCAGCATGAAGTGCAGCAACAGTATTCAGCCAGTGTAATGGACAAGCACTGCAGCATGAAGTGCAGCAACAGTATTCAGCCAGTGTAATGGACAAGCACTGCAGCATGAAGTGCAGCAACAGTATTCAGCCAGTGTAATGGACAAGCACTGCAGCATGAAGTGCAGCAACAGTATTCAGCCAGTGTAATGGACAAGCACTGCAGCATGAAGTGCAGCAACAGTATTCAGCCAGTGTAATGGACAAGCACTGCAGCATGAAGTGCAGCAACAGTATTCAGCCAGTGTAATGGACAAGCACTGCAGCATGAAGTGCAGCAACAGTATTCAGCCAGTGTAATGGACAAGCACTGCAGCATGAAGTGCAGCAACAGTATTCAGCCAGTGTAATGGACAAGCACTGCAGCATGAAGTGCAGCAACAGTATTCAGCCAGTGTAATGGACAAGCACTGCAGCATGAAGTGCAGCAACAGTATTCAGCCAGTGTAATGGACAAGCACTGCAGCATGAAGTGCAGCAACAGTATTCAGCCAGTGTAATGGACAAGCACTGCAGCATGAAGTGCAGCAACAGTATTCAGCCAGTGTAATGGACAAGCACTGCAGCATGAAGTGCAGCAACAGTATTCAGCCAGTGTAATGGACAAGCACTGCAGCATGAAGTGCAGCAACAGTATTCAGCCAGTGTAATGGACAAGCACTGCAGCATGAAGTGCAGCAACAGTATTCAGCCAGTGTAATGGACAAGCACTGCAGCATGAAGTGCAGCAACAGTATTCAGCCAGTGTAATGGACAAGCACTGCAGCATGAAGTGCAGCAACAGTATTCAGCCAGTGTAATGGACAAGCAGATATCCCCGCAGCATGTTCTTTGTCCGCTCTCGTCTAAAGCAACTTTACTGCTAAGGCGTGCAGCTGTTTTCTGTGGTGGGCGCCAGCGGCAGGAGNTTGTCCGCTCTCGTCTAAAGCAACTTTACTGCTAAGGCGTGCAGCTGTTTTCTGTGGTGGGCGCCAGCGGCAGGACTCACATGATATTTTGTACACGTGTGCAATTTAAAATAAAGTTTGTGACTTGTAGATTAAGGCTTGTCTGTTGATGTTGCCAAAAATTATGTTAGAAGAAAATTTATAATATTACAGATTTAAAGTCTTTGTTCCATAAAAGAACAGAGCAAAGTCATTTTCGGGGAATTNGAAGAAAATTTATAATATTACAGATTTAAAGTCTTTGTTCCATAAAAGAACAGAGCAAAGTCATTTTCGGGGAATTGGCCCGGTGGCCTGGGAACCTTCCAGCCTGTGTGGCTGGTTGGGATTATGAAAACCAGCAGGTGAAATGGTAGCTGCCATGCTCAGCTAAGTGCTCTTTTTAATAGCCTTCATGTTGTAATTCTATAGAAAAAATTTTTTACTTATTGGGAAATGATGGGTGTAAATTTCTAATTTGAGGTGTAAATTTTGCTACGATATTTCATGGCAAATTACTGGTGAGACAAATTTTGGAGATAATAAGTTAGTGTTGTAGAAAATTTTGCTGAACCGCCTCACTGCAAAATACACCGAGTGTTTCAAAACGATACATCCAATTTCACAAGGTTATTTCTTTTAAACCAACGTACAGAGAACCATGCAGTAAAGAGTGAAATACATATCTGACAATAACATTTTTCTTACAATTATCATAAATGCTCAATATGCCACCCTGCAGAAGAATGCCATACATCTACACAATAGTAAAACTCATCCCACACATTAGCGAGCATGTCTGGTGTTACTACAATCACTGCTGTTGTTATGCGGTTTTGAAGTTCGTCCATTGTTTTAGAAAGGGGCTGCACAAAANTGGTGTTACTACAATCACTGCTGTTGTTATGCGGTTTTGAAGTTCGTCCATTGTTTTAGAAAGGGGCTGCACAAAAACTGAATCCTGCACAAACCTCCGCAAGGTGAAATCACAGACAGTGAGATTGAGCGACCTTGGTGGCCAGTGGTGTAATGCCAAATCAGTAGTCCCTGATCCTTTGAGCTCGTTGTAATGACGCAATATACTTAAATTTTCGGGACTTGGGTGTAGAATTCTTTCGTATGTATGAAGCTCGGGAAAGTTTCAGTATATTTTTATCGGGTTTCAGTTTTAAGCCGTGGTGGCAGGTTCCCACGTTTGATTATCAAGCAGACGTGTACTTTTGTAGTTTAATGGGCGGACGTTTGCTGTGTTCGTTTATCAGGAGTCCGGTAGTGTTTCATTTCAAACATCGTGTTTCTTTTTAAGCGTCAACATTAATTAGATTAGTTCCTTCGGCACCGTTTTGTTATACGAGAAGTTCGTTATCCGGAGGTGAGTGCGTCAACAAGTTTTTGTGGACTGCGAAGTCGTTTTTGTTGACAGCACAGTTTTAGTTTCCTGCGACGCAGTTACGATATCGGTAACGGGCACAGCAGTATCGATGTCAGGCGGAGCGTGGGACAGCGCAGTTCTCACGCTGCTGCGAGATGATAGGCGCTTATCGCAGGAGAAGGGGGGCGATAGGCCAATATATACTGGTGGTGCCTATCGCCTGGGCAACAAAGTAATCAACTGCTGAAGAGGACGCGTAGGGCGTGTGACGACGCATGAGGCGTGAATAATTTAACCCACACCGGCAAGCACCCGCGACCGTTAATTCTTTTCAAATCATTTCTTTTCAACTTAAACTAAATTCTATCTACTTATTTCCGCCGGTGTGGGGGGTCGTTAGGGTGCCAGGAGGGAACGAGCATCCCTCCTGCCTTCTTAAATTAGTCTTGCGATGCAAGCTTTGAGACATTAACATAAACGGTAAACCACTGTGACGCTGTTCTGTACTTGGATATTTATCTGAACGGTTCGTACTCTGCATACTGGACATTCGTATGTGAACTGTGTCATTCAAAGGATAAATAAAGTATATAACAAACTAACTTCGAACTTGAACTTTCTTTCATAATCAACGAACATCCAATGGTACTGAGTCTCGTGTTTCTACCCCGAGCAAGCCGAGGCAAGTAAACAGTCTGTAGTGTACGCGGCGAAACGTTACAAGATGGCGCCCGCCTAACCTTGTGCGGCTTTAATATAATAAATATGCCTTAACAATCAAAGACGTTTCTTTACATCGTTGTTCAGGAATGTTCGAACTTGCAAGTGCCAGTGCGGTGGTGCTCCGTCCTGCTGGAAAATTAAATCAGTGGAATCTGGCTGTAACTGTGGGAAAAGCCAGTTATATAAGATTTGCAGGTGCAAGGTTCCAGTGCAAGTGTTGTCAGGAAAAAAGAATGAACCACANCTGTAACTGTGGGAAAAGCCAGTTATATAAGATTTGCAGGTGCAAGGTTCCAGTGCAAGTGTTGTCAGGAAAAAAGAATGAACCACAAACCTTTTCTCGAGAAACTATGTAGAACACATTCTCTTTAAGGGAGACTCTCTCATGCTCAGTTACGGCATGTTGCTGCTGTGATCCCTTTTTCCATACATTGTGGCGGTTCACCGTACCAACCTGTTGATTTACACAACCTGTCTGTTGAAACTGCTCATGCCAAAGTCAATTGCTTGGAGCAGTAGGGGGTGCAGTGCCATACTCTTGCCGAAAATGACGCTGCACAGTTGTCATATTCTTGCAATTGTTGAACTGGAGAATGCAAAAGGCCTTCTGTTGTGGGGTCATTAACCTGACACGTACTGAAGTAGCTCGCCTGCTGGCTACACACCGTCTACGCACTAGGGAGGCACCTAGCAGCAACCAAGTGAAACATGTCAATCCTCTCTTAACAGAGAAAAGACATGTTTGCTGCAGTGTGGGACCCCGACATGGTTCAACCGAGCACCGAGTTGGCACCCAAGTGATTCAGTGGCCACTGCAGAGGGAGGGGGGAAGCATATTGAGCATTTTTGACACAGTTTAAAAGACGTAGCATTTTGAAATTGTATGAATCTTTTTGAAACATCCTGTACTGGCGAGACAATCTGTAGATATATTATGGGTAGTGTAGTTGAAAATTGATTAAGTTGCCTAAACTCACCAGTTATGTGCCACGAGGTGCTAAAGGATACGTTGGCCCATTACGCTGGCTGAACACTGCTAGTGCATTGGTTGAGGTGCCACACTTAATGCTGCAAGAAAGGTGCAAGGTTTGTTTTTCATCAATACAATTCATAAAGCATTCTAGTGATTATTTTTTTGTTCCATATGGTCTGAAAAAGGTAGGTCATCATAAGAGACACCAAGCAACTCAACTATAACTGTAAAAATGATCAGATAGCCTTGTACAATGTTCAAATAGAACAGTATCTTGCCTGAAGGACTCAGCTGACACGTGAAGGAGAATTAAGTTTTGATGTGATTTGGGAATTGCAGAAGCCAGTAGTAGAAGAAATCGGGTCAGAGTGCTGTGTCTTGTTCCTGAAGGTAATTCCATAAGCATTATTCTCTCTGGAATGCATTTTCCTGNAATCGGGTCAGAGTGCTGTGTCTTGTTCCTGAAGGTAATTCCATAAGCATTATTCTCTCTGGAATGCATTTTCCTGCTTGATTTCCTGCCAGACCACCAGAGAGCAGCAGCCCTCGCAGTTGTGTGGCATGTGTTATGAAAAAGAACAATCACAATGATCACAATGTCTGGCCTTTGAGTCAACATGTTATCTTGCATTGAAATTGAAGAACCTCTATCATTCTGGTTTATATTTTTGTATGTTTTTCTTCCCCACTCACAATATTTGTTTCATTATCATCAAAAATAAAACAGAGAAAATATAACTTCTTACAGGAAACAGTGATTTTTTTTTTAAATTTATTACTGCCAATTCTTTTGTTATATGTATCACTTGTAAATATTTCAAATGTAATGCTAAAAAATTTTCAAAAATTTTTGCAATAACTTTTTAACTCCAGTCTTAAAACTAATGGCATTCAGTAAAATATGAGATCGCAATTTTCAAAAAAGTATATGAGCATTTAGTAAAGTTGTATGTAGAAACATAGAAATTTTTTTAATGTGAATAATTTGATGTTAATTACTAGAGAAAATGACTGTAATTTGTTTGGATGTGTAGGCCTTGGTTTCCGGCCCATGCCACCAGCGGACAATGTNTTACTAGAGAAAATGACTGTAATTTGTTTGGATGTGTAGGCCTTGGTTTCCGGCCCATGCCACCAGCGGACAATGTAGAGAGCACCCTTATATGGTACAAGGCAACAGATGAAATGAACTACAAGCACTGGACTGACAGCTTGAAGCAATTCCTGGAAGGTAAGCAAGTTGTTCTGGTGAAAATATTAGTTCTCAGAATTACAGATGCAGCAAATGGAATGGAGTATGGTACTAGAGATTTAATACAATTTTTTGGGGCAGTTTACAGGAAACCAGGTTTGACGCCAGGTCGTGGTGAAAATATTTACAGCTGCGACTATGGTAAACCCCCTCACAAAGGGCAGGTGTGCAACGTAGATGTGAAGAACTGGGAACCCTGCACTGAAGAAAATAGGTTCAACTATCACAAGTCATCACCATGCATTTTTATCAAGCTGAACAAGGTACAATGATTCCTGAAGTTGGCCTGTAATTGGCATTTGAGACTGTAGCAGCAAAAAAACATTGTACGTTAACTGTTTTACCAACTTTGTGTGACCTCTAAATTGCCTTAATTTATGTGCCTGAATCCCTGAGATTAAGCACTTTGTAACATGGCCAACTATTTAAGTTAGATAATTATCTTTAGGTCAGTGTTCTGGTAGGTATTACAGTCTTGTGACAAAAGGGAGTAGCTCATAATTGACTTTTTATAATTAATTAAACATATAACTTAATAATACTACTGAACTTATTAAAATAATTTAATTATCTACAGAAAGTAGTATGAAAATACTGCAACTTATAGTAAGAACAAAGTTATGGTGAAAATATACTGTTCCAAAGAAAGAATAAATGTAATTTGTTAGAATTGACTTTAATAAGTCTGAAATCTTTCATGAAGTTATTATGCTGGCATGTATAAATTAATCTTAATATACAATTATTTAATTCCAGTATACTTTGTGTTTAACATTAAAATTCATAAAGTTTGTTATTAAATTTTAAATGCTAAGAAATCAGATCTGTGTGTTGAAACTATTACATCCTCAGCCGGTAGTCTTAAGACTATTAATCTCATGTGGTTAGTTAGAATATTAATGGAATTTCTTAACTTACTGTTCTTCTGATTGATGACCAAGAAAATACCACCAGGTTAACTGCAACGATGGTGACTGCGTAGATCTTGACCGACATAAACTAGGGTATTCCTCAGTACCATAACACAGATGAATCTTGTATTTCCTTTCTTCAATCTGGTCCTCAGGATATTTGATGTGGATTCTATTAAATCTGGAATTGATCTTAAAACATTACTTCCAATTTATTTTTAACATGGAAAACTTACAGATGTTTTTCCAAAAAAATTCCTAGNATTGATCTTAAAACATTACTTCCAATTTATTTTTAACATGGAAAACTTACAGATGTTTTTCCAAAAAAATTCCTAGTAACAAAGGTTTTGTTTATTTTTTTCCCCATGATTGGAATTGGAAAGGGCATATTAATGTCTTCCGGTTTTATACCTGAAGGCTTATCAGGGGGCGACTTATGAACTAAGTAAAACCTGACTTAAACTAACATTCATGCCTTACCTAGGATTTGAACCCAGAACCTCCCTCACCTCAGACTGGCGGCGCACCAACCTAGTGCACCACGGGAGGTCGGCAATTTTCCCAGAGATTAGGACAACATTTTTATGTTTATTATCCACGAAAGAAGAAAATACAACCTCTACAAACCATATGTCTTGGGCCCTAATTTAAATACAAATACGTGATTTATCCTTTACACTGACACTCACATTTAGAAATCTGATTCAATAATGTTTCAACAAATATTTTATTGTGCTAAAATATTAACTCTAAATACATCTTTTATGTACATATGTTACAACTTAGATTATCATGAGCGGTTTAATGTAAAAATAAATTATTAGGAAAATAAAATGGATGCTGTTAAGAAAATGGATAACACCATTTCACACACTTCACAAAGATAAACCCAGCAAATGCTATCCAGTAGTTATTTTCATAGTTTTTGAAACCAAGTCAACATAAATATGTAATAAGGTATTGTTTTATCACAGTTATTAATAACTGTAATAAAACAAGGCACTTGCTGATTAAAATAANAAATATGTAATAAGGTATTGTTTTATCACAGTTATTAATAACTGTAATAAAACAAGGCACTTGCTGATTAAAATAACCTATATATTTACATTGGAATAAAACTTTTAAATTAAGAACTCATGACAGACATGCATTTTGTACATATGTTAATAAACTATAATTATATTTTCCAACAGAATGCATTCTGTGCACATGTTTTGTCCAAGCTAACTATGTTCGTATGTTTATCAGACTGGTGTAAAAAACATTAAAATTTTTATCTCTTATTGAAGAATGTTAATACATTATTCAAATTTTTATTCAGGGTGAAACTGTTGATTCGTCAAAGGCATTACAGCAGTGTACTGCAGCAGTTATTTTTATTAACAGAGCTAATTCAAGTGTCTGGTCCAACTGATTTTGACAGTGGTGCTTTCAGCATACCAGAAAAAAAAGGAAAATTTTTTTTATACTCAATTTTTTTTGGTATACTGTACATAGATTTTTTCCATCAATTTAACACCTTTACATACAGTATTCCAAGATGTTTTCAAAATTTTCATTTTAAGTTAATAACGTACCTACCAAATATGTATTATTTACCACCCAATGTGCATACTAATATATACCTACTAGTTGAACCNAGTTAATAACGTACCTACCAAATATGTATTATTTACCACCCAATGTGCATACTAATATATACCTACTAGTTGAACCTAAGATGATCTTGGCATGGAAATAATTATCCTTTTTCTGTCAACATTAAGATGCTATCTTTACTAGATGATTAAATGGTGATATTACTTAACTTTAAGAGTTAGGTAATGAGAAAATTAAAGTAGCCAATTGCAGGGACTTACAAGCACAGGTTGCAACATTTGTTAACAAGGTTTATTCTGAACGTTGACAAGAATTGTTTTTCTTGTACTATATGTGTTTTATTTTTCAGATCTATAATTGGGTCCCTGAGTTCTACAACAGCTCTGTGGGTTTACCTGCAGAAATGCCAAATGATCTGAAAAATTACATTGCTGATCTCGAGATGAAGAATTCTACTCACATGGTAGGCATTCATGTATTATAAAGTGAAATGTGGTTGTTTCCATTCAGATTTAGCCTATCCCACTTGCTGATGATCATTTTTATGTGATTGTATCATAAATAATGCTTGGATGATTTCAAAGTATATGAGATATAAATAATTATTTAATGTAGATATGTGTTTCTTCTTCTTCTTTTGGAATAATGGCAAATTCTAGGAATTGTGTAATTAGTAATAATCAAATATTTCCCTCATAGAACATGTCATTGTAAAATCATGTAGGGCCAACATTTTTTTTTCAAGTTCCCCCATTACATGTGTTCACTCTTTGTTACACATTATGAGGCATTAGATATGTTTGTTCTTTAAGAGGGTTTATCACAAGACTAGAAAATGTGTACTTCAGCTTAACAGAATGCAAGTAGCATGACGTCCTTCTNAGTTAATAACGTACCTACCAAATATGTATTATTTACCACCCAATGTGCATACTAATATATACCTACTAGTTGAACTTAAGATGATCTTGGCATGGAAATAATTATCCTCTTTCTGTCAACATTAAGATGCTATCTTTACTAGATGATTAAATGGTGATATTACTTAACTTTAAGAGTTAGGTAATGAGAAAATTAAAGTAGCCAATTGCAGGGACTTACAAGCGCAGGTTGCAACATTTGTTAGCAAGGTTTATTCTGAACGTTGACAAGAATTGTTTTTCTTGTACTATATGTGTTTTATTTTTCAGATCTATAATTGGGTCCCTGAGTTCTACAACAGCTCTGTGGGTTTACCTGCAGAAATGCCAAATGATCTGAAAAATTACATTGCTGATCTCGAGATGAAGAATTCTACTCACATGGTAGGCATTCATGTATTATAAAGTGAAATGGGGTTGTTTCCTTTTCAGATTTAGCCTATCCCACTTGCTGATGATCATTTTTATGTGATTGTATCATAAGTAATACTTGGATTATTTCAAAGTATATGAGATATAAATAATTATTTAATGTAGATATGTGTTTCTTCTTCTTCTTTTGGAATAATGGCAAATTCTAGGAATTATGTAATTAGTAATAATCAAATATTTCCCTCATAGAACATGTCATTGTAAAATCATGTAGGACCAACATTTTTTTNATGTAATTAGTAATAATCAAATATTTCCCTCATAGAACATGTCATTGTAAAATCATGTAGGACCAACATTTTTTTTTCAAGTTCCCCCATTACATGTGTTCACTCTTTGTTACACATTATGAAGCATTAGATATGTTTGTCCTTTAAGAGGGTTTATCACAAGACTAGAAAATGTGTACTTCAGCTTAACAGAATGCAAGTAGCATGACGTCCTTCTNCTTTAAGAGGGTTTATCACAAGACTAGAAAATGTGTACTTCAGCTTAACAGAATGCAAGTAGCATGACGTCCTTCTGTGTGTGTCACATTCAGATACCAACACAACAGCTATCTGGCTCTCTCCCCCCCATGCCCCCCCCCACACACTTTGACTCACCTTCAAGTTTCCTGTCTGTCAGGCGCACATTCGTTTACTCATTCAGGGAGATGCGCAGTACCTTTGTAGCAGTAATTTTTCTTGTAAAAGTCGCGGCAGCTACAGTGGGGCAAAGTATTTAATTAAAATTACAACAAAGCTTCTAAAGGAAAAATCTAATTCTGAACTGGAGTTTGTAAAATCTGTCCTAAGTACGCCCAAAAAATAGTGAACAGTGTTACAAATGCAATTTACATGTGAAAATAGCACAATTGATTTATTACTCATGTCAATATATTGTAATCGGCATCACATGATTAAGCGGTAGATGGAAGCAGAGTTGTAGATATAGTTCCAGGGCACCAGGCATTGATTTTGTGCACTGCTATGCAGTGAGCAGAGACTTATCATGGTCATGACGCCACCACGTGGCTGGTCGGGTGAGGCCAATGACACTACCGAGATCTTCTGCTCCACTGTTTGCCGCGGAGCACACCAAACACAATTACAGGATAGCTGGGTCACTAGAGCGTATGAATTAAGGGCAACTACGTGCACATTAAATCCAAAGCCACCTGGCATTTAATTGGCAATAAAACACAACAAAATGTGCGGGGCGCTATAAAAACTCAATTACAATAAGGATAATAGTACAAAAGCACTGCAGCAATAAAACACTTACATGAGGCCTCATCTGCACCAGCCTGAGGTAGACAGTAAGTTACGTATGAAAGATAAAGCCCTGAGGCATCATAATTATTTAAGGGCCCACAGAGACAGAATGACCAGATCAGTGAATGCAAAGTTACCCCTGCAAGCCACACGGCATGCACCCATCTGGCTTGAGTTCTGAGGAGAGACTGCCCAATGGCTGTTGGAAGTGAGGACACAAGCCTGCATTGGAAGTGGTGGCCCCATGCAGAACACATGCGTGGAGATTGAAGTGTGATAGAAATGGAAAGAGCACAAAATTAACACTAGTTTACGAAAACGTGCACAGGAATGCATGGCAAAGCAAATACACAGAAACCTTAATCACCAACATGAACTCTTCTTTCGCTGGTCTTTGACCGTCAACCAATCTTCAGTGCACTTTACACACGTGCAGAAGCACAGAACACATGCGTCACACACATCACACAACCCTGCGCCTCGTGCACGCGTGGCCCATGACGGGCCTATGCCAGCCGAGGAGTGAGGTCAGATGACAATGTTGTATACAATTTCTGTTGATTAGCTGTATAAAATTTTCATGTATGAAATATATTGCCCACAATCACTAAATTTACGAACGTATATGAGTGCATTGCAAAGTTTAAGCAGCTTAAGCGATAGTGATGAATACTTTCTTAAAATGTACATTTATCTTCAGCATTGATGTGCTTGTTCCACATCCTTTTAAAAATTATGGCCTGTAACAAGAGCAATTAGTAGGTACTGCACTCTACTGGAGGCACTGTGCTATGTGATAAGAAAGAAGCAAATGTATGCTAAAAAATGTTTACACCAAAATTCATTCCAGATTAGAACATTACTATGCTGCAAGCAAAATTTACTTCATTCACATAATAATTTGTTAAATTTTTTGTAAAAGGAAATGATGTCTTCATTAATAAATATGTATAGTAATATTTTGTATCTGTGGTCTTGCCATGTTAGTCAAGCAAAATAATAAATTATCAAGTGTTTTTTTTATTTATTTATATATATATAATTATACATATATATATATATATATAACATTTAGGTATATAAATATGAATCTTTTTAATTTCTGTAAGATATAAAAAAAAATTTGGCCCCAAATTTGCCNTATATAAATATGAATCTTTTTAATTTCTGTAAGATATAAAAAAAAATTTGGCCCCAAATTTGCCGCCCTAGGCTCTAGCCTACTCAGCCTGCTGGTAAATCCGTCACTGATTAAAGCATGCATGTGTGTTCATGAGAGTACATGACTGTGCCTACGTGCTACACGGCCGCCACAAATTTTTCGGGTAATTATTTGCTACTACTGAAGAAATGATGGAGGTAAGGATTATCAAGAACATCATCACAACATTATTTTTGTTGTGTACTTGCTGCTATCACATCATTAAAACATGCTTGTAAAGTATATCAATACATACATTTAACAAAAATACAGAATTCAAATACAACAAAAAAAAATTTAACGCCACATTTTATCTAACTATAATTATCACATTTAACTGCTAATTTAAGTGATAGACACAACTGTTTTAAAGAACCAGATGAAGCAATTTTTGCATAGTACACTAATAAACATGTAACAATTTATATATATATATATATAAAATTGTTACATGTTTATTAGTGTAAATTATTTTGAAAAGGTGTATTGCAGAGGAAATGCAGTCATTTCAAGACAACGACGTTTGGGAAGTTGTTGATACTCCAGTGAACGTAAAAATAGTGCGATGTAGGTGGGTACTAAAAAAGAAACTTAATTGTGACAATACAGTGAGATATCGTGCACGATTAGTAGCTAAAGGTTATACGCAGAAAGCCGGTGTAGACTATCAAGAAACCTTTTCTCCAGTTATCAGACATTCGACCTTACGATTATTGTTAGCTTTGAGTGTACAGCAAGATATGGACATTACTCACTTAGATGTCACAACAGCCTTTCTTAATGGTCACCTTAAAAATAGCATTTTTATGCATTTACCAGAAGGTTTTCCTGTCATTAATTCAAATAAAGTGTTAAAATTAAAAAAGGCTGTTTATGACTTGAAACAGTCGTCACTTGTTTGGTATCAAAGAGTAGAGGAAACATTGCGTATTTTAGGATTTAGTAAAAGTAAAATAGAGCCTTGTGTTTTTATGAAAAATCATAACAATGATAAGAAAACTATTGTTGGTATTTATGTAGATGATTTCTTGATATTTTCAAACTGTAAGTCTGAAAACAATTGTCTAATATAAGCTTTGAGTCAAGAATTTAAAATAAAGAATCTGGGTCAAGTCAAGCAATATTTAGGAATAAGAGTTAATGTTAAAAAAAATTCAAATGTAATTACTATAAATCAACAGCATTATATCGAACAATTGTTAAAAAAAAATTTGATATGTCTGACTGTAATACAGCTGAAACTCCCATTGAGTGCAAGTTAAATATTGAAAAGTCAAACATCTGTGAAGAGAATTTACCTTATCAAAAATTGATTGGTAGCTTGATGTATTTAGCTGTAATGACTCGACAAGATATAGCTTATTGAGTAAGTTACTTAAGTCAATTGAACAATTCTTATTCACACATTCACTGGAATTATGCAAAAATAATTTTGAAGTATTTGTTAAAGATAAAAGACTATTGTTTAAAATATTCTAAAGGAAAAGCAGAATTACAAGGATTTGTAGATGCCAATTGGGCAAGTGACGCTATAGATAGGCGGTCATACACAGGATTTTGCTTTATGAAATCTGGTTCTGCTGTTTCTTGGGAGAGTAAGAAACAACGAACAGTAGCTTTAAGTAGTTGTGAAGCAGAATACATGGCGCTGTCAGAAGCTTGCATGTAGTCATTTATTTACAGAACTTGAGTTAGAAATAACAGGTTTTTGTTGTAAAACTGTCCTATACAATGATAGTCAGAGTGCATTGAAGCTGGCAAATAATCATCAGTCTCACAAACGTTCTAAACACATTGATGTGCGTTACAATTTTATTAGAGAGACAATAAATAATGATATTGTTGAAACAAAGTATTTGCCAACTAACGAAATGCCCGCTGACTTATTGACCAAGGGTTTAGCTAGGGTAAAACATTATAAGTTTATGGAATTACTTGATATTGTCAAAAAGTGATTTATTATCATCATGTTATATATGCTATGTACAGAGAGTTTGTTATTTTGATATAGTGGGGGTGTTATAAATTGATATCAAAATATATATTATCNTATATGCTATGTACAGAGAGTTTGTTATTTTGATATAGTGGGGGTGTTATAAATTGATATCAAAATATATATTATCACCATTTAATGGAGATTTAATGTAACTTTGTACATAGATCTATCTCTATGTATTGTCAATAGTGAACTTTTTTCTGTCTATCATAGTGTATGGTATAAGTAAATAAATAAATGTGAACTAGTGAACTGAAATTCATACGTTTTATTAACTTGGATATAGCAGTTCGCATGGCTCTATGTACACCAGCGACAAATTGTTCGGGTGAGAGACGCTTTTCTTGCTTAAAACGGGTGAAAAATTATCTAAGATCTACCTTAAGCCAAGAAAAGCTAAACGCCTTAGCTCTTTTGTGCATAGAGTCAGAACTAATGAACAAGATTTCATACGACAATATAATTGATGATTTTGCCAATAGAAAATTGCGCAAAAAGGAATTGTAAAACTTTCATAACTTAATTAATTGAATTTCATCAACATCATCAGCCGGATTGTTACCAGATAATTGAATATATTGTTTTTAAACTGTAAGTAAGCGCAATAAAAATTATTTAATTACGTTTACCGAATGTACATTATTGTGTAAGTAGTATTGAGACATACCTTACCCCGCCGTATTAGTAGTACATGATTGAGCTTTTATTAGCTCAGAAATATACCCAAAAACTATTTCTTGTGCAATCTTAACTAAATCGTTGGGTTGTAAAAATAATCTAGAAACTGACACATCAATCCCCAGTTCACAATCATACTAATTATGGGGAAAAGGTGGTGTAATTAGGACGATAGTGCAAAAATCATAAAGTTACAATTTCATTGACAAAAAAATTGTAATTAATATGATTGTGAACTAGGGTATCCAATTGTAGAGGTCTGTAGGGGCGGCAAAATTTGAATAGCCTACTGGCGGCAAATGTGTAAATCCGCCACTGCCTTTAATGAAAAATAGGGCGTCGTGGTGGTGTAGTGGTCAGAGTACTCACCTTCCAAAAAGGCGAATCAAGTTTGATTCCCGGCATAGTCACTCCCAGATTTATGCATGTGAGAATTGTTCTCGATGATGCCGTTGGTCGGCGGATTTTCTCGGGGAGAGTCGCCCAAACCTCTCCACTCAACTCCGCTTTAATGAAAATATGATTTTTTTATATCAAATTTATTGTATTTATGTCTATTTGCTTTGTGCAAGTTCTTGTATAACTTACAGTGGTAATTGTATTTTCAGCTGAACACTGTGTGGGTAAGCTGTGCAGGAGAGAACCCTGCTGATGTGGAATATCTTGGCAGAATAGAATACATTCCCCACCGAGGATTTCCAGGCTATTTTTATCCATATGAGAACTCAGTTGGCTACTTGAGTCCCATCCTCGCCATTCATCTTGTGCGGCCAAGAAGTGAGCATGTCATTCTGCTGTTTAGTTTTTAAGAAAGATGAAAAAATCTTGACATATAAGAAATTTGTAATTTCCACAGAGCAAAATTTTTAGCAGAACTTTTGACAGTTTTCGTTGTTGTTTCTTCATTAGAAAATGGGTTTGTTTATTAATTTGAAGACAGTTGAATCATCAACCTTGCAAACAGTGGTGGTGATTGGGTGCCAAAATAATTAGGGGGGGGGGGCAAGGATTTTTTTTTGCAACTTTTTTTCATTTTCCTCACTAGTGATGCTGACAAATGAACAAGCAGTTACGAAGATTGTCTTCGGCAAAAATAGTGAAATTACAACAAAATCGCGAACTTACTAGAACTGCCACATCAAAATGAAATAAGCCCATTTTATATTTATAGTGTTAAAAATAATATGTCACAGACTAGTTAAAATTACAGAAAATATGTTGTCTGTACAATGTTTAGTTTCTGCTATCATTTTACATTCTTGGGTTGGTAGTGTGTTTGTGACATGTCTACATTTTATGGCTTGAAATAACACCTTTGCCTAATGCATGAAAGTATCACCTGTCTACTTAGTTGCTCTTTAACTGAAGATGCATAAGAAAAGTTCACATGGTAATTTTATAAATTATTTAGTTTTCAAAAGCTTAACTAAAATAATTTATGCAAAAATGGCAAGTAAAAAAAGGGGAGGGGGATTGTTCTCCTTTGCCTTCACTCACTTAACAAAAGGAGTAACAGTGATTAATTATAACTGTGTAGGAAAAATTAATTTTTCAAAAACCGTTTAATGACGTTAAAATTTTTCAAATGTTTTGCTTCCTGTCTGTATCACTTCATATTTCCTTAGTGTACTGCAACATTATGGAAATTACAAAAATCTTCACAACAATTTTAGATGTTTCCTGTTATACGTCAGTAAAATAAAATATTTAATTAAGACATAAAATTGTTTGTTACTAAAAATATAATTATATAATATAAAAACATTTATGTAACGGAAAATAGAAAATTCACAACTATTTCAGCAACTTTCTTTGTGGAATAGTTATTATTATGAGTATGATACAACATTTTTTCTAGGAACTATACATGTGTGCATATTAAATACTGTGGATTCTCTATCCATAGTTTCTCAGGGGACTGAGAAAAAATTTCAACACATGTGGACTTGCAATGAATACGGTCTTGAAATGCAGATAAATAAAAAATGGGACCACAGAATACAGGATAAAAGAATAACCCAACTTTGAAGGTCTATAATATCAAAACCAAACAACCTACAACCTTGATTGACCAATCAATTGAACCGTGGAACCGTGAAGTTTGTTTACCATACATTCATAGATGCTCAATGTGACCACCATGAGCGGCCTGAACGACATCTACGCGATAATCAAACTCGTTCCACGCTCTTGTCAGCATTTCCAGTGTTACGGTTTGGATGGCATTCGTAACTCTCGGTTTGAGGTGGTAGCGAGCTCGTATTTGACACGTCAATGTGAAGGGGACAGTCTGATGTTTTCTTTATGGTGCGCCACCCCATTGAAACCTAGCTGTTCGCGGATACCTGAATGAGACGTTGCCGCAATGCTGGATTGGTCGAGGAGCAGCTGGTGACCAGGCTCTTCATCACTGGCCCCCAAGAAGCCCGGATCGTACTTCGTGCGATATTCTATGGGGGTACATCAAGGATCAAGTGTTTCATCCACCATTGCCAACTAACATTGACAACCTCAAAACGTGAATTACCGACGCCATCCAAACCGTAACACCGTAGATGTCATTCGGGCTGCTCATGGTGGTCACATTGAACATTTACGAATGTATGGTAAACAAACTTCACAGTTCCATGGTTCATTTGATTGGTCAATCAAGGTTGTAGGTTGTTTGGTTTTGATATTATAAACTTGTATGTTCCATGGCTGCGGGATTTCTATCCATCCCGAGTTCAATACATAGAGGTTCCACTGTATGTCAAGCCTGCAAAACATTAATTTGGTTATTTTGTAAGCTTCAAAGTTGACAAAATGCAAATCACAAAAATAAGTAATGAGTTTTGCAGGCAAAATTGTTTATATGACAATTTTGTTAACAAGTAGCATGACCTGGAAGATGGCAGATGTGCATAACCTTGAGACGTGAAAACCCAAATTTGAGCTAACTAAAACTGGTGTGCCTTTCTGATTTCATATTACCTGTGCAAAGTTGTATTTATTTTAATTGACTAAGAAATTATATGTAAGGTTTTACATTTTTATTTCAAAAAAGAATATAATTTTTTTATTTACAGAGAAATCCCTTTTTTACACTTCTCAAGGACCAGGAAAAAGTGTTACACATTGCAGGAAAGTGTAAAAAGAGAAAAATTTATTCTGTAAATGGAAAATTTAGTTTTGCAATCTTTATAGTTGTCGCGAGGGGTATGTAGGNAAAAAGAGAAAAATTTATTCTGTAAATGGAAAATTTAGTTTTGCAATCTTTATAGTTGTCGCGAGGGGTATGTAGGTTATACAGGCACTGTATTTGTAAGTTTCTAGTGGTAGTATCACAAATTCAAAAATTTAAGGTAATAGTTTAAATACTGAGTAGAAAATAAGGAAGGCACACTTAAGAGTAGAATTTTATTGAATTATGCAAATAGCCTGTGACAGTTTTCCTGCCTCCAGGAGTGTTATGTGTATTACATTGATAAGTGCCTGCAGTGTTGTAATTGTGTACAATATTTCAGCTGGTATCCTGATCAACATTGAGTGCCGAGCGTGGGCGCGTAACATTCAGCATGATCGGCACGAGAGGGTCGGCATGGTCCATTTTGAGCTGATGATTGACTAGTATCATCCAGCTTTCATCCCGGCAGCTGAAATGAACAGGACATTACATGCCTTTAACATGTTGTGTTTATTTGTGTGCGTTGCAGTAAAAACAGAAGTGATAGGTGACTGTTATTATTGCCAGGCCTTGTAGTGTTGGTACGATTGCCTGAGCAGTCAGCTTTCCAGTAGCAAAACTAAGGGATTTAAATGGCTGGAGAAAGTATTTCTCATTTAAAAGTATTACGCACATTAAAATTTTGTGTATTGAAACAGTTCTGTGATGGTGATAATATCAAAGCGTATGTATGTGTCTGTTTTAAATGGCAGCATTCACCACATTTTGAGCCTTATAGAAACTGTAAGNTAATATCAAAGCGTATGTATGTGTCTGTTTTAAATGGCAGCATTCACCACATTTTGAGCCTTATAGAAACTGTAAGTACTGTACCTTGAAGAATTATAGTGAATCGCCGTACTGTTTGTCTGTCTTTTTTTGTCATTCTGTTGGGAAAACCTGTGCATGTTATGTATCATTTAAATGAAACAATATGGAGTAAAATATGAAATACACGTGGGATGATCTGTGGCAACAAGAAGTGTTTCACAGAGTAAGACTACAATGCAGTCATGTTCTACATGTGTTTGAACATCTGCAGAACTTGCCACAAATGCGTACTACAGATTTGTGATCTGTTATTGTATAACATCTTAATTGGTACATAAAAATATTTAAATAGAAATTGCTTTTAGATTATATTGGTTCAGTTAAAAAGGAAAAAATATAATTTAGTGTCAAGTCAAGTGTGTATGGCCTTGATATATTTTTAAAAATATGATTGGACTAAATCCATTATTAAGTGTATGTATAAAATAATTTATATTTACTACAGTTTGTAGATGTGAAAGTTTATGTGCAGCACAAGTGACAAAAAATGTTTCAGCAATATTTTATACATAAAATAACGTGTTTAAGTTTTAATTTATTTCATTGTTTTGAATTGAACATTTCTTGACATAATAAGTGGAGTAGTAATAATCAAAAGATTTATTTAATGTTGCTCACAAAATAGTGTATTGTATAAGATTGTTTCAAAGGCAAAATAAAATATAACTTGCTAAATAAAACCAGCTAGTGCATACATCTTTGATTTACTTTAGTACAGTCAACTCTCGTTTCTATGACCCTTCCCTGTTCCCGGGAAAAGGGTAGTTATTTCAAAGGGGCTGTTATTAGAATTTTTACTAACTCCTGATACCTATTCTCAAAATTTCCGCATAAGTCGTACTTATGCTGTTTTTCAACGACTCTCGTGGCAAGATTACATGTTCTAGTAATCAAATACCATAAAATCTCAATCGTATGAGTTCTCAAGTTACTCTGTAATGGACCGTATGCACTACGTGCTTGTACAATTAACTTTGTTTAAACTTTAATTGTTTTAATCCTCCAAAACAAAATTTTTTTTGCGTTATGTCCATGTTCAGTTGTCTCTAGCACAAAAACAACACATTGTTTTAAAAAATTATTTAAGTTATTTTAATAGATAGACGTTTTCCAACAAAAATGATACCATTTAAAATCAAATAGGACCTCCCCATTTTATTCAAAATTATATCTAAACACAGCGTACCAAACAACTTTTTAAGATTGCAAAGTCCATTTCCAATGGCTTCTTAACAAAAAAACAAATGCTATTTTAACAAAACATTAATTTATTTTAATAGGTAGATGTTTTCCTAACAAAGTGGTATCCCAGACACTTATACAAAACCTATCCTGTCGACTAAATATATGTAAACATTGTACGCTGCGTAGCTTTTAACAAGTTCACATTACATTTTCAATGGGTTTTGCAGGACATCCAAAGGATTTATTTATGAAACGATTATTTGTTACTAACAAAAAATAACTTGTTATTAAAGTTGCATTACACGGTTCCCGCAACATTGGGGTGGAAGAAGGGTGTGACACAGTAAATATTGCTTCTCTCGGAGTCATGTTCCAGGTGCAAGGACAGGAACAGATAAGGCTATGTGTGTATGTGTGTGACATGTGTGAGAGAGGCAGGCTGCACACCCATCCTGTGATTGATACCGCAGGCACTTGCCTGGCAACAGCTTGCTTTTTTTTTGCTCGAGGGTTCGGCGGCAGCTGCTCTAATTGTTGACTGGCACATGACGTATCATACGGCGAGCACAAAGACAGTCTGTAATCTCGCACTAAAGAAAACGTTTTTTTACCCCAATTTCGTTGTACTGGCAAATGCATTGCTTTAATGTAATGAAAGAAAAATTTCTCACATACTTAACAGGACACCACAAATTGTTGAAGCAGTTTCATTCAAGAAATGTATTATTTTTTTTAAAGTATACACACGAGTATATGCAGTATTTTAAATTTTTCTGAAATAATCTTTGCATTGTACATTTGCTTACTTCCACTCATATTACGAGGGGGGACCCAAAAAAAACGGGAATTTCGTCATAACGGCTTTATTTCTAAATATTTTTACACCAAATTTTGATCACCTTCAAAGTATTCTCCCTTGACCACAACGCACCTCTGCAAACGATCCTTCTATTGTTTAAAACATTTTTTAAAT
>NQII01004117.1:2278-22494 GCA_002778355.1 Clitarchus hookeri
AAAAAAAAATTGTTGCAGAACACAACACGCGCGCTGATTCTTTGTCGTCAGTACAGCATGCAGGGAACTAGTGGTGTTTAGTCAGCAATGCGTTGACAAGCAGTCACTTTCAAAGAATGCACATCCGTTTATTGTTTTGAAACAGATAATTGCGATGTTTACCGTATACGTTGGTACGTGACGATTGCTTCCTTAGTAACACACTTCTGCCCCATTCGAGGTCATTGTGTTTATTCACGTGACATCAGGTGTGACATAAAAATACAGCTACCGCGTTCTGTATTGACGAAAAGAAAGCAACGCGCGCGTGCTGTTTTGTAGCGATTCTCTATTTTGGCGCCGCTGATTGGTGCAGGCTGACAACGGCGTCGAATGTTCAGCTAACAGACGAGGCGTCGTAACGAGTACATACACGGCACGGGACTCGGCTACACTACAGACAATTGGTTAACAGCAGAAGGTATGATATGTTAAATGAATGATTATTATTATGTGCGGATTGCATAGATATGGATAAATAGGCGCTGGCGTCTCACCCGGTGTATATGTAAATATATAAATTCTATTCAAAGAAAGTGTATAGCCGGGGTGGGAGTGGGATTTACAGAATAATAGTTATCGACACTAGTGATTTAGCGAGAATTCTTAGTTTTCATATAAAACCAATAAGGGTAGTTGAATTACAGTATTATCACTGATGCAGATATTTTTAATTGTACACGAGTAAACATATGCCATTTAATAATAACATAAACTTAAAAACTATTGTAAACCCGTAATTTCGAGGGATAAGGTGTTCAAGTTTTGTTAGATCCATTCCCTCGCTGACGAATACTATCTGGGAAAAAGTTGCCGAACGCCCATTTGTTCTCTGTGAACGAGCTCAGTAAGACGCTATAGAAGCGATGCCACAGACTCTTGAACACCATATACCTGCTTGCTGTCATATTGAATCTGTGTGCATTCGAATGGGAAATGATTCTACGGGCTCCTCAATTTCGCGCAGTCCGTCAGAGATCATTAAATGTGTTTCGTTCCTCTGTTAGCGACGTCACTGACAAGGAGTGGTAAAGTAGTTACTGACACCTAGAATCGCTCTGGTAGGACCAAGAAACTAACTAGTGGGGACGGAGAACTCTGAAGCGTGCTGTGCGAATCAGTAGTCAGATAGTCACGTCAACAACAGTAGATGACTTCCGTCGCAGCTTAGGTACAGAAGCGACAGACAGGAATCTCTGATGAGAGCCGACATCATTTGGTTTTCGCGACGGTCGTGCCGCTGCCAGGGAGCCACAAATAATTCGCATCAATGCCCGACGGCATTTGTAATGGTGAAAATAAAAAGAAAACTTGAATGAGAACACAGAAAGAAAATATGTATTAGTAGTTACCTAAAACTATTTGGTTGATGCTTTCCAAGGTGAAAGTTTGCTGCTGGTAAAAAACATATTATAGTGCACAATGACACTTTGATTAAGCAATGTTATAGTCACTAACATAATGTTTTATCTAAAAAAGGTTTATTGACTTCCATCGAATATTCTTTTGGTATAAATAGCACGTTTTTCATATGTTATAAAACATTTCACTGCGACCGCAAAACCAAATCGTTTATATTCTACACATATGCGCTGGCATATTGAAAGTGGCCGCTTTTGTCTGGCCACGACGCTATATTTGTCTGTGTTAGTCCCTTGCACTATGTTACGAACTAATTCATTAAATGATATTGTCAAAAAATTTGGAATGGATTTCATCATTATTTTTCCAAGGAAGTAAATGTAATACATAAATGATTCCAGAAAATAAACTGCCCATCAGGTGAAGTGTTCAGGACTTGGCGTGTGTGTAGCTTATCATATTAGCGGTATGTGTAGTCTTAAGTCAAAGCTACTACTACCAAGAAATAGGCCGTTGTGATATCATCCTAAACTCGTATTCGAGAGACCCGAGGATAGGTCTCTGGTCCGGCCGTCCTGCTGTTAGGTTTTAAATTGTTGTTAAACCAGTCCTACCTACAAAAATCAGCAACCTGCAAAACACTTTTGTGAGTCTCAGTAATCAGTATTACCGCCAGCATCGTAANTCCTACCTACAAAAATCAGCAACCTGCAAAACACTTTTGTGAGTCTCAGTAATCAGTATTACCGCCAGCATCGTAACATTTTTGCTGCTACTAAAGAACACAGTATTGCCTACCAACACAATGAATTTATTGGTAACCACAAGAGTTATTTTGTGTTCATCAATACTGAAATGACGATCTAATTTGCTGGTGCTAAAAATGTTTTGTTTAGTCTATGTTGACAAAATAATTTTATGGCCACAATAATGTTTTTGTCGCCACAACACCCCTTTTTTAAGTGAAGAAATGGAAGAACGTCTTATAGAGTAATGGGATCATGGGCATGATCTGGCACTCCGATGAACACGTGCGTATATATCAGTTGCTTGGTTAATTGTATTTTTATAAGTATTTTGTACCGACAGTGCCTAGGGCTGTTTTATTAATTTGGGCTTGAGTCATTGGTTTTAATCAATATATATTTGCACTCTGATAATACCAAGATGTTTGGAGCAATAATGTGCTTCCTCACTGTGGCCAAAATTTGAAATATTCGATTTTATCCTGTGCATGAAGTGAGATTAACTGCGCTCTGTTTGAAGACAATCGGTGCAACTGTTTAACCTGCCTGCTCCCAAANCCTGTGCATGAAGTGAGATTAACTGCGCTCTGTTTGAAGACAATCGGTGCAACTGTTTAACCTGCCTGCTCCCAACAACTACTGGATACAGATAGAATGTCTTCGAGATAAGTTGAAGATTTGTTTGCTCACCAGACTCAATTTGCCAACAGACAAAACTAAAATATTGATCATGCTACTGGAAGAAAGAAAAATTTGGAGCGCCTACCCTGACAGGTAAACGCTGTATTAAGAGTACAGAAGGGGTCCGTCATCTGTTGCGTACATTGATGGCTCCTCTGTAATTAGCAGTAATGAGGCTCTGGCGACTATTGGTAGCACAGTGTACGTGGTAAATTTTCCAAAATAAATTTCGAGATGCTCTGCCTTGCGTAACCACACATCGTTATGACAAAGCAACACTCCAGCCAGGAAAGCCATGTGCTATGCTCAAACGCGTGTGTCTTTCTGAGGCTGCATTAAATCTCCGTCAAAGATTCCAACCCCCACATTCACCAAAAAATAACGCTGTTGGAAGTACCCAAGTTATATGTAAAGCACTTTGGCATCGGCCTATGAGCAGAGGAAATACATATTGCTAATATCTGAAGCTAAGACTTGTTGCTAATAAACAAATACTAACTAATAAATATTTTTAATTGAAAACTACACATAGAGCACGTGTTTTACTACACTTAGGTAATGATAAAACTTTATTTTTATTTGAATAAATGCTAAATATACATTTCTGCGGGAGTCAGCACGAGTGTCCCAGTGCTCTACTTCGCCTGGGGGCCCATTATACTGACTAGATGGTGCGGCTCAGAGGTACACGCACAAACACTATTGTGTGGCACATCACGACTATTGACCATGTGTAACATTTTTACTGATCGTGAAAAGTGAGTCATTCGAATGTGATATTCAGCTATAACGACGACAGAAATAGATGAGTTTTGCGAGTTTCTGTCCTAGCATACATGCTGCAGTACGAACATGAAAATATAGGAGGGTCAGAAACTAGAATTTACGTGCCAAACAAATAGAATACCGAATAATAATAATAATAAAATAAATATTTTTAATGATTAATAGCATTACCATTTAAACAAGCTATTCATTAAATGTAAAATGACGATCACTCACAGGTCTATATAATTTAAAAGATAAGACATTACACCATGCTTATTCCCCACAAAATCAAATAAACAAATTGAAACTGATATAAATAAAAATTAACAATAGTATATTAAAAATGATTAAACACCAGATAGTAAAATTGGTTTGGTATCTTTTTCGGTTCATGGATATGGGCATTATTTAGTTTTCATTAATAATATAAATGATTCAAATTCTATCATGCATCTAATACACAATAATAATTATTATTGTTATTTTGAACCAAATCTAATTGATATTGAAAATATGCAAAGTATATAAGGAAAACCATTATCAATTAATTTTTTGGGTTCTACGAGCGTAGACCCTGGAAACCATTGTTTGTTAAATATTTTTGTTGACAAAAATATAATACTTTTCGTTTTATCGATGAAAAAAACTAAATATCAGTAAATAACATGTTTTGATAAAACATTTAAAAGATGCTGTAATCGGCAATAAGCCATTTTAATAACAGACTGGTTAACATATTTACACAAAAAATGTTAACAGTTTTGTTTATATTCTAAGACCGCCAGGATAAAAAGTTATGATACTAGATACGTATATAAATGATTTATTAACATAATTTTATATTTTTCGAAATTTACCAATACCATTATAAAAGTGTTTTTAATTATTATAATACTAAACTTTTTATAATTTTTGATCAAATATGTGTTTAATTAGATGAGATCAATTTTCAAAGAAAACAATCGTTATGAATAATGATAAATTTAAACAATTCCCAAACAAGTTAAAATATGATTTTAAATATATAAATGGTTAATTATATTAATTGAAAATTATTCATTTTATGAATATGATTAATTTACTAATCAATTAGTTATAGCTGGTCAAATTACAGTCTTTATTTGGAATGACATTATTCCTATTACTGAAAGTATCAATAAAATTGGCGATATAGTTTTGGATAAAAAAATTTAATCTTTTAATAATAAAAAAAAAATTAATTTTAAGTTGGGCTTGTTTAAAAAAAATATATTTTACTTTATGCTTGTAAAAGTTATTAGTTGTAAAAATATGGTGTTGCATTAACCACATTTCATATCATTTAAACATTTATTTATAAATTTAAATATAATACACTTAAATTAAAAAATTTAAAATTAATTTTTGTAATTTAAAATTTTTTTAGGGCTTTATGATTGTACGCTGAATTTAATCGCGTAAACATTAATTCCTTTTTACTTTTTATACTTAATTTGCAACTTTTCTAAATTTTATAAAAGAGTTTGACTATGTCTTTTTATTTTAATTTTAAAATTTGGTCTCACAATTAATATGTTTTAACTAACCATCAAAATTTAATTTTTAAATATGTGTTGTAAATATTTTTTTAGAATTTACATTTAATTTTTTTTAAATTTATGTACTTAAATTTAATTTTTGAAATTTTTTATTTAATATTAATTAAGATTAAAATTAATGTTTATGTTTTAACTATATGAAAGGTGGTAAATGCGGTACTACTGACATATATTTAGTNAATGTTTATGTTTTAACTATATGGAAAGTGGTACTTGCGGTACTACTGACATATATTTACTTGTGATCATCTCCTATTGCGATATCATATGGGTTAATGTTAATAACTCATATTCCCGATGCTTGGTATGTATGAATTCGTTACCTACATATAATTACTATTAATTTTATGTCACCTGAGATATTGGGAATCAAATTTAAATTCATTTAATTAATGGGCACTCGGTCTCTGAAAATTTGTTTATGCACAATTATAAATTTAATCTGATGTGCTACAGGCCATATCTGAGAATATTCTTCATACTCAAAGAAAGATGGCTGACATTGACACCTTACGCTGCAGGCATCGGATACCAAAATTAATACATGGCAACATTAAAACAAAATTTTGAGACTTTCTGCTTTAACTGTCCCACCCCCACTGATGTAGAGCCAAAAGGAAACTTTAATAGTAACCAGAATGTGCAGAAAATGCGTCTGGAAATGTTGTATGTAAAATGTTATCTTTATTGGTACATTAAAAAATAAAATAGTATAGAAACAATTATGTAAGTTTTACTTTTGCACAGTAAGTCTATGACAGATTTATGCGGAGAATATTTTATTAAGTTTCTACGTATAAAAAAAACTAAAGGAACTATGAAAATACTTTCGTAGACTACTTTTGTTGGCTATGAGATACCCAGGTTCGTTCCTTGATTTCGATGGACCACGGAATCCTTGAAAGACACTATTTGGTGAGAAGTGTGGTGGACGTTGTCGGAAGATGCACGTTAGCTCGCGATGCTGTCTTTTTCATCCCCGCAGTATTTCCGCCACTTTTCCATGCTCTATCATATTGTGGACTCCAACTAATATCCGTCTGATTCAATTTATATTGATGTACGAGGGAACAACGGACGAAGATTCTTTACTCGTAGAAATTCACTTGCTTACATGCACGTTGTTCCAATGTTTATCATGTTAATATACTGTGTAATAAATCATAAAAAATATTTTTCTTGTATTTTTTGGTATTCCCATTGTTTGTCAGGAGAATGCCAGTTTATAACAATCTAATATTTGAATGCTAGTACTACACCATACATGCCACGACAATAACTTGTAAAACTCACCTCTTCCCGTCTTCGATTTTTGAGTATATCACATTCGAACGACACACTATTCCCACCATTTGTGTTAAGTGTTACACACACCCAGTTCTTGTGATGTACCGCATAATAGAGAGTGTGCGTGTATCCTACTTTTGAGCTGAACAATCTTGTCAGTATAATAAACCCCCGGAAAAAGTAAATCACTGAAACCAACGCGCAGATTCTAGCAGGAAAATTGATTTTTATTCAATTGAAAAAATAAAATCATCATTATCTACCTATAGTCAAACAGGCACTGTATGTGCAATTTTCCATTACAAATATTTATAGCTTAGCCAGTATTTGTTTAAAGCATGTCCAAGCTACACGTATAAGCAATACGTTTTCTTCTGCTCGTGTACTCTGGGTATCCTCTCAATTTTGGAGCTTCGTTGTGCTTTCCCATAGGAAAAGTTTTGGAATGACTGGCATAGGGATTCCACATTACGTACACATAATCAGTCACCAAATTGCTTTACATACGCCTTAAGGGCACCTCCAACAGTGATTTATTTTGGTGAATGTGGGTAGTAGGAAGGCTGGAATAATTGCAGGAATTTTGATGGACCATATGGTTGGCATCAGCGTTTGAGTATTGCGTTTAACTAGGATTTCCTGACTTGAGTGTTGCCTTGTCATTTGTAGGATGTGCCCTTGCAGACACATAAGTATGTGTGAGTCACGCATTGCGGTAATGCTCTGTACATCATTTTCTGTGTACATCTTATGACCATAAGTCACCAGGGCTTCACTGCAGATGGTTCCAGATATGCCAGCAGCGTAAGATGACGGACTCATTCGCCTTTCCGGGTAGGCTCTCCACTAGTTCCCGGCACGAAGCTTGCNATGCCAGCAGCGTAAGATGACGGACTCATTCGCCTTTCCGGGTAGGCTCTCCACTAGTTCCCGGCACGAAGCTTGCGGGATTTTACTTTCTTTCTGTAGCATGACAAATAGTTGATGTTTGCCTGTTAGCCGATTTGGTGTGGCGAGCAAAAATGTCCAGCTTAACTAAAAGATTTTCTTCCGGGATCAAGTTATTTCGATCATGCGAGTTAAGCAGTTGCAGTGAATGTCTTCAAACAACGACGAAGTTGATCATGCTCTATGTACTTGAGAACTATCGTGTCCTATCAGAAATTGGCCTATTTCAAAATGTTTCCCATCGAGCAAGCATGTTATTGTTTAAAATGTCATGGTAAATTTTGATTTCATCGATCCGTCAATTGAAACTAATGTCTCAAGCTCAAACCAAGATAAAAAGGCCTAAGTCGTTACAGAACCCAGACCATGTCTCACTGCCAGCACAAATTACTCAGGTAAATACTTCGCCTTAGAAAGCTTCAATCAAATAGATTTTGTAACTTCTTGTTAACGCTAGTAAATAGGGCCCGCGATGGATAAGCGGTTGGACTGCTCGCCTCCCATCGTTGCAAACTGGCTTCAGACACCGGTCGAGTCACTCCCTGGATTTTCGGAAGTGGGAATCGTGCCGGACGATGCCGCTGGAAGCTGGGTTTTCTCGGGATCTCCAGTTTCCTCCACTCTTGCATTCCGGCGCTGCTCCATTCTCTCCTCATTTTACCCTCCTCGGCTGTCAAGATCTCGTTGTTAAGAGCCGCCCAAATCTCTCAATTCACCTCAACACTAATGCATTTTCTTTTACCAGTGTCCACACTACAAACGACATCGTGCATTAGTGTGGACGATCAGTGGATTACTGGCAGCGGCGCGGCCGTGAAAACCAAATGCTGTTAGCTCCCGGCGGAAAACCGTGCCATTCGCGTCTCTACCTGAGNGCAGCGGCGCGGCCGTGAAAACCAAATGCTGTTAGCTCCCGGCGGAAAACCGTGCCATTCGCGTCTCTACCTGAGCTGCGACGGAAATCATCTGCAGTCGTTGCCATTGTTATATGACTACTGGTTCACACAGCACGCTTCAAGGGTCCAAAAACCAGATTAGTTAATTTCTTCGGACCAGTACCATAATGACATTTCCTCTTGACAATGACGTCGCTAACAGAGGCGCGAAACAAGTTCAGCGCTCTCTGGCGGACTGCCCGAAATTTATGGGCCCTTACTAACGTTTCCCATTCGAACGCACGCAGTTTTCTCTGTTGACTCATTACGTCATACATGTGCACGGTGTTCCAGTGTCTGTGGCTTTGCTTCTGTCATGCTCTACTCGACAAACTCACTGAGAGCAAAATGGAATTCTTTAACTTTCAGCCAGATTGTGTTCGTCAGCCGGGGAACACAGCTAATGGAGCTGAAACTCCTTATCCCCCGAAATGTCAGTGTTACAAGTATTTTTTATCTTTCATGCTATAATTAAAAGGCATACTTATACTCGTACGCAAATAAATATTGCTGCTTCAGTGATGATGCTGTATATCAACCCCCCTTGTAAACCAAGAATCTTGGCTGAATCAGTAGTGACGACATCAGTTTACATAATCACCAATCTTCCTTTTCCTTTTAGGAAAAAATATATTTTGGAAACATCCGTGCTGGGTACAATATTCGCCTGCATGTTTGCGTGAACCGAATTTTACGAATTTTTTCTTACGGGGCTACACTGAGGCATTTGTGTGAAACAGCACAATGTAAAACATATTGAGAAAAATACCTTATAATTGTAAGGTTATATTAGCAGATTTATTTGGGAAACATAATTTTCTTTAAATGTAAGAGAGAATTACAGCACTCTGGGGTAAAATTCACTTACATGGCAATGGAAAATCCTTACATGGATGGGAAAATTACCTTACTGCGTGTTGGTCTCCTCAGCATTCCCACAATAGCTGGATGGGAGGGCGGGAGGAAGAAACACAACGTGGAGTCATATTGGACAGCTTGTAGGACTTGTATTCGTTAGAGCAGGCATAATACTAGGCAATGAAAATTACTTTTAACGTAAAAAAATTTGTAAAATACATTACCAAATAGTTACAATGGGAAAGTATGTAAAAAAAAAAAAAGACAAAATAAAATTTGTAAGAGACTGGTGAAAACGGATTGCTTTTGGTTCACGTATTAAAATCTCAATACACATTATTATCCTTTACCCGCGTATTACATATGTCAAGGGAGATATTAAAAGACTTGGAAAGGTGTTGACTTCAAAGCACTAATAAAACCACAAAAAATTTCTACAGCTTTTCTTTCTACAGCACAAAAATAACTGAGCAATCTATCACACAAAATAACTTTTATGAACAGTTCCAGGGAATTTGTCAAGTTGTTCCTAGAATGGCAGGAATGTTCAAAATAATAATAAGAAATATTTTAGGTAATAATCGTTTACTTATTTCAATTGATAATTTTGCACGTAAATTAAATTAGTGCTTTTTTCGTTATTAATTGCTTAATTATAATAACAATCACTATTATACTTTCGTCGTCGCCGTGGTGTAGATGATAGCACGTTGTCGCCGATGGTTCGCGCCCTTCCACATGCAAGTGACGGGGGTTGTGTGATTTTGGATTTGATTACTCTTCGTATGAGGATGTAGTTATTACAAAATAAACAGTACCAAAACTAATACTTACGGATTTTAAAAATGTAATTACATTATACGACATAGACAATACTTTTCCGGAGGATTAGATAGCAGAGCTATACTTATTACGTTAATTAACTCTGCATTTAAGAGGTATTAATTGTAAGAGTAATTTGCTTCCAGACATGTAAGATAATTTTACCCCAATTTTTTTACGTTGAGACTTTTATAGGAAAGGGTAATGGCTACGCTGTATTTTTTCAATTGCGAAAACCACGCGAGCAGCAGCAACTCGATAACTTCTTTTAAATACCGTAGATTCTATTTAACTGATAATAAATGAAGCAGTATATTTTACAACTGCACTTCACCGTCCCATATCGCCGGAAGTCTGCGATGAACTTGCAACCAAGGGACAGTATTGTCCTTGCTATAACCGGTGATGTATCTTAAAGTTGGCTCTAAATAAGCTTAACTGTGGTGAGGAGGTAATGTGTGCGCTTCACACTTGGGATACAAATATCGACTTATTCGCTGTAAATTGCATCTTGAATACCAATTTTTAAAGAACCCTTTTTTTTTTAATCACTCGCTCTATCACAAATTCCGAAAACGATGTAAGTGCCATTATCATAATCTGTGTAATACAATTTCAGTGGCTGATGACCGGTTAATATGTATGCGTGGTTCGCTTCGCCCACCAGGATGCCGTAAATGTATTGTTTATATTTTAAAGAGTACTCTTCAGCGACATGAATGATTAGAATTTTATAAGCCTTCATACTGAAGAGTAAGTTATTTTTAAAAAAATATCTATGTACATAATGTTAAGGAGGTAGGTAAATTTTTCGCTGAGAATGTTTTGATTGGAGGTATGATTATTAAGTTCAATATCATCCTACTAATATTATAAATGCGAAAGCCTGTGCTTGTGTTTGTGTGTATAACGGCTGAACGGATTTTGATGAAACTTGGTATGTAGGTACTTTACATCCTGGAATAGGACATGTGATACTTTTCATACGGTTCCTGTAGAATACAACGAAATGTAATTCTGTAACGGCTGGGAACGTGGCTGAACTAAGCTCCAAAACGGCTGAATGGATTTTGATGAAATTTGGTATGTAGGTACTTTAGGTACTGGAATAAGACATAGGATAATTTTTATCCTGGAAAATTGTACGGTTCCAACGGCTGGGGACAAGAGCGAATTTTTTTTTTTTTACTGTGGCGTCAGATTTTATCAGGCCTACCAAAGACCTCTAAAATGGTTTAACGACTGATATCAATCGATAACAACCGGGACCGAATATTTAACGTGCCCTCCGCTGGGATCGTTGCTTAATTTTGGTGATCGATTAAGATCCCTCAGCAAAGCGCAAAAAGTAGTACCTAGGTATACTTTCTTCTAAAGCTACAACTTGATGATACTCAAGTATTGATTTTCATTCATCAAAAGCGGAAATGTGGTAACTACGCGATAGTTGCACAGATCCACTACAAAAACAATACCCTACTTCTTGGCTATCGGGTAAAAATATTCCCTTCCTTTTGGGTTGCCGTAATCAGTTAAAAAACTAGGCCAACATAGTATAATTTTATAACTCTGTTTCACATAAATTAATTGCTTTTTCCCAATTTATTTATTAGTGTATTACTGTAAAACTCAATTGTATCCGGGCGAAGCCGGGCCAGTTCGCTAGTATAATATATTTCGAACACTTAAGGATTGAATGATACTTCATTTTGTTGGCTTTTCTTGCAAAATGTTGTGGCTTACTTCTGAGTGGTAACTGTAATGATGGATAAGCTTAGTAATACTATCTTTGCTGGATGTTCAACGTTCTTTTGGTATTGTTTAATTGCACAATGGCAAAAATAAGTTACGCTACGTCATGGTCTGATTATGTAGCTGTATTTCTAAGGTGGTGGAAGTGGGGGTGTGTTAGGGTTGAAATATGGCTAAAAGTTTTAATTTATAATTTTTAGTTAAGAAAAATTTTCGATAACTTGTAATCAAGAAAAAAGTAAATTGTTGCCATTATTTTATGATGTATACCATTCATACACTCAAATTTTCTGAATTAAAATTATAACAACAGATTTAGTTTCTACTTACAGAGATTTGGAATGTCATCCTCAAAATATAAAAATTGTATTCAAAATTATTTTGTTTGTCTCGCCACTTAAACTTCAGCATTTTCATTGCGCTTATAAAACGGAAACATGTTATTCATAATTACGCTAAAACCAAATTACTGCAATATTAGTGCCAGTTATTTCGGTTGAAAGTGTACACTTTACTAACGTTTATAACATAAACATTAACCCATTATATAAAAAAAACATGCTTTTAAGTGCTTGTTCTTTACAGCCTTTCTCAACGACACTAGTGAGTGAACTGAAACTCGACTAATACACGATGCATACGTCCACACAATTAAATATTTACACTACAAAGTCTTTCCCAAGTTCCTCTGTCTTCTTAAAACGGTCGACTACATTTAAAACATCACTTATGGGATCGCATTAAGTTGGTGTTATTATAAAACATTTGTAACGCTTGTGTAGTTCCGAGTGTTTGCTGGTGATTAATCTGACGGTGAAACCTACGAAGCCTTTTTGGATCAAAGAGTGCTATGTTTGAATCCCGGGTAATCATAAAAGAGAGATTTTTTTTTTTTTTGAGAATTTGTTGGTTCAGCGTGTAAGTGATTCCTCAATCAGCCTGGCAGAAAGCCGGAAGTTTAAGGCTGTTTAAGTACAAAACTTTTATTTACATTTGTTAATATTTTTATATAATCTGTGAGATGATAACAAATAACATCATAAAAAATTTTCCCAAAAAAGGTAATATGTATGTTTATATCTTGCTCCAGAGAAATTCAAAATGGATTGCAACTAATTGTTTTGGCTACATTGCAAAACAATTTTTAATATCAGCATAACTGCATTGTAGTTTCAAGCTGTATAACAAATTCGAAATATTCGTGAGTTTAACCACAAATGGATAGTGCCGAATTCCACAGAAAATGCTTAAATGCATTCCTATGACTTGAGGAAAATTTAAATAAAAATAAATCCCCGCGTTTAAACAATTTTAAAATATTATTTGCCACAAAATTTTTAATTAAAATTTTAATATTTTGGTTTAATAGTGTTAAAAATAATTACTTTGTCACCGATGTGACATTTTATTATAATAATATTATTGTTATAGAAACGTAATATCTCTTCAAAACGTAGAAAATTCTTAGCCATTTTATAGCCCTTAAAAATAAGTTTTTAAAATTAATCTGCAATCACATCCACTGTCGACATCCCTGGGAGTTCATATGGAAATAAAGTTTTTGGGTAGGAATTTGTGGTAAACCAATGATGTGGGTGCCAATTTTAGGTATAAGTTTAGGTTTCGCTCAGACTGTGAGCGGACTTTCTATAGCAGATACGACAAGAAAGACAAATTTTATTAAATAATAATTTTTCCTGATACATCGGTTTTGTCGTAATTATGTTACAGATGCGTATACTTTCTGATATTTTATATCACAAAAAATATAAATGATCGATAAAACGAAAAGAAATGAGATAACAGACAGATCTTTCCGAATCATGACCACTCCATATTTTACACATGTGAATCTTTAGCTGCAAGCACAGCGCGATAAGAACTCCATTATCAGAATCCTTTACGGGTATGTCTACCTAGTGTATGAAATACGGATTTTCGAAGAAACTGTTCAACGTTCACCATATGTGATGTTCTACGAAAAGAACACGCGCTTTAGATTATACCCTTCTGCTAATTTAAAGAAATCACGCACAGTTGATACACCATTTCAAAGCAATAAGAAAAAACACTTTTCTAATTATTGTATCTCAAAGTATTTGGTTCAGATATGTACAAATGTACTCTAGGGATCTGTGTTGAACTTTGCTGCAGACTTTACATTAGTAAAATGATAGTATTAAGGCTCTAAGTCTCATCGATGCACCTAGAACGACGAGAACACTGCATGCAAAATCAGAGCACTGCGTTTAGTGGCGATGGCGTACATTCTTCGCGTGGCAGTGTCGTCCTTATTGCTCCCGTGTTTCTCTGCCTCAAACGAGAAAACTACTCTGGATAAATGGTCCCTTTAAGAAGCTGAGCATTAATTATTTAAATCACGAAAAGCAATAAACACGCTTCACTCTGATTAGCATGGCAAAATGGTTTTTGCATTTGATGTTGGTTCAAGGTGTTCAGAATATGCGGATACTGTTTGTCACACTGTTTTACATCGCTGTGGCTTCATCAGACGGCTTCATCAGACGGAGTAAAGGTGGCTGACGGTGAACTCTAACTAAACAAGATGCTGCCCTTTGTCATCGCTGCAATCTCCGTAATTGACAATTACGTGAGAGACGTTACAACAAGTGTTGTTATGTTTGGCGATAACGATGAGATGCAGAATCTCATGTTCAGCTCTCTACAGTCATCGGAACAACCGGTGTATGTCGTTGGTCGAAACACAAGCTGGATTTATGAGACAGCAAAGAAAATTAATGTGTTTTTTATTCTTTCCGGCAGTGGTGAAATTTGTGTGTGTACCGACCGCGCGGAAATAGTTTCTTAGCTCTCTTTATGAGACCCATGGTCCAAATGTGATATTTGTTGATACCGATATTTCTGAACATCACACAGATATAACATCTCAGCTACCGAAGACCATTTGGCTAGAAAACTATATTCTGAAATCATAAGTAACTAGTGTTACTGCAGAGGGTAATAAATCAGGAAAACTTGTCGCTAAAAGCTTCAACCCATTTCACATGAGTGGAAAAACATTAGATGTGACAATCCACACCAACATGAATGAAAAATCATCCTTCGATCGTATAGGTTATCCTGTGAAGTGTGTTGCACATAACTATCCTCCATTTTCGTAGGAAGTAACTAAGTTGAATGGGAATAAAACACTGGGCGGAATGACAGGAGAAGTCTTAGATATTATATCAAAGTCGCTGAACTTATCTACAAGTACACCTAATCCAAATTACTTGAAAAATAAATTCAGTTCAGTTTTTCCCAAAATTTTTTTTGAAAGATTTGATTGAGTGTACCTTTTAACTGCTATGCATATAAACAATTTCAAGACTGCTTCTTACCCGTACGCTACTGAAAAATTGTTGTTGATTTTTCCCAAGGCGGACGAGATACCGGAGTGGATGCATGCGATATTGTCGTTTCATTACCAGCTGCGGATATCATACATGTGTTTTTGCCTGTTGCTTGTTGCATTTGGGAGAATCTACATTCACTTGACGGGAAAACAGGCGCAGAAAATTTTAATCATTTTGGAAAGTTGATATTATTTTATTTTGGAATGTCTTATTATCAGGCAAGTTTCTCTAGACTCGGGGCTTTCCTAAACTCTGTTATGTTGTTTAACATTGTCTTGAATAACGCCTATTCAGGATCTTTTACTAGCTAAGATGCAGTGTCCCAGTACTATTCTGGTATAAAGACAATTGAAGATTTGTTCTATTTCTTTCTAATATGCCAATAATGTGAAAATGTGTTTATTTTACTGTTGTTGTTGTGTTTGTAGAGTGGAAATGAATGCTTGCCAAAAAAAAGCGTAACACATAGAATTACACTTTTATTCCTATGTGGAATATCTCGTCACACACAGTAACTAATCGGATTAAAATTCATCATTCCACGTTACCTTCAAATAACAACTCGTTAAACTCAGCACGTAAGAAAAAAAAAAATCATGATGTACCACTAAATTCATATTCTCTCAAAAAGTAAGTGAAAGAACAGTAGAACTTACTGTTTGTTCCTGAAGTTAAATAAGCTTTTTCGAGCAAAGTTACATACAGCACAATTAAATACTTAAAATAATCATGAGTTTCCCATCTACTTAAATTATACAGGCACAATTCGATTACAGGCGGCATTTATTACTGTCGCAATATATTCTGAAATCAATCAACATTGGACATATACGAAACATTACCATTACCTTAAATACCAGACAAAAACACTTTCAAAAAAATTCCTTCACAGACAAAATTACGATTCAGTTCATTTTTATCAGAGCTGTGAAAATAACCCACCCCTATCTATCTAAAGCAATGAAATAAAAAAGAAGGCATTACATAAAGAATTCATTAATTTAGTTTATAATAGTCCTTTTGAAGAAAATTTTGCTTCAAATAAATTCTCACTTTACTGGTTTGATTCACTAAGCCAAATTCCATCTTGGCTAGTACGATAAAACACAGACTCAACTCAGGACCTCTGAGTAAAAAAAAAACCTTTCACGACAGGAAAACCATTTGTAGAATGTTCTTCTGATAGAATTAGTAGCATGGTTAAAATAACAATAAGTCAATAGCATCTCAGATCATTCCCTTTTGTTCAGGCTTAGGAATTGCAGTTCCATATTGGCAGCGTCCGAAGCGTCCTTAAGCGTTATCTTAAGGTTTTAATAAAACACCAAAAATTAACAGATCTGGCACTTGTAGGCTGCTTTGATAGCCTGCGAACATTAACAAGGCTTGTAATGACTCTCTTCCATCACCCTACCTTAGGATGGTCGGTCACTAATAACAAATCTGATGGAACAGTTAACAGTCAAATTTGCTATGAACCGACCACATGCATGTCTATATAGAGTTCCCGGGCTACTCTCTGGGAACCCTCCTTCTTCATTAACAAATAAAAGAAAAGTTTATTTCCTGATAAGAGAGTCTTATCAATAAAATTATTAAAGTTAATTACCTCTTAGGCCAATAACATACACCTTTTGCAAGACACAAGTTAGACGAGGAGAAGACATATAAGATTTAAAAGCATTAATCACTCTACCTGAGGGATGAAAATATCCAATTAATTAAAATGTCAGAAACTAAGTAAAATTTCTACAAACCATATTACAAATGAAAACAAACCAGAAATGTTATACTGGCAGATGTATACATTGCAAATGAATCATAATATTTACCAGTATAAACGTCAATGTATAATGTAAAGAAGGGTGAATTTTATTTATATATCCACAAAGACTTTGAAAATTACAACTTATATTTAGGTTTATCAAATAATTTAGGTTCAAATGCTCAATTTGACTTTTCTGATAGTTTGGCAAGTGCTGACTTGGATGATGATGTAACTAATTTCCTGTTAATCCGCTTATACATATTTGATTCATTGTACGATAAATTACGTGCCGCTAAAGTTCACAGACATCTTTGTGTCCTCCATGTTTCATCGGTGGCAAAGTACTAGGTCAGCAGGCCAGAGAATATTCTCAACAGGAGACCATTTTTGCACATAGCGAAAGTGAACATCGCGTCTTTTTGCATAGTTACCATATTCCGGAAAAGTTTCCCGCTTTTAGATAAAGCAGAGTGTGCTATATGGTATGTAAGAGAAACCGCAGTGATTGGCAAGATTCGAAGAAGTGATATTGAGAGAAATTTAGCGAGTTTTCAGGAAACAGGAAACAATTACATGGGGATAGATTTAAAACACTTACAATCGTCCTTCTTGATTCTATTTTTCAGGTATGTAGCCAGTATGTTGTAATTCTAAATATAAATATTTATTCAAAAATTTTGTACCCAAAGTATTAAAAATAATTAATTTATTTTAAAATAGTGAAGTTATTTTTGAATTCAAAGTAATCATCATACACATTCGCAGAAGGAAATTATTTCTGTCGTTCAACTCCTAAGTATTCATGCAGTTTACATTGTACTACAAATTTTCTTTTAGTCAATTCATACCTGAAAGGAGCTATGGGCGTAGCTAAATAATGAGATATGATTAGGTAGAGCACAGAAGTATAAGATGGCGTTTATTGAATATAAGGATTATGTCAGGTGTACAAACTCGCTTCCGCCGTTTTTTCCCCAGCATTTGAGGCTTTATTGTTATAACGTGATTACATATTTATGATTAAAAGTACTGTCCGTCGCTACCCACTACTTTGTCCCATCTTCCTGGCAGTTTTCGGAAACCATCTCGAAAAAACTGTACGTCTTTTGAGGCAACCCACGAATCGATACATTTTTTAACTTCTTCATACGAGCGGAAATGCTGATCGGCCAGGCCGTGTGCCATCGATCGAAACAAATGATAGTCGGAAGGAGCAACGTCTGGAAAGTACGGCGGGAGGGGTAAGACCTCCCATTTCAGCGTTGCCACGTATGTCTTGATTGGTCTTGCGACACGTGGCCAAACGCATCAATTGCGTTCGACACCGATCCCCTGTGATGGTTTCACTCGGTTTCAACAGCTCATAAGATACCACACCGAGGTGACCTTGGTGCCGTGCATATTCGGCCTGGCCGTCGACGTGGAGGCATGTCCGGGTATTCCCCATGGTTTTCTGCCCTTGGGATTATCGTAGTGGTCCCATGTTTCGTCGCCGGTCACAATGCGATGTTGAAACCCCTTCCGATTCTGTCTTTGAAGCAGCTGTTCACAAGCAAAGAAACGCCGTTCANATCTCTCGTTTGCAACTCGTACGGAACCCAATTTGTTTGTTTCTGAATCATTCCCACGGTTTTGAGGCGTTTTGAAATGGCTTGTTACGTCCCTCCCAATGATTCTGCCAATTCTTCTTGCGTTTGGCACGAGTCTTCATCAAGTAATGCCTCCATTTCGGAATCTTCGAAACATTTCTTTCTTCCACTACCATGCCGGTCCTAGACGTCAAAATCATCACTCTTAAAGGGATGAAACCACTCACGACACATTTATTCACTAAGAGCAGCTTCACCGTACGTTTTCTTGAAATGGAAGCAGAAAATCAACAATTCCCGCACATGCCGAGCATTTGGCTCGAAAACTAACATCTTCGCTCGAGAATAAATTTATTATGAAAAAACAAATTCACTAATGTGGTGTTGTCGTTATGCTGACAGATGCCCAAGCTTACTGTGTAACATTATTGATCTACATATTTCAATCACCACTTACCGCTGCAGCCATCGATCTGAAAACGGTGGAAGCATAATTTTATACCTGATACAATAACTATGTATGCGACTATTGATCAGGGAAGCAAAATTGAATACCAAGATGCTAATTAATTATATTAAGTGTTATTACCGCATGCCGCTAATAATTCAATCTAATTGGAAAGACTCCACCTTGTTCATGTTGCCGGAGGGTGATTCTAGGATGTGGTTAACAACGGCCTGACACATTCATCTCCAATTCTTCTTGGTCCGCTGCCCTAACGAGAAATGACGCTGCTCTCAGTGATACGTTGGCCTATATCGGGCGCGTTGTTTAACATTTTCTCTCCCGTTTACTGACCCGTGGAGGGGGTTTCNCAGTGATACGTTGGCCTATATCGGGCGCGTTGTTTAACATTTTCTCTCCCGTTTACTGACCCGTGGAGGGGGTTTCTACAACTGTCTTTTGCAAGGTATTATTGCAATCACTCTCTTGCGCTGGTTAAATGTTCGAAGGTGTTATCAGACAGGCCGTTCAGCTAACGCCGACTTCAATATATGATGATTGGGAGTTGCGAGGTTCATCTTGTGGCAGTAGGAATAAGGATCGGGTTGAAGTCATATTTGCTACGATATAGTATAGTAAAGGGAGAATCTTGGTATAGGGAACTGCCTATTGCTTTCGTGCAGTCCTCGGACAAGGTGGGTTGAAAAAAAGCTGTGCTTTGTGTTTGCTGTGGCGTTGTGGGCCATGAACTTCATTTCCGCTAGGGTGTGCAAAGTGTCTTCCACGCGAGAGCGCTGCAGACCATTCCGGGTGGGACCGAACGCGTCGGCTTTCTTGATGTTGTGAATTTCTAAGCAATACGTTGCGGGGATATTTTGATACACTAATTCTTATAAAGCATGAAAAGCAATACAATGTAAAACATTGGTAATTATAGTGAAAAAATAAATTATACTGTAAAGAATTTGAATATTTAAAATTAGCTGCTCTCCCCGTTACAATAATTATTGTGTTTTGTTTATACGGAAAACACTTTCTGAAAATAAATACATGTTAGAACATTGACAGAAATTGTGATTTGATAGAAGAATGTTACATGCTAAAATGGTACGTGACGTCACGGTGGTAGGATACTAATGGGATGGTATCAAAAAGTAGGATATAATTTAATTAATAATTGAAAGTTTCATAATTTTCAGAAACAAAATAAATGTTGCACCTGCTTTTCTTCTACGCTCCAATACTTAAGAAGAAGGCGGGGG
>NQII01004117.1:22508-111056 GCA_002778355.1 Clitarchus hookeri
GGGGTAATGCTATACTTACATTAACAATATTATGGAATGTGTTAAAAAATATGTTAGTAATATTTAAAAACAGCAAAAACTAATTTTGTCATAAATGTTAAGTCTTTTTTTTTACAATAAAATGTATCAGTAACAATAAGAGAATATATATTTAGACTATGTATTTCATTTTACAAACACAATTAAAATCGCCACTACTACTAATATCACAATTTACTTCCTAATTACATAATATTTTTCTACTATGGCCATTCTTCAATGCGATANGCCACTACTACTAATATCACAATTTACTTCCTAATTACATAATATTTTTCTACTATGGCCATTCTTCAATGCGATATTATGTGTCAGACGTCTTTACGCAATGAAAGTTACACATATAATACAGCATTCCAATCGTGAAAGTAATTAAGTTAACAGTATTTTAAAAATAAAATTTTTCCTCAGTTATACTACACTGAAGAGCCAAAAAAAACTGGAACACCTGCCTTATATCGTGTAGGGTCCCTGCAAGCAAGCAGAAGTGCCGCAAGACGACGTGGCATGGACTCGACTAATGTCTGAAGGTATGCAGGAGGCAATTCACACCATTAATCCTTCAGGGCAGTCCACAAATCCATAGGATGGCGAGGCGGTGGAGATCTCTTCTGAACAGCACGTTGCAAGGCATCCCAGATATGCTCAATAATGTTCATGTCTGGTGGTTTAGGTGGCCAATGGAAGTGTCTAAAGTCAGAAGAGTGTTACTGGAGCCACTCGGTAGCAACTCTCGACGTGTAGGGTGTCACATCGTCCAGCTGGAATTGTCCACGTCCGTCGGAATGCACAATGGACATGAATGGGTGCAGGTGATCGGACAGGATGCTTACGTATCTGTCACCTGTCAGAGTCGTATCTAGACGTATCAGGGGTCCCATTTCACGCCAACTGCACACGCCCCATACCATGACAGAGCCTCCACCAGCTTGAACAGTCCCCTGTTGACATGTAGGGTCCATGGATTCATGAGGATGTCTCCATACCCGTACACGTCCATCCGCCCGATACAATTGGAAACGAGACTCGTCAGACCAGGCAACGTGTTTCCAGTCATCAACAGTCCAATGGCGGTGTTGGCGGGCCCAGGCGAGGCGTAAAGCTTTGTGTCGTGCAGTCAACAACGGTACACGAGTGGGCCTTCGGCTCCGAAAGCCCATATCAATGATGGTCCGTTGAATAGTTCGCACGCTGGCACTTGTTGATGCCCCAGCATTGAAATCTGCGCCAATTTGAGAAAGGGTTGCACGTCTGTCACGTTTAATGATTCTCGTCAGTCGTCGTTTGTCCCGTTCGTTCACGATCTTTTTCCGGCCGCAGCGATGTCGAAGATTTGATGTTTTACCGGATTCCCGATATTCACGGCACACTCGTGGAATGGTTATACTCGAAAATCCAAATTTTATCACTACCTCGGAGATGCTATGTCTCATCTCTCGTGCGCCGACTATAACAACACGTTCAAACTCACTTAAATTTTTATAACGTGCCATTGTAGCAGCAATAACCGATCTAGCAACTTTGCCAGACGCTTGTTCTCTTATATGGGCGCTGCCGACCGCATCGCGCTACTGTGATTGGTCGCATACCTCTGTTATTTGCATATGCACGTCTATACCAGTTTTATTGGTACTGCAGTGTATATAGTGTGCAAAGATTAATACAGACTGGAAGCCTCCTGCAAGTTATAATATTACATTTTCATTTAATTGATGATAGGTGTTATGTTGGAACTTTTGAGTAAATAAAAGTTAGTTATGCGGTTGCTACTGTTACCTGCATTATGCAGTGTAGAACGTTTGTTTCCTGTTAATACTGTATAGTCTGGCTCGCGAGTTGCGGTAAACACTAGTGCTGATGGCTGTGAGCACGGTGCTGATGTTGTTGCGCGTTACGTCAGGACAGGTGTTCTCATGGACGCTGATTGCGCCGACCTCCGGAGGAACTTTTGTGATATCGCTTCTGGTTGCTCTTGACATGGAATTTGCTGTACCGTTGATCTGAAACTTGCCAGAGAATTTATTAACAGAATGCATTCACAGCTTGCCAAAATACATTATATAAAACTTCCCTTAAAATAAATAGCAGAGCCCTAATAGTTTATGCAAATTATGGTTTTTTAAATAAAATTTTGAATTTCAATATTTATGGTTTTATTTTTATGGGTGTGTGGGTGAACCTTGGAAGCTTATGTATTTAAACGTGAGTTAAAGTTCAATTATTTCTAAACTGCCTTTGTCAATTATTCTCTTAGGCAGTAAAATAATGCTAATTTATGTTAGAACTATATGTTACAACTATATAGTTACGTTTATGTTTTTTATCCAGTTCTTAGTAAATGTCTCCAAATGAGGACGGTTATACTAGTACCAATGTGCGCGGATAAAACTCTTAATTATTAAAATATCAATAAGTACTCTGGACACAAACACATAGTATAAGTAGAATATAATGATATTTAATATTAAAAAGTTAAGTTATAAATAAGGCGGAGAAGAACGTATAGATAAAGATAAACTATAATAGCACTTCCACACACAAATAAAATGTTGTCATGATCGAGGGAAATCAACACATAGTATAAGTAAAACATTATGACACTGATTATGCAAATAGAAAATAGTAAAGAGAAAAGAAACTCAGAAAAATAATTAAGTAATACTAATTACAATTCTACTTCCACACACAGGGGTATCATATGGGGATTGGGGAAATCTGCACTCAATGACTTACAACAGAGAGATCAAAAGTTAAATTACCCTCGTAGTATACTTTCAAAGTACTGTATAGTAAAGAAAGGACCTACAGCAAAAGTCCGACACATCCAGATTGCACCACTATTGCCTTAAAAGCTTTCAAGACCTGTAGAGCACAGAAGAAATGCCACTCTGGTCGGGCCACCACTCCGCCATAGGCCCAAAGATTTTTCCGCGTCTCATGTTAAACGAAAGGTTTGACCTCCTGAGTAAGTATTCTTGACAATTGGGCGGATGTTGGTAAATCGAGAGCGGACAGTCACAGTCGAAGTGGGTGTGTCTCGAGTACTATTCCCATTTCGTTAAAAACCCTTGACACTGCACACAATTATTCCTTCTCACGTCAGGTTTAGCAGTCTGGGCATCATACAAATTACTGGCACGGCATGTCTCTAGCACGTCTGAAGGCCACGAGGATTGGCTATGTCCTCGGATCACAGAAATGCGTAAACCCAACGGAATTCATTCTGCCTCATGTCCATATGGCAATGGTTTGTGGGAAGTTTATGAGAATATTGGGAATATGTGGAACTTAACTAGATTATTACGAGTAACTTTTAAAGTGGGAAATGGAACCATTTGCATTACATGTGCTGGCATGAAGTGCTGATGCGGGAATGTTTTGTCTCTGCACTTTATAAATGGGCCGTGTCGCGTGCCTTCCATATGGCTTCTAACATCGTATTTCGGGCTTTCTATCAGCTAACAAAAATCCCATAATTAACTGGCATAACTTCTTTATATACATTTTTCTTAAAGATATGTTTACTGATGGGAGAGCAGATAAAAATTCTGTACCTTTATCCATGCATGGTAATATCTTACTACATTATTATGTATTATATGGAATTCATTAAATAAGCATAAGTTGAAATTAGTTCTAAATAGTAGGTTCTGCTACAACTGTTGTCCTGGAGGGTGCGAGGTGGAAGAGACGAGATAGAATTCTTGGATGACGTCACGAGGCAACCTCCTAATATTTTATCCTTTGTCAACATCGGCCATGTTGGATTTCCCCTCCCGTGCTGTCATTCCTGGCTAAAGGCGGTCATTTCGCATGTACCCACTTTTCGCTCTTGCATTCCGAGAGTGGGGTTTTCTCAAATTCCTCCCAATCTTCTTTATTTTCTTACTCTTTCTCATTATTTCCTACCGGATGTCCCACTTTATGCTCTTGCGTTCCAGGGTGCTTTCACCACGCTATCCCTCCCAGATCCCATCCAGCATATGCTCTCTATCCAGTTTTCTCAGAGTCCTCCAGATCTGCTATACTGCTCTCATCCTATCTCATTCCTTTCTACCGGATATCCCCACTTCAAGCTCTTGTGTCCTGTGGCAGGTCCCCAAGATGATTCCAGGGTTTTCTTTGTGCTATCCCTCCCAGGTCTTTACCCTGACACCAGGGTTTTCTCCGTGCTATCCCTTCCAGGTCTCCACCATGACACCAGGGTTTTTATTCCATTCTATCCCTCCCAGCTCCCCACCAGGACGCCAGGTTCTATCCCTTGGGAGCACTCCCGGTCTCCTTCCTACCTCTTGTCTGTTCTCTGTCCCTTCGCCTACCAACCACACCCTAACCCTTTCGCTCATCGAAGTCAACCAAAGGGGAAACGGACTATACACATTACCTCGCTGCGCGGGCCAGGACATAGCTGGCACTCGCACACGCGCGGGAAACATTACATTCTGCAACTACTAGCATCAGATTAATTACTCATTTACATGGCAGCAGCAGCATGGTCGCTCTCGTTCTCAACACTACCGCAGGATTGCCCTCGATCATTTCCGTCCGTATGGCACAACCATGCGGACGGCTCCCGGGCTTGGGACCAGGGAAATACACTATGCCAGCAAATACACCACTACAATTTGTTTCCTTATACACAAACAAGTCGTATACATGTATGCGTGTAAAGAAAGTAACACCAGTGGCGCCGCAAACATAGTGCACAGGCGGCTTACGACGCCAGAACGGGAAAGCGACCCACCTTTAAAAATCAAAGCTAACAAAGGAGAGCACAGACAGGCTACAGCAACAGAGTAGGAGTACAGTAGTTGTCGATGGAAAGAAAAGGAGGGGCAGCTCATTACATATTGAATAAACGCAAGTACGATGCTTCCACTAGTTACTACAGTGTTATTGTGATACGAATACCATTTCACATTCACTACCCCAGGTCGGTGACCCAACATAGATGACGAATCCGTTGCACAAGTACATACACGAATGATTGTAGAATGTGAAATTGTACTTATATCACGACATACCGGTAAAATTACTGAGAAGATAAGGATACTTCTTGCATGGGTTACAGTGTGCCACCATTCAACAGCACCTCCATTTACCAACAGCAACACTTATGTCAAGATAAATATGGCTCTTGCACGTGCTACAAAATGCAGCTAGAAAAAACAGTACAGTCACACAGCAGGACATATTGGTAACACGCCTAACAAGATAACGATACCTCTTGTATGGGCTACAGCATGCTACTAGTCAGCATATCTGACAAGGTGAATACGGCTTTTGCATGTGCTATAGTATGCTGGCAAAAAACACACATCTGTTCAGTATACAAGTACACATAGGAGTGATTGCAGAAACAGTACATACACACATCAGAACATAGTGCTACCTGCCAACATTAACAACAGCATACCTGACAAAATGAATATGACTCTTGCATTTGCCATAGTGTGCTTCTAAAAAAAAACACACACACATATAATTCGTTGAGGGAGCGGGGAATGGAACGCTTTAGCTTCGACAATCCCGGAGCGAGGAACTGCCTTTTACTATGCATCCCGACCCCATTCACTCTCCAGGATTGAATTCCACACATTCCACATATGCATGTTCAGAACAGTTTTTTACATGGTAGCCATAAGGGATGGTATAAATGGATGCGTCCAGAAACTTGCATTTGTCGTCCATACACGAAAAAGCTAGTTTGTAAGTCCATTCGGTATATATACATCGTATTTATGTGACTTTATGCTGTTGACCTGTTCTCTCATTGTTGCTGGTTCAAAAATATTCGTTTATAATCCTCTTTTGTGATGTAATTTAATATAATCCTCTTCTGTATCCCTTTAGTTCGCACCGCTACCATATCCGTACACGTATAAGTATACTGCTTCGCGCACGGACCGACAATCTCTATCATACCATTTCCTCCATTCTCATCCTTGAATTTGCTAATAACTCTTAAATTTGCAGAGAGTAGCAGGGATTTAAAGGGAGGAATAAGGTATGGGAGGGCGGGGGTAGGCACTGGTGTCGAACTTGGTCATAAGCGCCTGGTCTGAGGCAAGGTCCATGTAGAAGTTGGGGCAGTCAATATATATCACAAAGGAATCGGTGTCGGTATAAATCCGGCTCACATTACCACCATACCATGCCCTTATTACATTGTTGTGGAAGTGGTACATGAGAGTCTTTGACAAGTCAAGAATACTGAAGCCAGCATAGATGAGATGATCGAATATAATATGCTCGTGATATAATTTTACCAGCCATAGAGATTTGTCATATAATGATCTACTTTTGAAGGCTGGTTTGGCGAAGATTCTTCGCATGCAGTTCGGTGCATAAAAGTTCCATGTCCTGGCATTCATGCTTATTCTCCATGAGCTTACTAAACATTGCATTGTTAATTAGCTTGTAAAAGCCCTTCTCTAATGTGTTCGTGGCTGCCTGGCATTTCTCCATATTCAGTTCAATATAAGACTCCAGCCATATCTTCTGGTTGAATTGTAGGGCACGATGTATAGCCTTCAGCCTTCAGCCTTAACCCAAAACCCAACACCTTCTTGAGATTAACATAATTTACAATATTATTCTTCTTTGTCTCAAGAGTGGTCATAATCTTGGTTTATTTGGACCTCTGCAGAAACAGAAGGCCTTTATGGTCCTCATGGAGTACATACCTCCAGTATGTAGCCAACATCTCCATCGTCTAGGACGGACATAATGTCGCTATCCATGCCAGTCCATTTGAAACCTCTGAAACATTGCCCATCCTTACATGTTATTTGTGTCTACATACTGGAGGCAGATAGATATCCTGCTGGCATCATATGAGGCACGGACATCTTGGTTGTTCACCGCCATGGGATGCTTGGTGTACTGCGCCACACCTCCCCGGATAAAATTCTCAATAAACAGGTTGACGTCGAAATCCACAAGGAGTTCTAACTCCACCTGCAACTTGTAGAACATTGCGTCGAACGAGAAACCGGGGCACTCACATCCATACACAGCGGACGCACTCAAGTCCGTAAATTGACAGACATAGCCCCTGGAAGTTCTCGTAGACTTCGCACAGTATCAAGACGGCTGTTTTAAAACATAACTCAGTTTAATTTTCCAGCGTACAGCACCCAAATGCTACTCAGATCATATGTGCATTATGGTACTCTTGTGTGATGCAGCATCCATTGAGGAATTTGTGGAATGAATTAATGCCCAGCATCTGTGGCTCGTCGAGTTTCCCCCACGAGTTGACATAGTCGTAGGGGAACTCTTATTTCCGAGTCACCAACTCAAGTTGCTGGGGGTTGAAGAATGTTGCCGTAGTCTTGATTGTTTCATAGCTGGTAGTAATAAATCTATACATATGTGTAAATTGTATGGTACATTTGTTGCCCAAACATTTTCTGAATATGATAAGTATTTCCTCTGTGTCCGGGATAATAAATATGTCATGGATATCGTAGACTAGCTGCTTAATAATAAAATTTGTATCGTACGACAAGTTGGGGAAGAGGATTGGCAGTCTCTTGGGGCGGTGGAGGAGCTTGTTACAGTTGTTACATGCCAACCCTATAAGTCGCCAGTGAAATGATCATGGTCATAAACCTTGCGGTTATCGCTTGTGAAGTGGCCAGAACTGTGGCAGCAAGTGGTGGCCAGAGCATAGCTAGTTCATTAGCCAGAAGTCAGTGTTCGCATCGTCTCGGACTGGCTATATATATCATTGAGCTGTTTGCCAATCCTCACGATTTACTCCATAAAGCGCTTCGATGCATCTTCCCGGTTGTACAATTTCACATCTATGGAGACCCTTGAGGTCTTGGAGGCCGGTATTATGTCGATATCCGCCTTGACATAGTTACTGTAACAATAGGGCTCGTGAATTTGTTACATATAGTTGAAGGAAGCATTAGGGTATGGCTGGCTTGCCTGGACCATTACAAACATTGCTTCAAATTCAGTATACACTGCTATGTGAGCCTTATCACTATGATGGCAATTGTGCAACTTGAGCACAGGAGGCTTACCATTCCTCCCTGGATGAGGCATGTCGGCACGGACTAGAGCATGTTTCTTACAGTAACAGGATCGCCTATTTTAAACACTGCTGGTCCTGGTTCCGTGGGTTAATAATTGCCTTCTTGGCCTAAATTTGTTCAGGCAGGGTGATGTAGCAGGGAGCTCTCAGTGGGCCAAGCTTGTTGATGTGCAGCTGAAGCCAATTCATGGAGGTGATGGTTCAGGCTCTTCCCTTTCTCATGTATTCATCCTCCTAGTGGTATATCTTGGCAATGGCGGCCGACACAGCATCTTCAATGTCGCCAACATTGAAGAGGGCACATTCTTTGTCTTGAAGGCGCACTGGTCCGTGTCGCATTTCTGCAGCTCATGTTTGTCATATGTGAACTCAAGAAAAATATTGTATTTAAGAGCCCCCTGCTCTTCGATATACTGCTCCAGCTGACCAGTGATATTCTCTTTCATCCTCGCAAGATAGCTGCAAATATTCATAGCCTCGCTCGAGGTATTCTTGTCGATGTATGTCTTCATGATGGCCAGAAATGCACCATCCGCCTCCCCATACCAAACTTGTTACACTCGCTGGAACTAGTGACTATGGCCCTATGGCGAGTTCAGCCCTCCGCAGCAATATGGTGACCCAAAACAAATGGTATGGGCTGTGGCGCATTGGACAGCCCTGGCTGCGAGGAAGATGCCACAGACACTCGTGCATGCCTCATATTACGAATAATGTTAGTAACGGTCGGCTATGGTACAGAAAGAGTGTGCCGTGCCTCCGTAAAAACAACATACATTAAAAAGACCTGTTGCAAATGAACATGCGAGTCTACCACCTGCGAAGGGGCAGAACCACCCCCCCTCCCCGGGGAGGAGCTTTCCTGTATCGCACGCAAATTGGGTCATGAAGAAACTGTGCATTATTTGTTTCTTTTTTAATTTGGTGACTAATCTTCAGGGCCCAGCTCAAAGGGACAGGACCAAACACGAAAAGGGCCCGGAAAAAGGGCCCACTATCCCCCCCCCTGACGAAGAGTGGCGAATAGCATGCTCACTCACGAGTGGAAGGCAGGGCTATGAGATCCCTCGCTCCCCTGTGGGCATGCACCTGTCTATAGCTTGCAGGGCTCCCCTCTCCTGTATGACTGTGTATGTTAACGAGTGTCGTACAGACAGACACACGCATAAGTTAACATAGCGCTAGCACCGTGATGCAATTGATGATGAAACATTAACCACAAATGTTTAATGTGGAGTATGGCTAACAGCGGATCTCGTAGGTGAAGACTGCGAGTGGCAGCATACGACTTTACGGGGTACACTCGAACGAGTTGATAGATCACAAGTAATGGACAACAGATATGAGGGTGTTTTATATATTATACTATAGCACACTTCTGTAGGGATGCGCCAGCCGCGTTCTAGAATAATGTGCAATAAGCCTGTATGACTCACTGCCCTTCTCTCTCCTTACAAATCCAGCATACAAGGTTATTTTGGTTCATGTATGACCCATTTCTCTCACCCTACATATTCAGTGGCCACGCACACTGACATAATTTGGAAAGACCCGCCTCTAACCCCTACATACCCAGTGTACTAGGTACTTGTAATTCGTGTATGACCAGTCTATCTCTCAAACTACTTACATGCTCATCGACAACAGCCTACAGCGTTTTTATGATTCGTATTTGTGTATATATAATCTTTCTACAGATAATAATGAATGTTACCTTTTTACCATACTTTCGACTTTGCCGCTTCACTTCATATATAAATATTTATGTTAACTTAAATGCTATAACGATAACGATGAATAAAAAACACATCTTTGTATGTTTGTGGTACCTTGACTATACAGGTACCAGAATATAGCGTATGTTTTTTTATGTCACCTTACTCACACCAGACAGATAATGTCGAATAAAATATGCATTGAGTTGGTTACTAATATATATATTATTAGTTGGTATATATGTATATATACAATGATACTTGAAATAGAAAATATTACACTTACAATCGTTTCTCACTCTACACACATTTTCTAAATAGCAACAAGAAGTCATGCGAAGAGGCGTCTCAGGAATTCCTTCCTATCTGATGCGAACCGAGAGCTCACATTCGGCAGGTTGGGTGCAGCCCCTGCGACGATGAGGACCCACCGATGCCTGCACCACAGTGCTTAAAGACGGCAGGCTGCCTATCCTGTCGTCTGCGGACGTCACGCGGTGCCCATCGCTCCGTTTTAGGCATTACCTCTGACTGGTTGGTGGTACCGCCCTCTCTGGTCACTTGCGCCTTAAAGCAGGTTATGATGCCATGTTCACCGGTGAGACGATGGTAATGGCTGTCTTTAATCTATAANTTGGTGGTACCGCCCTCTCTGGTCACTTGCGCCTTAAAGCAGGTTATGATGCCATGTTCACCGGTGAGACGATGGTGATGGCTGTCTTTAATCTATAATCCTGTTTACTAACATCACACTCTAGCAGGGGATCGACGCTGATGAATTCGTCTGGTTCCATCATCGGTGACTGCGTTTTCCCGTAGTAGGATATCTGAAAATCAGCGTACATTTGATACAGTACCAAATACATACCGTTTGCGAAATCTATGTTTAAATCACCATAGGGGTAACACTCAAAGTTGAGGAAAAATTTAATGTTCTGAATGTTTGCATGATAGATTTTCGAATGGTCTGCATTGACAGCATTCTGTTTGCCTGTATGAATGACAACGATTAAGTAGCGTGGTTTCTCGCCTGTGAAACTCGTTTTGACATTTCACTTTACGCTAACATAGTACGGTACGCTCCGGTACAATTCCCAACTCTATGTACAAAATGCAATATCATTATTCCAGCCTTTCTGTGCATTAAAAAAACACCCCTTTCCTATATTTTCCATGCATGTGGGGAATCGTCACTATCCAGGACCGCGTTCGCTTGCGTGTTGGCCTGAAGAATAATACGCTTGTACTTAGATTTAATAATTATGTTTTTGTAGTCTTCAGTGAACCATAACACAATGGCTTGCGGAATACAACCTTCAAATTTTCCATTAGCATAGACAGGGACCTCTAAGTCCTCTTAGATCACCTGCCTGCCATTTTAGCCACTGGAAGTTGGTTGAGCATCAATGAGAGGTAATTCTTTATGTTAGCTGTAATTTCATCATCTTTTGTCGAATCCACTTCACATCCATTCTGCTAATATGCGATTATATTTATTATATGTGGTATTCCGTTTTATGAATAATTTAATTGTCACTGTTACCACGTTGCCTACCTTTCTATTCGTCCCTCGGAACCTCAAATACAAATTACACAGCACAGTGTATATACCTTGGTTTTGTACTGGTATCTGAACCTTGAACGAAGGTGCTTACATACCTGGCAGATAGGGCATGTACATGTCGATTTCTGCCTTGGTGATCGCGTCTCTGTAGCTTGCCACCTCNGTCCCTCGGAACCTCAAATACAAATTACACAGCACACTGTATATCCCTTGGTTTTGTACTGGTATCTGAACCTTGGACGAAGGTACTTACATACCTGGCAGATAGGGCATGTACATGTCGATTTCTGCCTTGGTGATCGCGTCTCCGTAGCTTGCCACCTCGGCTATGTTTAATATTTCCAAGTTCATATTTGTTTACAGTCAGCCCCAAACTTCTAAGGAAACTCACATTTTCAGATGTAAGTGTGCTGGGTGCTCGCCTCATACTAACTTCCGGTTTGGTACAGCAAGCTGATTTTATTAGCTTTGTACTCCATCGCTTAAATTTCAGAACCATCTTTCTGTATATGTAGGCGTACAGTTATTTCTTCACCTCGGAAATCCATCAAACGACTGTCTTGGTTTACTATCGAGACGACCACTTCCTGCATGCTCTCCATCATGATCGGAACATAAATGGGTGTGTTAGGTACATCCACCAGCTTAAAGCCCGGAGTTACCATCGCAGAAAATTCGTGCATTGTTTGGCTGGGCTTGCCACTGAGGTAATATCCTGTAACGAAATAACAGTTTATTGTTATAATAGAAACAGGGAAATTGTTTACTGGCAGGGTGGATTCGTGCATTTTATTCACATTGTACTTCGTGTTCATGATTCCGAGCATAGCAGCGAGTAAATCGCTTCGCATGAAGTCTATCTGAGCAGTACAGTACATCTTGCTATGTAGGGTATTGGAGGTACCTCAGAGCACCAATATCACATTCGGCCGCAGTGTGCACTTAAGGTACTTCCATATATCTTCAATCTCATACGAACCTGTGAGTACATGAACCTCTCCTCTCTTATTCTCCTCCTTGATGTAATGAAACATACAATTGCGATCATCTGTGTTCGGTACAGAGAAGTAAGTTTGAAAATCTATCAGCGCGCAAGACCTTGTCCTCTCCAGGTTCAGAGGAGGAAAGTGCGCAGAATGCAATTCCGAGCTATTGCCCGACACGATCAGGATTATGGTCATGACTGATGATTACAATTAGTGCATCCTTGTTAAGTATAGTTTGTATATCTGCCTTGATGGGAAGCACTGGCATAAGTGCTCACAGTTCCATTATAAGGAAGTTGCTCTGCTTCGTAGTTATAATGTAATGTAGTGCCTCTGAAAAAACAGTTCCAGTTCTGGTGTTGTCCTTAAATTACCATAGCTGTCAAAGTATTCAGCCATATCACTGCACTTTTTATACATCGTCCAATGTTTCTTCAGCCCGAGGCTGCTATCTAGGTTAAATAAACCACACTCAACTCACCTCGGATGGTGTAATAGGCAGTCACGCATAACAATGCCTGGTAAATTGAATATTTATAATTTACGAGCTAACTTTTGTATGTGTATGTTGGTGAGTGGACGACTGGGTAGTGCCCTTAAGACTGTTTCTTTCGCCCGACCCTCCTCCCCCATTATAGCTTTCTCCCACCACCACCCCCTACATAGTAGGATCGAAGATACAGCCTGCTGTTGTTTTTTCCTCTGGCGAGCGCCTCCATATGCCTTTTGTGACGCATGGCTTCAACCAACTATTTATTTTCTTACTTGGCTGTGTTCGTCACTCTCGCAATACCACTTGCACCACCGATTAGACTACCCAGGATTCCGAGTGCTGGCAGGATGAAGGATAAGATGCCTCCTCGCTTACCCACTACTTTTTAGCGTAGTTTACTCCGTGTGTGCCATGTACTTTTCTGCCTTCCAAACCTCACACCCATTCCCTCTTGACTTCAGTTTTTATATTCTTGGACATGCCCTAGGCAGCTAGACGTTCACTGAGTTTGGACTTGGGCTACTTAACAATCGGACTATCTTTTCCACGAGAATGGAGTCGGCCATGTGCCTATCTTCCAACTTGTTACTGGTTGTGTAGGTAATTATGTGTTCCTTGCATGTCTCGTCCAATGCATTGACAGAAATGCCGCCTCACTTCAATCCCCTTGCTAGTAGAGTACCACACCTGCATTATTTATAGCCTGGAATGTGTGCCTCTAAAGGAAGGTCGTTTATCAGTGTACTCACTAGTCCACATCCCCTCTCGGTCTTAATCCCACGATGCATACGAAATACTAACACAAATTTATCAAGATGTCTACTTTAAAATATTGTTTTGTGACACATGGCCAGCCACATCACTTGACCTCGGAATGGGTACTTCATCCAGTCTAGAGCATGGTCCTATTGCCTTAAGTACCTGTGGTTTACCGGTTCATGTATCAGTGCAATTGAGATTGCCCAAATAGACCACCATGCTTCCCTTTCGCAACACTGCTGATGACGAAAATAATATTAATGAATCACATATCAGAAGCTACTGCCAACCACCATGCGAGGTATCAAAGCCGGACCAAGCAACTGTGGAAATATATGTGTGCTTCTCAGCCTTTTGGAGAAACCCAATGGTCTTCGGTTCGATAATGTATACCTATACTCGAGCCAAAAAACCTACGCCTAATACAAATACTCCAAGTTGTAGTGGCCTCCGTTATTTTTCATTTAGCGACAATGATGAAGTTTATGTGCCAAGTGATACTTTGCCAAATTCTGTTTGTTTTCGACGATGTGGCATGTGGGAAAAGTCGACCATACATATGATTTTGAGCATGGAACACCATGTAGTGGTGGATTAAATTTACCTATGTCAAACTTATTCACTTATGCCTAAGCACCTACTACATGGCAATGCCAATTTCCTGGTTCAAATTTGCATGGATGACGTAAATTTGCATAAAGTCTACTACATCACATTATTACTGATATGACATTTGACAGATTTTTAAAGCACTGCTCATGTTGTTGGCGTGAACCGCACAGTGTCCTTGTGATAGTAAAGGATTTTCCGCCTCATAAGTGAAGGTGACGAAGGAGATTCGATCATTTCAGTATCGCACATCAGTGAACGATTAGTTATGGCATATCTAAGTTTGGCCATAGTGGCCTGAAGTGTCGGACGGACATCTGTATTATATCTACTGACGATGGAAACTGCAGTTTCGAAGGGAAACGGGCCAAGAATCTCGGAGAGCCGAAACATGACAACGATGCGGCTTATGTATTCTTTGTCCGCAGCATCACTTCAGAGGCTTTGGAACCGATGGCAGTATTGTAGGTTAACACCGAGAGACATCTTCGCGCACTAACGGCCAGAATGGCTAGCCTCGCTGCTTTAAAGACGAAACTTAACAGTGTGAGCGAGCGAATAGCCAGCAGTGTTCATAAGGCCGCGACTTCAGAATAACACGCATTGACTGAAGATGTGAATAAACTGTCTGCTTTAGGCGGGAAGCTCGTCACCATGGAAGGTCGTCTCTTCGATAAGAACAAACTGACTACTAACATGGATTTGCAGCTTGGCACATGGTTCTAGAGTGTACTTTAAGTAATTAATTTTGCTCTGACGATGCTCTCGAGGCCATAGCTGGATGGCTATTCGGCAACACGAATGCAATATCTGCTAAGATAGAAGCTCTGTTTTACAAGCTTTAGGATGCAAACTCGCGGTCGTGGAGATGAAACTCGATGATGTAGGAGAGCGAGTTGTCAACATAGTTGTTACTGGTCTGGCTACAAAACTAGATGATCATCTTAATGTCAATACAGAGGGTGCAGGTATCCTGACTGCTATGAGTAAGAAACTAGAGGTTGTGGTCAACATTGATTCGAAATTCGCCACTGTCGGTACTGTGTCTGCTAATATGGGTGCTCAAATTCATACATTGACTGACGATTCTCACAAACTGAGTGCTTTAGGAAACAAGCTTTCAGCTGTGGAGTTGAAGCTATATAACTTATGCGATCGAGTTGACAACAGAGTTCTTACGGCCATGTCAGCTATATTGAAGGATCCTCATATTGTGGCAATCAATGATGCAGGCAAACTGGCCACTTTTGAAGACAAGCTCATGACTGTGGAGACGAAGCTCGATGCTGCTAATAGCATATTAGCAAGCTGGTTATGATGCCATATGAACGAGATAGTGAATTCTTTAGAAAAATTGCATGAAGGTGGTTACATATAGTAAGAAACAATGTCTTGTGTGCAGATTGCAGCTGTGCTTCACCGGCTTCACCGGCATGTGTGCCATAATTATCGCAGGCAAAAAGTACTCATTTTTGCTTTGAGAGATGTGTATCAGGCCGACCTAGTTGAAACGATCCCATATGCTACCGTTAATAAGGTATATAGGTGCATGTTGACAGTAATAAATCGTTTCAGTATATATGGATGGGCAGTACCAGTATGCCAGAAGCAAGGCATCGACGTGGCTGATAAGAAGAAGACTTTTTTTTTTTTAAATACAGGGGCTCCTTAGAATTTACAGACACATCTTGGTAGATAACTATACAATCCCGCCTTCCGTTCGCTTATCGCTACGAATAAAATTAATCACTACATTATATTCAGTAATAAGAAGGCCTCTGTTGTTGAATGATTTAACCACACTATGAAGAATGACATGTGGCAAGAATTTTCGTCGTGGGGTATTTTCGAGGGGGCTAGACACATTGCGTTTAATGGTGTCCACCTACAATCGACGAGTGCACTGCACGTTTTTCATGCGCCCAGTGGACATTAAAAATGATTATTAGCTGTCGACTGTGTTAAAAAATATGAAGAGATTGAACAAGGGAAAGGCTAACGTATAGAATGGTGACTATGTCTGGATTACACAAGTGAAGGGAACATTTGCCAAATGATACACTCCGAACTGGAGGCTGAGGTCTACAGGATGACAAGATTCTTTATTACGAACCACGGATGTATGATCTCGTCGTTTTAAATTGTGACAAGCTGAAGGGTGGACTTTACAAATAAGAGATCATGACAACTAAGTTTAAGATTCCCGACATCTATTTAGCTGGGAAGGTGCTGAGTCGGTGAGGCATCCAGCTTTTTGCGAAGTGGTTATGATTCGTTCGATTCGCGACACAATTGCTGGGTACCAAGGTCAGTGCTTACTGATGTGTAACTGGACCCACAAGGCATTACAATAGGCGTGTGATTGAGCCTGTATGTACCACCAACAAATGTATTTATTTAAGTATAAATAAATTCAATCTAAAAAGTGTATTATGTACTTTTTCCATATACTGTATACATACTCATTCCCCTCTCTTCTTCTTTATTATTTCCAGTCTGGTATTACAGAGTTTGGGTGCTTGTTAAAAACATTGTGTGGATCTGGTCGCGGATGTTAATGACCATATGGTTGACGCCTGCGGCGTCCCTATATTTTATTCGTCCGTACCACGCTCTAACGAAGCTCGCAGGCGAACGACATCAATCAGGATTTAGGGCCTGGCAGCCGTGACGAAGGGAACGGCGCCAGATCGGCCCTACAAGACGACCATTTGCATGGGAAGGCGGACATGCGGGAGAATAGCGTCACGGTGTGGAATCAGGTGACAGCGGGAAGAACACGAAGGCAGCGGCCAGGGGGAGATCCCGAAGTATTCCCACAACGCCGAACAAACAACAAACCTCCAGCTAGAATAGAAGGACAGACGCCAGACTCCGCGAGCAGGCAGGAACGGCGAGACGTATTTATGACCTCGCCAGGCTGTGCTTTGTCCCAGGCTTTCGACCACAATAAAAACCGAGAGAGCGTTTGGACGAACGCAACGAGAGGCCCCTTTCAATTATTTCCGCACGGACAGAACGGAGTGCTGAAACTGGTAAACCAGAACAAAACAGCAGACGCTGGACCCAAGTAGGGAGCTGGAGTACACGCCCGCGGTTGATTACCCAGGGGGGCGGTCCGCGGCTACCTGGAGAAACCGGGGCAGTTTAATATGGCAATGAGGGCCTACAAAACCGGAGGAGTCCGAGAAAACCTGGCAGTCGGCCGACGAGATTCCGGGAGGGAGGAGTGATTCCGCAGGAGACGAGAACGGCAGCCAGCCGCCATCAGACACAGAGTCCTGCGTCGACCCGAGAAGGAGGGACGTCGTGACGAGTCACCGAGGCGCCCGTGACAGGACGAGAGCAGTTCCAGCTCACCGGACCTCATCTGCAAGAACAACTACCCGCACAGCAAGCCAGATAAGTACAGTCATCCAGCGAGTGTGAAGGACCTTTAGTAATTATCCCGCAGTGTGAAGGATCGTTTATAATAATCCAACAAGTGTGACGAAGATCCCCCCCCCTTTTACGACGCGAATTGTACGGAGCATACGTAGAAAAAGGGAGGGAGTTGTCTCAAGGGCTCATGTATCAATTCACATGTTCATGCAACAATAAAACCTCGATTTGTGAAATATGAATTACCCTGTATTCATTCATTAGTGAATTGGACCATTAAACTACAGTGTCGAAGCATTCCTACGCCCGATCACTGAGGACTAGTATTAAGTGTTGGCGCCTCACGCCACAGAACAGATTACAACACCTACGTCCAAACCTCAGCTTTGGTAGGTGTCATGGTCATCCCCTGTTCTCATAGCCAGCCAGACCACATCTCGAATGATTTGAGATTTAATGTATTTCTGGCTTGTATTACTTCGTATTCGTGCCTCGTATGTTAAATTTCCTGAATGCTCTAAAGGCCTGGCAGCTACAGTGGACCTGTTGGTCTTCCAGGATATATGGGTTGGGGCACTGGCGCTCGTTAATGTTCTTTGGTCTGAGGAGAATAGCCGGTAGGAGCTGCCAGTGTTTTTTATGTTGGCAATGTGTGTTGTGTGTCACTGGTTTTTTATTCTTGCTGACTGACACCACATCTGCGAACTAGCCGTCGATAACTTTGATCGTTCTTAATAGGATGCTGTTGTTGATAAAAATTGGCCAGGTGAGCATTCTTAATTGGCTCTGGGGTTGGACATCGGCTATTACATGGGGGCGGGCCATGGATGGCACCTCACATGCGCTACTGTGATCATCTGCCATCGTCTTATATTAGCATTACCGACCGTCTGGGGAGACTGAGACTCTTAGTGGTGAGAGAGAGCGACCACACTGCTATTGACGAGGACGTGTAAGTTTAATTATCCTACTGATAATTTTTACAGAATGATATATTTTCCTATGCGCGCGAGTTACGGCTATTCACGTATGTGCATTATTTCTTCTCCTCAAATTTCTCCTGCAATGGCGGATGTGTCTCTAGGGCATTGGTCTGGTGAGCAGAGAGTAGCCAGAATGTTCCCGCATACCTCCTGCATTTTTCGAGTTCACAGACCACTCGAAATAATTTTCAGCGCTCCTGGTAGCTGCCATTTGCACTACTCCCCCCGATGATAGCGTGTCTCTGCAGGCACATAGTGGGCCAACACACACAGCATGTCTGTACCGTGGCGAGAGTATGAAGTGGGGGCATCGAGAGTGGACAAGAGGCAGGAAGGAGACTGGGAGAACAATATGGAAACCTCCTAGGATAGAGCCTGGCATCCTGGTGGGGACCTGGGTGGTATAGCATGGAGAAAACTCTGGCATCCTGGCGAGGAATCAGAAAGGATAGCTTGGAGAAAACCTTGCATTCTGGCAGGCACCTGGGAGGGTAAGCCTGCCATCCTCGCGAGGACCTGGATGGGATAGCATGGAGGAAATCCTCACACATGGAGGGATAGTACAGAGAAAACCCTGACAACCTGGCAGGTACCTGAGAGGGATAGTTATGAGAAAACCGTGGCAATATGGTGGTGACCCGGGAGGGATCGCATGGAGAAAAACCTGGGAAGCTGGCAGGGAGCCTGTAGGAATAGCACAGAGTAAATCCTGGTTTCATGCTGGGGACCTGGGAGGGAGAGCACGGAGAAACCCGGGCATCATGGCGTCGACCTGGGAGGGATAGAATGGAGGAAACCCGGGCATCATGTTGGGGGTGTGGGAGGAATAGCACGGAGAAAACACTGGCTTCCTGGTAAGGACCTGAGAGGAATAGTATGGAGAAAACCCTGGCATCCGGGTGAGGAGCCTGGAGGTATAGCATGGAGAACACACCCCTCCCACAGAATGCAAGAGCGTGAATTGAGGACATCTTGTGTGAAGGAATGAGCAGGAGGGGAAATCCGAAATGGCCGACATCGGCAAGGAATGACGCTGTGGGAGGTTGACTTGTGATATCACCCAAGATGGTGGACGGCTGGTCCCCTCGTCCCTGCCAGGATGCCAGTTGCAGCAGAAGCTACTATTTATAAATGCTATTCGTTCTCCAAATATGATCACAGGCATCGTTTCACGGGAAAAAAAGATTAACGTCATACTGTCAGGATAACCTTTGAAATGTCGCACCGAACATTTATGTATTCTCATAAAAAAAAACTACAGGGCCTCTTGCTAGAAGGTTTGGGTGGTGGGGGGATTATGTAGGTCTGCAGAAGAGATTATTCAGGTCAGAAGGCATATCCTCATACTAAAGTATGAGGATTAGCGCATATCAGTTCAGACACCCAGCGAAAACAACTCCCAGGCCCGTTCTACAATGAGATTATCTTCAGCGATGCAGCATAACAGAGGGTCACAGCTACGCAATTGCTAGAGTGCTTGCATGACGAACACGTGCACAGGGTCCTTACTAATGCACACATATTCAGGCAGGGGGCAATCTCAAAGTCGGTCCATTCTTCACACCTCTGCTTTGCCCCCTGATAAGACAAACCAGATTTGACCCTGTGGCAGGTTCACCAGTAGATTTTATCACGTGGGAATCGTGCCCGCCCATGGTGCTCCTGGCTGGCAGGCTTTCTCGGAAAACTCCAAATTCCCCCGTATTTGCATTCTGGCATCAGGTTCGATTCTCAGAGTGACAGGTCATCTCGTGGTGCCCCCTACCACTGCTCACCCCAATTGTAAAACCCCTTCCTCCCAGCTACAGAATATGACATATATTCTTGATAGAAACGATATTCGTTCTTCCACACTTGTACTTTTTTGTAAAAGTTAACTTGCACAAGTATACATCTGTGCAGTTGTGCGCTTCCTTCTCTCCCCCCATCCCCAACAAAACCCGGACATTGCAAATTATTCCCGATCCCAAATGAGTGAACTAGCGCTTTTGCGCATTTGGAAATCGTGTCAGGCGATTCTGCTACTGGATGACAAGTTTCCTTGGAGAAGTCCCGTTTCCCTCACCCATGTATTCTGGCCTCGTTCCATTTCCTCCTCGTTTCACCCTCACTGGTTCACTGCACCCCTATGTTGAACATTCTTCAAAAATATTCCTCATTCCTCAAAAATGTATTTCCCCATTCCTCAAAAACATTCCTTAAGAGGTATTCCTCAAAAATATTCCTCACTCATCAAAAAACATCCTTCAAAAATGTATATAAATAATAAAAACATAATAATATATCTTATGAATATATAATTCAAATTTTGCAGAGATATATGTAAGTCATTATTATAATATTTATGCATAGTTGAAATTCCTATGAGCATATTATATGTAAATATATCATAAACATAAGGCTTAATCATACTTTATTTTTATGTAAATACGTGTTTATGCATAGGCTACATTATCTGCGGTGTTTATATTTTTCTGGAGCCACTGTTTGTGCGAACAGTTTGTGAGGGTTTTCTCAGGGTACTCCCATGTTTTCTCTTTTAAATAAATATATAATACATATGTATTTTATGGTGTAATTAGACAATTAAAAACTATTGGTGTATAGCCGTTCCACCATTCTGAGTGATGAGCAGACTGATTCTCGACCGACACATTTCAAGAGCATCGATCTCTTTCAATGAAAAACTGGTGGGTTGCACTCCGTTTCTAAAATCTGAATCGAGAAAATGAAAATCTTCTGGTGATGGGAGCCAAGCAATGCAATTCCTCTGCTGATTCTGCTGATTCGTGCTTTTCATTTACTCATTCCTCCCCCTCCGTTCTTCTACAAAATTTTCACTGAAATGTTTATACAAAAAAAAAAAAAACAAGGGTATTATTTTTTGTACTTTGGCTACGCCTCGTGTAATTAATAGTGGTATTAGGAACCGATAGAAAGAGGGCAACAGTGGTAGCAACGACACGATCCACAAATATGCTATACACACAGTGCACAAGCCACCGCCACTGCAAACTAAAACCGTAACAACCACAGTCTCGAACACATGGGACACAACGAAAGAGCCATCATATCTACGCAAAAACTGCCCAGGTCAGCAGTAGCACTGGCATAGTGTTTGACCTGGTGGAAACAAGGGAATGGCTCAGGACACGCAAAGCAGACCATTGCCATCGCGAAATGGAGAGAAGGGGTAAGTCGACCGGACATCGCCTCTGCCAACCCTGACATGTTAACCAAGACCTTGACACCAAAACAAACCTTACTGAAGTAGCTCCTCGGAGATGAACCAATAACCACAAGCAGGTTCATACACACTTTTGTGTACATAAACAATGTAAAGTGCTATGGCATGCTGTTATTGACACGCCCACATCCAACAACATCGTCAGGACAGAGTTTGTTTACACGAGAGCAGTCTCACAGAGAATCAGTGCGATTTGCGACAAAAAACAAATGTGGGGAAACCATCGGAGAAGCAGACATCACTGTATGCAGAATGATTTGAGACAACCACAGTAGCTTTAGTCATCAGCGAGCTAAGTGAAAACACAATTCTTGGTCTGCCATTGCTTAACGACCCAAACACGATTGTCGAACAAGCAGAAAGGAGAACTCATTTTGGTGCAAGGGAACCTACACAGTGCACATTCTAGATCCCTGCGCTGGCAACAGTGCGCCCAGCATAAAGCTTGCCGACCTGAACCACGAAGTACCGCCCGCTTACTGCGACGTGTTACAGCGAGTGCTGGATGAACGACGTGACATGTTCTTAGCTGCCGATCTAATACGATATACCAATGACGTGTAACACGCTATTCCAACCTACCACAATCAACCAATCTTATCCTCACCACACGGTTATCTTAGCCATCAAAGCAAAGTTATAAATGATTAGATACATTAGTTGTAAGCAGAGTGAGAAAAATAAGTTAAAGATAGCCTTTATAATTCTGTCATTACACTGGCACCAAAAAAGCACGGTACAAGGTTGTTTTGCACCGATTTCCGACCAATCAACCTTTGCTACCAGAAGCGCCATACCTCCATACATCAGTGTAAAAGGTGCTCTCAATATTCTAGGTAAGGTCAAAGTAATGTTTTCCCTTGATCCTCGCAGTGGCTACTGGCAGGTCCCAGTGAATACAGGGGATAGATACAAGACTGCATTCACAGCACCAGATAGAAGACGATTTCAGTTCTGCACAATGCCTTTCGGCTTGAAATACATGCCATCCTTCTTCCAAACCACGACCTTTAGAGTACTGGAGTGTCTGGTAGGTGACTTCACACTCGCCTGCCTAGACAATGTCGTAGTCTGGTCAGAGTCGGGGAAAGACCACATTCACCATATTTCATTAGTACATGTGTTAACCACAATTGGATCTCTTTGTAACAACCAGTGTACCTGAAAAGGCACCACAAAAAATTATACTTTAACAGTTCACTAATGGTAAAAACCAAATTATCAGCATTTCAATATCTCAGAACAATCACCCATGGCATGCACTTGTAGACACCACAGACTCTCACAACTTTGTTCATGTGGGATTCTTAGATGTTTGCAATCTACAACAGTCACCATATGTACCTCAACTTGCTATGCAAGAGCACACAGGGGAATAAATGGGTTAAACAGTAATTACCATCTGCATATGTGATGCGGAGACCTCCACAGCCGTCGTGTCAGCTGATCCGCGCAAATATACCATCATAGGTATCCCTTGGATAATGTAGCATAATAGCATAGCAGAGCAAGCAGCATGCCATTTCCAGTTCTGATAGAAGGAATGGCGAATTTTTTACGACCTTGAAATAAGACACACATTTACACCCCCGAAGTACAGCTGGGCGAACTGGTTCACATCGCCAGAGTAAAGTGATGCAGCACAACAAATACTCAATGAGAGGTGCAAGGACTTTTCCATGTCAGATACACTATGTTGCACAATGGTAGTGGAACATGTCATTATATTATATCACGAGCGGCCAATCTATATGCTCGTCTACGTGGTCACCAGCCACACCAGTGCATCATACTAAAGGAGCAAATACAAGAGATGTTATCTGAGCGTGTGGATGAACCCACGAACAGCAAATACAACAGTGCATCCAACTTGCACCTAAGAAAGATGGCACGTGATGCTTTTGCATGGATTTTTGGCCCATCGAACAAATAACTAAAACCACGCATCACCATACATAAGCAACAGGTACACACCTTACATGCTCGACGGAGCCAAAAAAATGACATCATTAGACCTCTGCAGCAGGTACTGGCAGGTCCTGATTAAGACAGAGGACCAGACAAAAACCGCGTTCACCGCCTCAGATGGATGCTGATTTCAGTTTTGCACAATACCTTTCGGGTTTAAGTTCACACCATCAACATTCCAGGCAATGATGATTTGTACTCGACAGGTACAAAGGCGACTTTGCCCTCGTGTACCTAGATGATGTAGTGTGGTCGGAGATGTGAGAGGACCACATGAAACACATGTTATTGGTCCTGGAGCACCTATTAATAAACAAGCTGATATGTGTCAACCAGAAGTGTTATGTTTGCAAAAAAAATCATACAGTTTTTTGGTCACCTTGTAGAAGCCCATGAGAGCCAAACCACACCCGAACACCTAACACTCATTGATAATCATGGAGTGCTCTGCATGCATATACATTTATGTTAGTTTATCGGCTTGGCGTATTGGCTTAGGGATTGTNATTGGTCCTGGAGCACCTATCAATAAACAAGCTGATATGTGTCAACCAGAAGTGTTATGTTTGCAAAAAAAATCATCCAGTTTTTTGGTCACCTTGTAGAATCCCATGAGAGCCAAACCACACCCGAACACCTAACACTCATTGATAATCATGGAGTGCTCTGCATGCATATACATTTATGTTAGTTTATCGGCTTGGCGTATTGGCTTAGGGATTGTATCCGTGACTTCGCAGTAGTCACGCCTCCACTGACTAATATATATTGTGCTCTAACCGCAAATACCAATGTAAGGACGGAAATTATTCATGCTTAGCTGAACTCAAGTGTCGGTTTCGAGAGTGTAACCCACTTGTGTGCCACAGCCCGAGTAAACAAACACCTTTACTTGCAAACAGATGCACACGAGAAATGCTTAGGAGTCATCTTGTTTTAACTTGGAGATAATTAGGAGCAGTGATAATAGTCTACCTGCATATAGTTTTTTTTAGATCGAGTTTATTACATTTAAATGCATTTAATTTGCTTATATAACATGCAATTCACACAAACAAATGTATTACATAATAAAAACTGGCTGTAAAAACACTGATATAGTTTATTCGCGATCTCTTCACACTTTTTGAATCAGACCCTTGGAAAACCACCCTATTTATGACGTGTTCGGTTGTTTTATAAATATGTCATGTATCACAAGTGTTTTATATTTCTGTTAACATAACAGTATCTTAGTTGTGATTAAATTGAATTTGTTGATATATTTTATTAATACATTATAGTATTTTGTTGTAATTTATATGAATAAAAATTGAGAGAAATTAGGCGTGTTGGTAATGCCTCATGGAAAATGTTATCAATCCCAGTGCACACGAATGTGATGCGTAATCCCTTTAATATAATTGTGAGACTTGGCCAAGCTTTGTTTGCGTGGGGCGGAGGAATAAACCTGAAAGTAGACATTTAGCAGGACTTCAGAAAAGTTGGAAATAACAATAAATAGATTATAGTTAAGAATCTCGTAAGCTGCGTCTCTTCGTTTATGATCAATTTCAAAATCCAGACTTCCTTTTATTTGCTGAGTTTAATTATAATCATAATACAACAGACAAGGGATCGGGAAAGTGGGTGAAAAGCCATTTGGGAAAACAGTTCCCTCCAACTCTACTCGACCAAATCACTTTAGTTACGCAAATATCCATTACTGCTACGGCCACATATATTCCTTCCTTTCTAACAATTTTAATCGCTTATCAATATAATTAATATAATTTAGTTCAATTTTTCTAAAAGATTAATAATAAACCGTGTTTGAATAAAAACTTTTTGTGTTAATCCGTTCTGTCCCAATTTAATATACGAGCTTAAAAGTTGTAACCGTGTAATATTTTGGAGTTCGCTGTAGACTTTTGTCAGGCGAGCTTCTCGGAACCAAAGAACAACGCTGAGGTTGTAGGTGGCTACGATTCTCTGAAGGCGGTGTTTGCTGCTTTGGCTTACAATTACTATGAAACACAGAATGTAAAAGGGGAAGATGTATGAAAGTTTGTATATTTACGAAATAAACCCGGCACAATGCGGGAAAATTATTTACCCTAAGTATATTTGGTCACCCGTCTCACGACACTCTTAGTGACTCAGGTTTCGTTTTGCAGCTGATACGAGTTATGATTTCCCCACATGAAAAACGAGGCGGACGATACCACTAAACGGTGTTTTTGTTTAGGGAGGATGCCCCTTCTTCCTCCAGTCGCACAATCCTTCACCTCAGCCATTCTCCTTGTTGCCCGTGAACGGAAATATTCCACTATCACAGTTGTCACCTTAATTAAGCGTTGCCATACCTAGCAATTTTTTTACTGCAATGAAAAAAAAAAGTGACCTTCTACTATTAATTTTACATAACTTATATGTATTTATAGTATGTAGACTCATTGTTAATATTAAACATATGTACATATATATTTGCTGCATATAAAGACTCTAAACATATGTATAAATGTATGATGTACATTATGTTTCTAAACATGGGTCAAACTTCGGCAGTGTATTCCCTACCAAAATGTAAGAATAAGACGCAAGTACCATTTTTCTCGTCAAGTGATTACTAAGGGAGCAGTGCACCCCTGAGAAATCCTCATTTAAATTGCTTTACTCGGTATTGACAAAATACGCCTGGAGGGGCGTATCTGAGTTCGTTAGGGATGGCGGTACTAACAGAAATAAAATAACTATATTTGTTTTTTAATTTATTCACACACTTATTATATACGGCATTAAATTATCCGTCTCTAACATTACTCTTTTTATTTCTCAGTGAGCGCAATATTAAATGTCTATTTCAAATCTAATTAACTTCCTTCTTAGTGTCTCTGTTTTGTTATAGTCAATAAGCTAAAACTCATGATTAACACACATTCAGTTTATATGTTGCCAACACTTGCAATGACTTCCACTCACGCATCTAGTCAAACAGTACTACAGTCTGCCAGCCGCACTCCTCACTGCTCTGATGCTCGCACGCAGTCGCAGATTTTTCTCCTGCTGTAACTTCCGACGCCACTCGCTCTTCTCGCTCGTCGTCTCTCGCTCCATGTCGCACAATCGCTCAAACTCCCGACTCTCATGAACTCTCCACTCCACTCCACTCATCAACAACCGACTCGGAGGCCCGCCGCACTTTTATATCGGTCGCCCTGACCACCTGGAAGGTTCAACGCACCCCGAGACACGCTGAGAGAAACGAGGTTAATAATCCAGAGCATTCTTCAGATAAACACAGAAATTCAATACAAGCAAGGTCAGGGACGTGCGGCGGGATGCTTTGTGTAACTGATACGCGCTTATTGGTTTATCGCTCGCCTGCCATTTAAAACACATTGACTTGCCGCCTGTTATCTAATAACTTCTCTGTCTTCTTCCGCTACCTCGCACGGGACGGCCTAAGGTCAACGCAGATCAGCGACACGTAACAGTGTTGTGGTTTGCCTATCTTTGTATACAACACACGTTCTGTTTCGAATGTTCAACATGAAAGAACTCACAAACGGCTAGAGAATGTTCCGAAAAGACGACCTATATTTGTTAATTTAAACATTCTGGTTGACAAGTTGTCTTCAAAAATTGCTTACGACATAGTGTTACAAAGTTTGATGCAAACACAATGTGCCAACAGCGCCGTACAAACGAAAGGGTGACGATATTACCTACCTCGTTATTAGAGGTGTAAGATCTCGTGATTTCTGATATGTTCAACTAATCGCATTTTAAAACTCAAATTTTGAGGACACATAGAAACCCATAATAATTACTTTATGGGATAAATTGAACATACCTTTCGTTTTACATTTTCGTAAGGAATCACCTGTCGAAGTGTGTCCCCATGTAGATCTCTTGCAGAGAATGCAGTCTAAGCGGAAAGGAGAAAGACCGGGCCCGACTGAGCGAATTCCAAGAAACGGGAGACAATGTGAAGGAGATAGACACCTCATGGACTTGTAGGCATTTGTGGTCCTGGTGAAGCCTGTTCCGGATAGTGTACTCCAGTCGCTTGACGAAGATCTCGCCGCAGGTCAGCTGCTGTGGAAAATGGTCCTCTCCTGGCGCTGACCACTGCAGAAATGTCCTGCGTTGCTGTAGTGGCAAGAGGGCGATCTGCACCATAATGTGTTTCCCGGTACTTCTTCCACACCCGACTGACACCACTCTGGTTGACTTCTAGCAGGACAGCCACGTCCATTTGTGAATGTCCCGCCTCTACCAGGTTTACAATCTGCGATTGGTGGAACATTGTCGATGGTGTGCGACCCATATGCGACTGCTTCGGATGCTCTGGCAGCACTATCAGGCATCGGCAATTCAACACCGTTGTAAGCTTGAACCATCATAGGGCAAAATTGCTGTCATGATTCGCAGTACAAATAACAATGCCGGGCACTACACTGCTAGCGAATGTAGTATGTTCGGAATAGAACATGGCAATCATGTGCTAACGAATACTGTAGTTACGAGGTGATGCAGAACTTTTTTTGCGCAGTGTTTTTGGGTGTTACACCCACTATCAAATTTTCGGAAACAACATGTACGATCTCAAAGTATTATATATATGTCTGCATAATTTAATAAATATTCTATAAATTACAAACACAGAAATTGGCTTGAAAATTTTATAATTCTAACAAAGTTAACAAGTTTTGCGTTAGAAATTTATTTAAAACTACTACATTGTATCCACAACACAGTGTTAAAAAGCATTGTATTCTTTGAGAATAATAAAAACGCAAAATACACAAAACAAATATCTTAACATATTTTTATATGATGAGATAAAATTATTTATATGTGTATATATATATATATATATACATATATATATATATATATACAGGGGATGGACCAAATATTATGAACACCATGCAATATAGTACATTTTGTTGAATGTTGGCAACACTGCTTCCGTGTAAATAATGCGACGCGTATGTATTGCACAGTTTAGGTGCCAAGTCTTGTAGATTATATTTCAGTGTATTATACGCTTTGTTCTGCGACGGTTAAAACAATCGATCGGTGAAATGTGTCATCTCTCAGACTTCGAAAGAGGGCAAATCGTTGGTGCTCGGTTAGCGGGAGCGTCTGTGACGAAAACAGCTGAATTGTTTAACGTTTCACGAGCGACAGTATCCACGGTAATGACAGCATACACAAAACATGGTAAAACATCATCGGCGAAGAGGAATAGTGGGCGAAACCCAAAGTTAACTGACAGAGACCGACGAACATTAAAAATAATTGTGGCCCGACCAGATAAAACTACCGCGACAAAGGTGACAGCAGAACTCAACACTCACTTGAGTAATACTGTTTAGACAAAAACAGTACGGCGGGAGCTCCACAAAGCTAACATTCATGGAAGGGCTGCAATTGCGAAATCCTTTATAACGGAAGGCAACGCTAAGCTGCGAAAGAAGTGGTGCCACGATCATAAAACCTGGACACTTGATGATTGGAAGAATGTGGTATGGTCCGATGAATCATCGTTTACGTTGTTTCCTACAAACGACCGGGTTTATGTATGGAGAACCCCAAAAGAAGCCTACGATCCGGACTGCCTGCTTCTTACAGTCAAGCATGGGGGAGGTTCCGTTATGATTTGGGCGGCTATATCGTGGTAGCTGGTCCTCTCATTCACATCACTGGCCGGATTACTGCGAATGAATATCTCGACATCCTCAATGTTGACGTTCTTACTATGATTAGCATATTGCTGCCAAACACTGCCATATTCCAAGATGATAATGCGCCCAAACACACAGAAAAAAAAATGTTCAGTCTTGGTTTGAGGAGCATCAGAATATCATCAAACAATCGCCAGACGTCAACATAATTGAACCGTTGGGGGGAGTTTTAGAGCAGAGAGTGAGGAGCAGATTTTCATCTCCAACATCATTGAAGCAATTGGTGGATGTTTTGGTACAAGAATGGGACAACATTCCGTTGGAAACTATTCAGACACTCAGACACTCTACGAATCTATTCCGCGAAGAATTGCAGTTGTTCTAAAAGCAAACGATGGCCCAACACCTTATTAATAAGTAAATATTGTGCATATGTAAGGTGTTCATATTATTTTGTCCATCCCCTGTATATGCATATATATGGTATATATTTATTTCTAGTTACACGCGTGACAAAATTTTGTCCATTACAAAACACACACACACAACATAGAGATGATAATATTTTCATTACTATTTGTGAGTTATTTTTATATATATTCTACTTCTACTGCTGCGTTGAAGTTTGTGGGAAATGGTAAAGCAGTTTCTCATTCAAGAGGATGGTAAACATTGAATAAGGGTGAATATGAGATTTTATATCTAAAACATAGGAGAGGTTTTTATGCATAGTCAAGCCTCAGTTATTGCGAGTGGTGCCATGCCACAGGTTTACGCGTAGTGAGGGTCATGTTTGTGTGTGTGAGGCGATAATCGATGAAGCGCTNGAGTGGTGCCATGCCACAGGTTTACGCGTAGTGAGGGTCATGTTTGTGTGTGTGAGGCGATAATCGATGAAGCGCTACGGCCGACGTTGACTGACGTATGTAAAGAGGTGTCGCCTCTATGCGCAAGTCACTGAACTAACACGCGGTGGTTTCCTCGTGTTCGAAGACCTTCGGGAATTTAAGCGGTGCCCCTATAATTTTATTGGACTTGACTCTGTAATAAAATCCACTGCATGCCTATATTTTATTTTCTTGTGTATCATGTTCGTATATTTTCAGATACAGCAGTCTTAATAAGTAGGTCTAGTTATGTTGGAGAACATGAAAATCATTTTTCTAATGAGCGTGATGTCCTGAAAGTATCATTGCGTCAGGTTCTGGAATGTGCTTTCCTTTTGTATGTAAACATATTGGGAGAACATTTACAATTTAGACAGACATCGTATATTTCAAACACGCTGCAATGCATATCAAGTGCTAGGAAGAACTCCGCCTTAAGAAGACTTGTCTCCACAGTACCGGCTTTGAGTTGTTTGCTTTTTCAGTTCACTTGATTGAAAGAATTTTAGAAATTCGTGCGATATCGCCATAACAAATGACAAGTAAATAACCAAAAATATTTGCAAAATATTACTAGCTCTTTTGTTTTCNCGTGCGATATCGCCATAACAAATGACAAGTAAATAACCAAAAATATTTGCAAAATATTACTAGCTCTTTTGTTTTCATAAAAAAGATTTGTCTAAAAAAAAATTGACATTACTTTGTAAAGCATTTCTGAAGTTATAAATAAACATTTAATTCTGGAGAGCTGGGGGAAGGGGACTTTTTTTAATTAAAAAAGGTTTTTATTTTTCGACCGACATGATCTCTTATATTTCACTAAGTAAAAAAAAATTGCAGGTGAAGATTTAGTACTCGAGACTGGGCAAAGATTCAGAAGTTGTCACACTGCATGAAAATGACAGGGCATGCAGGGGTACAAGAATGAAGAACCATTGCCTGTAACACACGTCGGGTCGACAGTCTTTGGANCGTGCGATATCGCCATAACAAATGACAAGTAAATAACCAAAAATATTTGCAAAATATTACTAGCTCTTTTGTTTTTCATAAAAAAGATTTGTCTAAAAAAAAAATTGACATTACTTTGTAAAGCATTTCTGAAGTTATAAATAAACATTTAATTCTGGAGAACTGGGGAAGGGGACTTTTTTTTAATTAAAAAATGTTTTTATTTTTCGACCGACATGATCTCTTATATTTCACTAAGTAAAAAAAAATTGCAGGTGAAGATTTAGTACTCGAGACTGGGCAAAGATTCAGAAGTTGTCAGACTGCATCAAAATGACAGGGCATGCAGGGGTACAAGAATGAAGAACCATCGCCTGTAACACACGTCGGGTCGACAGTCTTTGGANAAAATGACAGGGCATGCAGGGGTACAAGAATGAAGAACCATCGCCTGTAACACACGTCGGGTCGACAGTCTTTGGATTCCTCTTTGTTTAATGAGTTGCATGAAAATATTTATAATAACAAATATTATTAAAATAAAGTTGTTGTACTGAATGTTAAACTACATATCTAGGCATCTCAAATTGCATTAATTACTTTGTAATTACTTTTATAGAATATTTAAACATTTTGAATGTGAAAAATTATTTTTTTTTTTTGCATTCGATGGTCACCTTTAGGGTTTTAAAATAAATAATATTTTATTATTATTTCGTGAGCAATACTTTTGAAGAACTATTTCTATGGAAAACCCCAATATGCTTACTGCATATCCAATAAAGAGCACAAAGAAGAAGCATTGCAAGTGAATCAAATCTATTTCAAAATAATCGTTATCGGTTTCCTGATTATTTTCTAAATTTTTTTCAAAATGTCTTCTTCTAATCTTGTCAATCACTCCGGCCTCTCTGATATACCATAAACTACGCTCTACTTTGTCTAAAAACGGGAAGGTCTTCCGGAATATGGTAACTATGCAAATAGTAGCGATTTTAAATTCCGCTATGTGCAATAAAGGTCTCTTGTTGAGAATATTCTCTGGCCTGCTGACATCATACTTTGCCGCCGATGAAACATGGAGAACGGCAAGATTTCTGTGAACTTTAGCGGAATGTAATTCATCGTCCAATGAATCAAATATCTTAACGCGTTTTAACAGGAAACTTGTTACATCATCATCCCAGTCTGCATTTGCAAAACTACCATAAAAGTCAAATAGGTCATTTGCATCAAAATTCTTTGATACACCTACAAATAAATTATGAGTTTTGATGTCTTCAATTGTGTTTATATCCGGATAGTACTGCGGCACTGAAACTTGGCNATTATGAGTTTTGATGTCTTCAATTGTGTTTATATCCGGATAGTACTGCGGCACTGAAACTTGGCTAATAAACATACCTAAATATGCATTATTCAAGACGATGTTAAATATCATGACAGAAAACAACAAAAGTCTCATACCGACAGAACTGACCTGGTATTGAAACATACCAAGAAAATATAATCTGGTTATTTCCAAACCGCACAAGGGATTCTGCGTTTGTTTATTGGTGAAGTGAAAGTAGATTATCCCCAACGCTATAAGAACGAGATAAACACACACATATNATTCTGCGTTTGTTTATTGGTGAAGTGAAAGTAGATTATCCCCAACGCTATAAGAACGAGATAAACACACACATATGATATCCACACATGGTAATTAAATGGCAATATCCCGTGCATCCACCCTGGAATTTCTTCAGCCTTGGGAACAATGAACACTAAATGTTCAGTGGAGTAAGGGTACGAGGCATACATAAAGTTATAATCCTGCAGAACAGCGAAAGGAAACTCTACATCAAATCTTTCATAAAAATAATTTGGCAGGATCCATTTCGATGTATTTTTCAGGAAGTTTGAATTAGGCTCACTTGTGAATGATAAATTCAGCGAATTTGTTATAATATCTATGACTTCTCCTGTAATTCCACCCAGTGTTTTATCTCCATTCGGCTTTGTTATTTCATACGAAAGTGGTAAATAGTAGGGTGCATTACACTTCACAGGATACCCCATACCATCGAATGACGATTTTTCATACATGTTGTTGGGACTTGTCACGTCTATGGTTTTCCCACTTCTGTGAAATGGGTTAAAACGTTTAGCGAGAACAAGTTTACCTGATTTGTCATCCTTTGCAGTAACACTAATTACTAATGATTTCAGAATTTCGCTTTCTATCCAGATGGTCTTCAATAACTGGAATGTTATATCAGTGTGATTTTCAGAAATATTAGTGTCAACAAATACCACATGGGACAATGGATCCCATAAAAAAAGCCAAAAAACCTTATTTACTCGATCGGTAAACACTTTAACGTCACCACTGTCGGACAAAATTATAAACACAGTATTTTGCCTGGCTGTGGCATAAATCCTGCTTGTGTTTCGACTGACGACATACACCGGCTGTGCTGATGACTGAAGCGAGCTGAACATCAAGTCCTGCATCTCATCGTTATCGCCAAACATCACAACACTTCTTGCAATGTCTCTCACGTAACGGTCGATTACGGACATTGCTTCGCTGACAAAGCGCAGCATCTTGTTCCGTTCGGCTTTCCCATCAGCTAGCTTGACTCCGTCTGATGACTCCACAGCCAGGTATAACAGAGCGACGTGCAGTATCCGCATATTCTGAACACCTTNAGCTTGACTCCGTCTGATGACTCCACAGCCAGGTATAACAGAGCGACGTGCAGTATCCGCATATTCTGAACACCTGGAACAAACAGAAAATGCAAAGACAATTTAGTTTCGCTAATCCAAATTGGCGAGTTTATTGCTTCTCGCAATTTATACCATTAACGCCGAACTTCTCAAGGGGCTTACCAATTATCCGTTTCAAAACATTTCGGTAAATTTTGACAGACACTTTTACCAATCTATATATTCTGTAAACAGTAAATACCCCCCTTTGAAAAGTATTGTGTTAGCTGATGGTTGTTGCAGGATGAGTGTTAGTATGTTGGCGGCGATTATGGAAGAAAACAGTACTCGGCATTAATAATTATATTTTTTGACTTTAATGATTATGTCAGCAAATTTGGTTTAAAGTTTACTCTAGAATAAAGTACAAATTTTCAGCTGTAGAGCTATGGCTATAAATTTATTTTGTGAAATTACGGCGGAGCATGCGCTCATTACAGTTATATGAAACATCTCAGAACATCTCCACTCGGCGAGTTGGTGAATGTTATTCAACTCTTTCTTTCGTCTATATGTAAGATTTCCTTTCTGGTAGTGTCGGGATATTATATCTGCAGTTAAGTATTTTGTTTTCTTGTATTGAAATAAATATATTACGCGGTAGGTGCTTTAAAAAACAGTTTCTCAGTGAAATGAAATGTCGACATATGTATGCCACTCCATTTAAGGGTTGCTTGTATACTTTAGTCCATCGTTTTCCTTAAACATAATGAAGCGCAAACGACAACGTGTTTACTTTCTGAAGTTAATTTTTTTTATTTCAGGAAACAGCTAGTGGAAATGAGTGCAGGTCCCTCCAGTACCTCTGTATCGGAAACGAATGTTTTTGAGATACAGTGTTTTGAAAAATCAATTTTTAACTACGGTTGAGTGATCGTAAATTATATTTCAGTAGAAGAGAAGGTTCCTACGAAGGCAAGGCCACGGGCCACAGGAGCCTGGAGCCTTCCGGCCGCCATGTTGAGACATCAGACGTCGGACATCTAGGGAGTGTGGGTGACCTTGTACAGAGATGACCTCTACCAAGAACCGGGATGATCTTGGGGTGCCCTTTAAGTCGATAATTCGAGAAAAATTGCAATCATTTGATAAAAAGTACCCCTATTGAGACAAACCGGCATCTTTAATTTACATGACCTTGACCCTAGGCAAACTTGAACTCGATAAATAAAGAAAAGTAGTTAAAAAATATAAAAAAATCTAAATAAAAAATAATATTTAAAATTTTTAAATATTAAAATTCATTACAATAACTGAATAAATAAATAATTTCATTCAAAAAGTAATAATTAAAGTTTTTTTTGGAAAAATAAATTAATTGTTTAAAAAATTTAGTTATTATAAAATTCCGGGTCTGCGCCAGGGGCGTAAGGCGTCGGCATCGCTGAGCCACGGCGGCCTTCTTCGATGACGTCACGAGGCAATTTTTTCCCTTTTTTCCCTCGAAATTTCCATGTTTTCCCTCAAAAACTACCAAAATTGCCAGAATTTGCCTCAAAATTTCCCGAATTTCCTTCGAAATCGGCAAAACTTCTCTCAAAAAGTGTGTTTTGCACAATGCGGCTGATATTTGCACAATTTCCACCGTTGAATCTACAGTGTTTCTAAATGACTCCTTTTTGAAATGAGCGGTTGAGGGTTTTGAGGGTTTACCCTCAAATTCACGCTCTATCATTCCATGCCAGCACCATCCATCTTACCTGACGAATGCTCGGGTTAATTGCTCCATCATGCAACTTCTCTTATCATGTTATGTCATTCCACCATGATTTTCGCATTTTCCTTCCGGTCACCTTTCACCTGGCATCCTGGCGGAGACGAATCTCTCGCTCTGTCACTCCACCATTATTTTCGAATTTTACCTTCCGGTCTCCTTTCACATGGAATCCTAGCGGGGACGAATCTCATGCTCTCTCATTCCACATTGGTTTGCTTATATTCCTTCTGGTCTTTCACCTGGTGTCATGGCGGGACGATNTCATGCTCTCTCATTCCACATTGGTTTGCTTATATTCCTTCTGGTCTTTCACCTGGTGTCATGGCGGGACGATTCTCATGCTTGGCCATTCCACCATTATTTCCTTATACTCCTTCTGGTCTATTTTCACCTGGCGTCCTGGCGGGGAAGAGTCTCATGTTCTGTCATTCCATCTGCTCAACACGGAGCGAAGCCTGCCCACGCATGCTATCTCAGAGTCGCACAGTGCACAAGGGNCTCTGTCACTCCACCATTATTTTCGAATTTTACCTTCCGGTCTCCTTTCACATGGAATCCTAGCGGGGACGAATCCCATGCTCTCTCATTCCACCTTGGTTTGCTTATATTCCTTCTGGTCTTTCACCTGGTGTCATGGCGGGACGATTCTCATGCTTGGCCATTCCACCATTATTTCCTTATACTCCTTCTGGTCTATTTTCACCTGGCGTCCTGGCGGGGAAGAGTCTCATGCTCTGTCATTCCATCTGCTCAACACGCTCGCTTCGGACGGGTGCGTACGATAGAGTCTCAGCGTGTCTGCACAAGGGCCAAGTACGCCCTAAGCCTACTTATAAGAATAGTTAGATGTAATTTGTGAACCGTTTAAGATATTGTCAAAAAATTCATAACATAGGTAACACCTCCGACAACGAAAAGGACCGCAAGGTCAANCTCAACACGGAGCGAAGCCTGCCCACGCATGCTATCTCAGAGTCGCACAGTGCACAAGGGCCAAGTACGCCCTAAACCTACTTATAAGAATAGTTAGATGTAATTTCTGAACCGTTTAAGATATTGTCAAAAAATTCATAACATAGGTAACACCTCCGACAACGAAAAGGACCGCAAGGTCAANTGAACCGTTTAAGATATTGTCAAAAAATTCATAACATAGGTAACACCTCCGACAACGAAAAGGACCGCAAGGTCAAGTATGCCTTAAGCGCACTTATAAGCATAGATGACTGTAATTTCCGAACCATTAAGATATTGTCACGAAATGCATAACATAGTTATCGCCCAGGACGATGAACAGGGCCGCAGGGCCAAGCAAGTACTAGGCTCACGTATAAGTATACTTACCTACCATTTTCCACCCACAGAATTATAGTCACCAATTTCATATAATATACCGAAACCTCCGATGACAAAGCGGGTGGTAGGAACAAGTACACCTTAGCCCTCTTATAAGCATAGTTGCCCGACGTTTCCCACCTACAGATGCTACGACCGCCAAATTCATATCACATTCATCACTTCCGACTGCAATCAAGGAGATCCTCTTACAACCATAGTTGGTCAGCATTTCCAAATCTTTGAAGTTCGGGAACATTTAACAACCGTTCACTTATGTAAAAAAAANCAACCATAGTTGGTCAGCATTTCCAAATCTTTGAAGTTCGGGAACATTTAACAACCGTTCACTTATGTAAAAAAAATAAAGCTATACATATAGGCGCGTCGCAAAGTTACCTTTTCAAGAAGGAGTGTAAGGTGTTAAATAGCACACACATACGCATTGGCATGCACGCACTCGTCAATCACCCACAACCGCCCTTGTCGTCTGCTACCGCATTGGTCTCTCAACTCGGATCCCCCTCAGCAACAGCTAGCCCCCCTACGCCCACCGACATCCAGGCTGTAAATATAAATGTGAAAATATACACATAAATAATCGTTAGCATGGGTAATATATAACAAACATAATATATGCGAAAAAAATAAAGATATAAACAAATGTTATGCGTGCTTGATGTACATAGTCGTGGGTGACTGTAAAATACATATATAGTTATTACTATCAGTCCAAACACAAGGATCGGCGGCCCGGGTCAATATTAGTGTGGGTAACCCTATACAACCAGCAATATATAAAAAAAATGGTATATAATTAGACCGATAACAAGACATTAGCAGTCGCATGTTAAATTAGAAAACACGTACGCGTTAATATAAATAAAACACCATCAGCCTAACGCGAGGTTTGGGGATACCGAGTGTAAAATACACGAAACTGTCCTGTATATAAAAATCAGTCACGAAAGAATAATAAAAGGCCAGTACATAGCGAGTATGGTGTCATAACGAGTCACATCATATATCTGAAAAAATTATCCCGATGGAACCACAGCACATAATAGCGAGATCAGTGTTGCTATCACGCCAACATGAAAAAGAACAAAGGATCACAGAGGTCAAACCCAAAAATGAGTACAAGGTGTCAAGTACGATACACGTTACGCGACTTGTAAAGACTGTGTTCCTTTGCTTGACACAAAACAGCATACATTTAAACCATCGGTATAATTTTTTCAGATATATGTTGTAACTCTTCATGACATCATACTTGTGATGTACTTGCGTGTATGCCGGTCCTTTATTGTTTATTACGTGTGTGATTTTTAATGTACAGGAAGGTTTTATATCTTATACACTCGGATTCCCCAACCCTCGCGCTAAGCTGATGGTGTTTTATTTATATTAACGCGTACGTGTTTTATAATCTTACATGCTACTACGTATGTATTCTTATTGGTGCAATAGTATACACCTTTGTTTTTTAAATATGTGGCATGTTGTTAAGGGTTACCTGTGCCAACGATAAATCGAGTCGCCGGATCTTGCGTTGGAAGATGGTATTTGTTCATATTACTATGTACTATATGTATGGATTATACAGTCTTCTACAACTATTTGCATCAAGCACGTATCACATTTGTATATTTTTTTTCCATATGGTTGTTTGTTATATGTTACCCATGCTAACGATTATGTGTGTGTGTATATTTTAACACTTATATACACACCCTGGATGTCGTTGGGCGAAGGGAGGCAAGCTTTTCTGAGGCGGATCCGAGTAGGTAGACCACTGCGGTAGCTGCCGACAAGGGCGGTTGTGGGTGATTGACGAGTGCGTGCAGGCTGATGTGTATGTGTGTGATATTTCAGACTCTACACTACAACATGCAACGGTGACTTTGCGACGGGCCTGTATGCATATCTTTAATTTTTTTACATGCGTGGATGGTGGTTACATGTTGCCGATCAGGTAACTATGCTCATAAGAGNGGTTACATGTTGCCGATCAGGTAACTATGCTCATAAGAGGGCTTAAGATGTGCTTTTCCTCACCAACCTTTTTGTCATGGAAGGTGGTGGGAATTTGGTTACTATAGCTTCCGTGGGTGGAATATGGCAGCCAACTGTGCTTATACGATATCCTAAGGTGTACTTGACCCAGCGGTCCTTTTCGTTGTGGGGATGATAACTATGTTATGCATTTTGTGGTTGTATCTTAAAAGGTTCGGAAATTACAGTAAATTATGCATATAAGTAGGGTCAGGGTCTTACTCGACGCGTGGGTGCGGTTCGACTCTAGGCTAGCGTGCCTGGGGCAGGCTTCGCTCCATGTCGCGTAAGACGTAAGAGGTATTACCGAGNGCGGTTCGACTCTAGGCTAGCGTGCCTGGGGCAGGCTTCGCTCCATGTCGCGTAAGACGTAAGAGGTATTACCGAGCAAGAGACTCTTCCCGCCAGGACGCCAGTTGAAAGGAGACCAGAAGGAATATGAATAAACCAAGGTGGAATGACAGAGCATTATACACGTCCCCGCCAGGATGCCAGGTGAAAGATGACATAAGGAATATGAGGAAACCATGGTGTAATGACAGAGCTTGATGAGAGAAGTTGCATGACGGAGCACTGAACTCCAACATTCTTTATGCAAGATGGACTGCGCTGGCATAGAAAGACAGAGCATGAATGTCAGGGTAACCCTCAAATCCCTAACCCCCTCTACAACAAAAATGAGTCATTTTGCCAAGTTGTAGAGTAATCGGCGGTAATTGTGCCAAAATGCCGCATTGCGCAGAACACATTTTTTGTTAAAATTTTTGNCAAGTTGTAGAGTAATCGGCGGTAATTGTGCCAAAATGCCGCATTGCGCAGAACACATTTTTTGTTAAAATTTTTGACGGTTTTGAATGAATTTCGAGAAATTTTGTGGCAAATTCTGGCTATTGAGACGTTTCTGAAGGAAAAGAGTGAAATTCCGAGGGAAACAAAATGGAAAAATGGCCTTCTGACGTCATCCAAGATCACTGCCTTGGTTCCGCGGCACCGACACACCATGCCCCTGGCGAAGAAACTGCATTTTATGACTACTGACTTACATTTAGTAAGTCTAGGGTTCGATTGACATAAAGATGATGGAGCACACCTACTCCCAGTACAACGACCACTACCCCACCANATTGACATAAAGATGATGGAGCACACCTACTCCCAGTACAACGACCACTACCCCACCACTATATTCAATTGGATGTTTAGACTATCACCCGAGTAGGCCTTGTACACTGCAAGAATCAAGGGCTTAATCCTAATTCTTTGCGAATAGCATAATCGACAACATAAGTAGCCCAGTTGGAATTATGGTACCTCCAAAGACTAAGTCAGGATGCTAGTCGCAAGGGGACTATTAAAGGAACATTTCATATTAAATATCTACACTTCAATAGATCGTTGGTCCAAACCAGTAATTGAAATTTGAACAGAATTTTTACTTTGGTGGGGAAATGTATTTGTAATTACAAGTATGACAGCTAATACCCAGCAAAACGTGATGGAGTAGTCGAACATAAAGAAACTTACCAGATTGAATGCGAGAAAAGTCAGGGAAGAGAGTGGTATGTAACCGCTCGCATCAGACGAAGAACTCTGACGTGGTGCAACTTGGCCACATTGATTATCTGCAGAGGAAGAGATATCACGTGACCAACAGCCAATCTAGAGCGAGCAATGTTAGTTCATTATTAAATCACTAGCTCAGTCTAGTGGCAATGATGANCAGCCAATCTAGAGCGAGCAATGTTAGTTCATTATTAAATCACTAGCTCAGTCTAGTGGCAATGATGAGGGTCGATCTATAGTGGGTAAAAGGTGGATAGGGAAGGTAGGAAGGTTGGGTGGGAGCCGAGTAAATAGCCTTTTAATTATAGTGGTGGGGGTCAGTTGCATGCTGGTCGTTATAATGGGAGTTGATATGCTTCGTCAGTTTTACAAGAATCGAAACGTGGACTTCATAAATATGGGTCTTTAAGTATTCNAATGGGAGTTGATATGCTTCGTCAGTTTTACAAGAATCGAAACGTGGACTTCATAAATATGGGTCTTTAAGTATTCATTTAATATTTTTTTGCAAAATTTTCTAAAGGTCTAATTTTTTTTTAAATTTTAAATTTTTTATCGACTCGCATTTATATAAAAATTGTACAATAAATTTTTTTGTGTTTATTTCAAAATTTTCTAATTTCTACAAATGTTNGACTCGCATTTATATAAAAATTGTACAATAAATTTTTTTGTGTTTATTTCAAAATTTTCTAATTTCTACAAATGTTTTTAATTTTTTTTTTTAGTTTTAGTTTACTTCGGGTCAAGGTCGTGTGGATTCAAGATTGCAGCTGGATTCAATAGCGTAATTTTTTACCTATTTTATTACAACTCTTTTCCAATTTTTGCGATTTTATAGAATGTTCAACTTCTATGTGGACTGTGATGAATGCCAAAGCCATGTTATTTCAAGGCTCTCGTCGGCCACTGCATGTCGGCACGAAATGTAGCATGACTATTACAATACTTCCTGTGCTCAGCGAGAGTCTCGGCACCCATCAGTCCCACCACACATGGAAAATCTGCATAGGCCTTGAGGCAGCGTTTACAGATATCTACATGTCTAGTGTGTGATGTCACCTGAGAACATACCAGATGTGAGAAATCTGCTATGTAGCAGTAGTATGCATTATGATCCTCCGCTGTGGTGAGTAGCAGCAAGTCAAAGTGCTGGGTCAGTTCTTCACCTGCCACCCGAAATGGCACTATCTTTGTATTATCATCGAGTGTGTATACATTGACGCTGTCCCCCGGATTCGCTCTCTCAAATGAGGCCATTTGCTGTAGGCGGGTGGGAAACTCTATTTTTGTAAAGTTTAAGTGCTGCACCAGCTTGATGTAATGCTGTTCGATACACTCCAGATGCCCACCCTCCNCTCTATTTTTGTAAAGTTTAAGTGCTGCACCAGCTTGATGTAATGCTGTTCGATACACTCCAGATGCCCACCCTCTACAAAGCGTGCCAGGATCGCCCATTTAAAGCCCTGCATGTCGGCGTTTTGCAGGTTGATGATTGTATGTTTCTCCGCAATGCCTTCAGGCAGGGCGATGTAGGAGGACACCCTAAGGGTGNCTCTATTTTTGTAAAGTTTAAGTGCTGCACCAGCTTGATGTAATGCTGTTCGATACACTCCAGATGCCCACCCTCCACAAAGCGTGCCAGGATCGCCCATTTAAAGCCCTGCAGGTCGGTGTTTTGCAGGTTGATGATTGTATGTTTCTCCGCAATGCCTTCAGGCAGGGCGATGTAGGAGGACACCCTAAGGGTGNGTTTTGCAGGTTGATGATTGTATGTTTCTCCGCAATGCCTTCAGGCAGGGCGATGTAGGAGGACACCCTAAGGGTGTCGAGCTTATTGATACATAGCTGAACCCATTTCGCAGATGTGAGGGTCCAGCCACTACCCTTCCCCATATACTCGTCCTCCTCCCGACACAGNATAGCTGAACCCATTTCGCAGATGTGAGGGTCCAGCCACTACCCTTCCCCATATACTCGTCCTCCTCCCGACACAGCTTGCAATAGCAGCAGACACGGCCTATTCAATGTCGGCTACATTGTAGAGAGGCATCTACTTCGTGTAGCCGAAAATATCTACGGCTACACGCGAGGTATTCTCGGCGATGTACATTTTCAATTCACTGGAAAACACGCTCTTTGCCTCCACAACCCGTAGTTGTTACACTCGCTGGCGACAACAATAGCTCCGCGGCGAGTGCGANAAAACACGCTCTTTGCCTCCACAACCCGTAGTTGTTACACTCGCTGGCGACAACAATAGCTCCGCGGCGAGTGCGATGGCCGCCCTCAGCCGCAAGAGCCGATGAGATGTTATAAGGACCTGGCTAAGAACTTGTCGTGCGTGCCCTTTTCGCCGATCGGAAGGCTTTGGCAGTGCCATTACACTTTGCGCTGTGTGCAGAAAGCTTATCTGTTCTGGCAAACTGCCTACCGCAATTCCCGCATACCAATGACATGGCATCAGGGGTCGCTCAACAAGTGCGTTCATAACGACGAACATTATAAGATTGCTCGAAGCCCTGATTACAGAATGCACAGGTGGACGATTTGGGCTGTCTGATCAGTCCTGCGCTTGTTACATAATGGGCATTAAGTTGGTCGGTGCGAGTGAATATCTGTCCGCACCTGTCGCATATGCACTCTGCTGGCTGCCAGAATGGATTGAGCGCACAATTACGCTCGTGACGTAATCCATTCCAGCGAACAGTAAACATACGATCACAAAAACCACACTGTAGTGCGGGCATACATACAGTAGGGGCAATATGTATGTTAGGGACAGTCGAAGCAGCTAAAGAAGAAGGCAACGACGTCGGTGATGAACCACCAGACTCCATCTTGAAATTGACTTTTAATCCAAAAGGGTTTACTCCTCGTTCAGAGATGTGTTGTAGGCCTGGAGTGATCCTAGGGAAAAAAAANTGACTTTTAATCCAAAAGGGTTTACTCCTCGTTCAGAGATGTGTTGTAGGCCTGGAGTGATCCTAGGGAAAAAAAAATTCTAGGCTAGTTCGAAAATTTATGTAAAATATATGCATTATTAATGTATTCATACATATAGAAAATAAACAAATATTATATAAATATGCTGCAGTTCATATATGGGGGTAGAGTGGGAATATACAAACATGATATGCATTCGAAAGGACTCCAACCCGGGAGACACACACACAAAACAGAGTGGGTGAGTTCAAAGAAGGGCATAAACAGTATAGAGTGTAAAATGACNTGACTTTTAATCCAAAAGGGTTTACTCCTCGTTCAGAGATGTGTTGTAGGCCTGGAGTGATCCTAGGGAAAAAAATTTCTAGGCTAGTTCGAAAATTTATGTAAAATATATACATTATTAATTTATTCATACATATAGAAAATAAACAAATATTATATAAATATGCTGCAGTTCATATATGGGGGTAGAGTGGGAATATACAAACATGATATGAATTCGAAAGGACTCGAACCCGGGAGACACACACACAAAACAGAGTGGGTGAGTTCAAAGAAGGGCATAAACAGTATAGAGTGTAAAATGACNAACCCGGGAGACACACACACAAAACAGAGTGGGTGAGTTCAAAGAAGGGCATAAACAGTATAGAGTGTAAAATGACTATGATGTGCATTCCCCGGGCCTCGAACCCGGGATACACATGTACAAAACTGTGTGTGCGAGTTGTATGGTGCAGGTTTGAGTAGGGTGTGAATACACATAAAAAAAATCAAGCAGACAATAGCAAAAATGAATGGTCTATGTAACTGATTGTCACAACCAGCCAACATGTGTCGACAGTTTTAAACATGATATGTTGTGACAAGTCGCGCGTGTGCAGTCCCAAGGCCAGCAGCATCTGAATGTACACAGCGCTAGGCAGTGGGAGATTAAGAATGGGACCTGTTGTTATTGCCATATGCCGGATGGCAACAACAACACAGTGTACAGAATACGTTCACTGAATAAGGATCGTCGTCAACAAACATGCTGACCTTGCAGTGAAAACTCTCATCAACGTCTTTANGAATACGTTCACTGAATAAGGATCGTCGTCAACAAACATGCTGACCTTGCAGTGAAAACTCTCATCAACGTCTTTAACATACACATAGCGAGATCCAGTGCGACTGTCCATTATATCATTAACATCTTATATAACTGCCTCAAGCCTANTTTAACATACACATAGCGAGATCCAGTGCGACTGTCCATTATATCATTAACATCTTATATAACTGCCTCAAGCCTACACGTGCTCGGTTAGTAGATGTTGTAAATATTATTATTGACTACAACTCAACGTGCTGGGAAACGCTGTGTGTTTGTGGTAGTACAGTGACTCTGGCTATCGTACAAATTGTTGACTTACATTAACTATTCAGAGTACCCCCATACATAAGCTAAATAAAAATTATATATATACGTGATAGGGAAGAGTTCCTAAATACATTTTATTTTTTACGTGATCACAGATCAATAGTCATTACAATTTGCACTGAAGAGCCAAAAAAACTGGTAAACCTGCCTAATATCGCGTAGGGCCCCCGTGAGCACGCAGAACTGCCGCAAGACGACGTGGCATGGACTCTGCTAATGTCTGAAGGTATGCAGGAGGCAATTCACACCATGAATCCGACAGGGCAGTCCATAAATCTATAGGAGTGCGAGGTGGTGGAGATCTCTTCTGAACAGCATGTTGCAAGGCATTCCAGATAAGCTCAATAATGTTCTTGTCTCGTGATTTAGTGGCCAATGGAAGTGTCTAAGATCAGAAGAGTGTTCCTGGAGCTACTCGGTAACAACTCTCGACGTGTGGAGTGTCGCATTGTCCTGCTGGAATTGTCCACGTCCGTCGGAATGCACAATGGACATGAATGGGTGCAGGTGATCGGACATGATGCTTACGTATCTGTCACCTGTCAGAGTTGTATCTAGACGTATCAGGGGTCTCATTTTACGCCAACTGCAAACGCCCCATACCATGACAGAGACTCCGCCAGCTTGAACAGTCCCCTGTTGACATATAGGATCCATGGATTCATGAGGATGTCTCCATACCCGTACACGTCTATCCGCCTGATACAATTGGAAACGAGACTCGTCAGACCAGGCAACGTGTTTCCAGTCATCAACAGTCCAATGGCGTTGTTGGTGGGCCCAGGCGAGGCGTAAAGCTTTGTGTCATGCAGTCAACAACGGTGCACGAGAGGGCCTTCAGCTCCTAAAGCCCATATAAATAATGGTCCGTTGAATAGTTCGCATGCTGGCACTTGTTGATGCCCCAGCATTGAAATTTGCGCCAATTTGAGAAAGGGTTGAACGTCTGTCACGTATGATGAATCTTGTGAGTCGTCGTTGGTCCCGCTCGTTCACGATCTTTTTCCGGCAGCACCGATGTCGAAGATTTGATGTTTTACCGGATTCCAGATATTCACGGTGCACTTGTGAAATGGTTATACATGAAAATCCAAATTTTATCGCTACTTCGGAGATGCTATGTCCCATCTCTCGTGCGCCGACTAAAACACCACGTTCAAACTCACTTAAATCTTTATAACCTGCCATTGTAGCAGCAGTAACCAATCTAGTAACTTTGCCAGACGCTTGCTGTCTTATATAGGCGCTGCCAACCGCATCGCGTTACTCTGATTGGTTCCATACCTTTGTTATTTGCATACGCAAGCCTATACCAGTTTTGTTTGGCTGTCCAGTGTATATGTATGTGTGATACTGTATAGGTATTCAAATAAAATGGAATAATAATAATAGAACAATATGAAGGTATATTTAACACTGGAGAGACATATATTCAGCCATTTCACATACTTGCTACTTTTCTTTACCGAAACACTAACTCATTCACATCTCGCCAACCTGCCAGATAAAATTAGATTTCATGTGCATGTAAAGTAACATATACCAATACGGTTTTATTTTACCACGAGCTCTGTGTAATCTTAAAGTATGATGTATAACGATTTCTGTTTACTGAAAAATTTCCTTTGGACCATGATAATAATATACTAACGATAACGTTCGGTGTGAGATATAAATAGAAATTAGCGTTCTGCAAAGTCAATTTAATCCTTCAAATATTATTTCTTATTTCATAATGTATTGGCTGTATCATTCAGTGTGAGATATGAACTGCAATTAGCATCTAGAATAATGCTAACTACAACATTTAATTTCTAGGATAAATTAAAAATAGTGCGATTGTAGGTATTTAATTTAATCCAAGACATTATATATATAATGTTACAACCTGTCAATGTTAGATGGTCTATAACTACCCTAAATATGTGTTTTTACCATCTCACTATAATGTCAAGCTCTCAATATATATAAAAGAATAATAGTCCCCACTGAATGTATCAGTTACATGATGCTTCCATAGTACTGTCAAAATCCTAACCATCTTACATAGTCTATATGATAAATTTAACGCTCGGTGCTGTNATGATGCTTCCATAGTACTGTCAAAATCCTAACCATCTTACATAGTCTATATGATAAATTTAACGCTCGGTGCTGTGAAAAAAAAATCAGGCGCACACACTTTTTCTCTTACCTGCAATATATAAAAATGTTATTTATGTCTACTCACCACCACGATGCAGATTAAGACTTACCCAAATTAGGGGAGATATTTAGAGTATCAGTAGCAGGTGCAGATGCCAGCGAGATGTCGTGACGACTCTGGATGTGGATAGGCACACATGTAGAGCACAGTGGTCAGAGCACGAATGAGTGTTTAGAAATAGGTGATATATATATATACGATTCCCAAAGCTACGTCACGCATAGAGAGAGATTTACGGATTAACAAGATTAGTTGTTATGTTACCGGCGGCCTTCTCCAGCAAAATCAATTCTCTCTCTTCCCAGCGTTGTTACTCTTCAAATAATTTTTTTTATATATATCAGCATATGAAATTCACTCTACGTAATTGTACATGAACTAATAAGCCTCTCAGTGTACTTGTGATTTACACTTACTGCATCATTCTTACATGAAGAACAGTAATATATATATATATATATATATATATATATAAATGTTCTTTTTATTATTATTCAAGTAACTAAGGCATTAAAAAGTATTGTATAATGTTTTATTATAGTATATATTATAATAGAGTGGTACGGCAGTTATTTTAAGTTTAACATCTGGAATTATTTTTTTCCTTTAATATATATGCTTGAGGCGTTGAATTAAAAAAGGATAGTTTGTTTGTAAATAATAATAAGTACCTTTAATATACTGGCAGGTTAGTTTTGTGTGTGTGTGTGTGTGTTTACAATCTCCCCGAACAGAAATAGAATACACAGAGTTTCAGATCGCATATATATTGTCACAAGAAAATATAAATTATTTTCAATTAACACAGAAAGTTATATTAACATATTGTCACAAGAAAAATAGAAAAAAATTTCAATTAAAACTGAAAGTTATATACACACATTGACACAAGAAAAAATATAATTTTTTTCCCAATTAAAACAGAAAGTAATATACACATATTGTCACAAGAAAATAGAAAATATTTTCAATTAACACAGAAAGTAATATACACACATATATGTATATTGACACTACCATGCAAAAAATATATATTCTTTAAATTAAAAATAAACATATCATTTTCTTTAGGCGTTTGGAAGAAGCGAGGTGAACAGTTGCTGTAGTAATGCCNCAAAGCTACGTCACGCATAGAGAGAGATTTACGGAATAACAAGATTAGTTGTTATGTTACCGGCGGCCATCCCACCGTCCCGTAGGAGACTTCTCCAGCAAAATCAATTCTCTCTCTTCCCAGCGTTGTTACTCTTCAAATAATTTTTTTTATATATCTCAGTATATGAAATTCACTCTACGTAATTGCACATGAACTAATAAGCCTCTCAGTGTACTTGTGATTTACACTTACTGCATCATTCTTACATGGAGAACAGTAATATATATATAAATGTTCTTTTTATTATTATTCAAGTAACTAAGGCCTTAAAAAGTATTGTATAATGTTTTATTATAGTACATATTATAATAGAGTGGTACGGCAGTTATTTTAAGTTTAACATCTCAAATTATTTTTTTCCTTTAATATATATGCTTGTAGCGTTGAATTCAAAAAGGATAGTTTGTTTGTAAATAATAATAAGTACCTGTAATATACTGGCAGGTTAGTTTTGTGTGTGTGTGTGTTTACAATCTCCCCGAACAGAAATAGAATACACAGAGTTTCAGATCGCATATATATTGTCACAAAACAAATATAATTTTTTTAAATTAACACAGAGAGTAATGTATACATATATTGTCACAAGAAAATATAAATTCTTTTCAATTAACACAAAAAGTTATATTAGCATATTGTCACAAGAAAAATAGAAAAAAATTTCAATTAAAACTGAAAGTTATATACACACATATATGTATATTGACACAAACAATGCAAAAAATATATATTTTTTAAATTAAAAATAAACATATCATTTTCTTTAGGCGTTTGGAAGAAGCGAGGTGAACAGTTGCTGTAGTAATGCCNTTTAAATTAAAAATAAACATATCATTTTCTTTAGGCGTTTGGAAGAAGCGAGGTGAACAGTTGCTGTAGTAATGCCTTCCTCCCAGCTTCGGTTAATTCTCTCACATCAGGCAGTGATTACATCCGACAATGCAGACAGACGGCTGCAGGTGTCTTCTTCTTATGGGCAGGACGTGATGCTCCGCGTCTAGGAACTTTCGCAGACTTGCCATGTGTAGACGCCGTCCTCGCAGCCTTCTTACCTTTGGTGGTGGCAGCCGGCAGCTGGATGGTGTCCCCCTGCCCCCCGGTGATGTCGATCACAGCAGCACCACCAGCAGCAGCAGCGTTGACGGAAACTTGAGACTCTGATAGCAGCATGTAGTCGGGGAGGTAAACGCGAATTGCATCATGCAACATAGCATGCATATCACCTTGTCCGCTCCACATGGCAGTGGAGTGTTTGTTCTCATATTATGAACAACACACCTCCCCAGAACACTCCAGTCAGCCATCTGCTGGCATCGGTCGTAAGATGTAGGATTGTGGGCATGCAGCTAATGCGCGATGCCGTCACACTCTTCACTGTAGATTCTCGGCTCGGTCGTATCTCCAACAAATTCGTAGGTTATGCTGCTGTTACCAGGCGTCACACTGCGGTAGTCGGCCTCTGGACGAAATGGCATGTTCATCTTGTTGCTAGCTCACTGGAGTCGACTAGCAGGATACACGTAGTCTATATAGCATACTCTACATTACGTCAACATTACTTCATAGCTTTGACCAATAGCAGTAGAATACGNTACACGTAGTCTATATAGCATACTCTACATTACGTCAACATTACTTCATAGCTTTGACCAATAGCAGTAGAATACGTGCAATAACATTACCTGACAACACTTGCACTCTACATGACGTCAACATTACTTCAGAGCTTTGACCAATAGCAGTAGAATACTTGCAATAACATAACCTGACAACACTTGCACTTGCTGTGACATGTCAGTTCTCCCTCAGTCATCGTGCTGCTGTCTGCTGCTTCAACGTTCATGATGTAGAAATTGTTTTTTTATTATTCACTTGTATACTTCACAGGGCTGGGAAGCTTCTCCACACATGTTCATGAAGCACTTGCAATTTCAATTGTAGCCACAACATACCTTAGCAAAGCAGGGTAGAATCCATTTGCTGCCACAGTCTTCCAGCATGCTCGTATGTATGTGCCCTGTACACTCTTCAGTCCAGTGTTAGGTTGAGCCAGTATCTATATCTCGCAGGGTAAATTCTACTTTAAATTCGACCTGTACTNCTTGTTCTCATGGCGCAGTTCGGAAATATCTTTAAATTTGACCTGTACTGCGAGAAAATGGAGAAAATGTTCATTTGCAGGTAGCTCGCTCTTTGGTTGGAGATTGAAGACGGGGCACTGTTCGAACTTGTAGCAGNTATGTGCCCTGTACACTCTTCAGTCCAGTGTTAGGTTGAGCCAGTATCTATATCTCGCAGGGTAAATTCTACTTTAAATTCGACCTGTACTGCGAGAAAATGTTCATTTGCAGGTAGCTCGCTCTTTGGTTGGAGATTGAAGACGGGGCACTGTTCGAACTTGTAGCAGNGAGAAAATGTTCATTTGCAGGTAGCTCGCTCTTTGGTTGGAGATTGAAGACGGGGCACTGTTCGAACTTGTAGCAGGGTAGAATTTCACAGTGGAAGTTAACCCAGGTGTCGTGATATCCCCACAAATGATTTTCACTGTCGCATATCTGCACTTGCTCTTGTCCAACCACGGGTTAAAACACCATTCTTCTATATCCGATAAAGTATCTCATGTACAAGTTCACATCTTCTTGCAGAAAAGCCACACAGTCAAGTGTGTCAAACGTATTACACATGGCGGTGGCGATAGTTGTCTACTGAATGATGCACTGCTGTCGACTGCAGGCTGGATGTAACACTCATCTCTTCTTATATTGTAGCTAGGTAAACTTCACATGATAACAAAAAACACATTGTATTCCATGTAATTGTTCCTCGATTCACACAGGCTGTATGACGCTCGCCGATACAGCACTCGGTCCAGCGGTTAATAACATCGCTGGTGTTAGCCTCACATAGTTCATAAGCAATTGCACGAGTAAAACTAACCTGATGTATGTTCTCTTCGCTTACTAGTGTTAACATAACATGGAGTGAGCAAGGTAGCTTCATTTCCGGCCTCAGGTAATATACTGGACATAAAAATAGATTACATGGTACCAAGAGAAGACAGTTCTCATCGCTTCGACACACCCAGTGTTCAAGTCTGTTACAACATTCTATTTGCGACGGCTGGTGTGGTGGTTTGAAGTGAACTCGCCTGTATCCGACAGTAACTTCATCCTCATACATGACTAGCGGGTTGAATGCTATGCACATGAATGAATTTATACTATGTTAGGAGAGAGCCCTTATTCCAAATTTATGACATTTCTACAGCACGCATTGTCCTACCATTGTCAATCGACTAAATGCCTGCATAGCTAAGCCAAACTGTTGNCCATTGTCAATCGACTAAATGCCTGCATAGCTAAGCCAAACTGTTGCGACGTTAAGCTTAGTTATATCCTCATCGGCGATGAGTTGAACATAACACGAAGGAAGTCGGATGCGAAACTCATAATCTAACATACATGTTGCACACTTGCCGCATGTTCTCTCCATCCTCCGAAACTCAGATGCCACTTACAGTTTCCTGATGACGACGTCCGACAGCACCCTATACGGTGTGGTCCCTTTCAGTTTCGCGATAAGTCCATTCATGATGATATCCGATCAGTACTATGGGTTCCCCTCCTCGCAGGATGAGCTACTTATAATGGCTGGAATTGTTATTGAGAAAATTTTACCCTCGCAGCAGTCCCACCTCTTTAACAACAGCGCGATCAGGCAAGGACACGCAAAGTCACGTCTGCATGCAGCGCACATGTGCTCGATATTTTTTTTAGTAGCGGGCTCTCAACTTTCTAAATGAAGGACACCCATACTCCGTTCGTAGATCGCAGAGTTTTATTTTCGTTGTGCAATAAATGCTTAAATGTCTCTTCTGCTCAGGCCCAGCTACAAAGACTGTGCCATTCTAGTTTAACATTGAGACAAGTACATCTTGCAATTTATTGTATTNTGCTCAGGCCCAGCTACAAAGACTGTGCCATTCTAGTTTAACATTGAGACAAGTACATCTTGCAATTTATTGTATTCTAAATCACCCTGACTCCAATTGAGTCTATGATAGTAATTTTCCAGCCAGTTATTTGTTACTTTGCTTTTCATGTCGAGCACATGCCATGGAAACGGAGGTAGGAATGTACTTGTTTCTATGTGCCTGTCAACAAACGCTATACATATACATTTAATAATGAAACCATATTGTGAGATGCATCCCTGAAAGTTTACATACATTAGGATGGTCGGATAGTGAAAAGGCTATACTTGTAACTTATGTCAGCTCTTTAACTACTCTGTCCCGTATGTTGTACGTTACTAGTCTGTCGTGAAGTATTAATGCGTAGGCCTGAGTGAAGGCTGGGAAATTCTCCATGGAGGTTATTTCAATCATGCAGTCTACAACACCTGATTTTAAACGATCGTCCTGTTTGCTAACATCAAACACTAATAGGGGAGCTGTGTTCATAAACACATTCGGTTCCAGAGTCAGTGACTGCGTTTGCCCATAGTATAATCTCTGAAAGTTGGCATACATTTGATATGGAACCATATAGGCGCTATTTGTAAAATCAATGTTTAAATCTTCATACGGGTAAGCCTCCAAGTTTAAGAAAATTTAACATTCTTAATATTTACATGATAAAATTTGGAACAGTCCATATTGATGGCATTCCATTTGCCTGTCTGAAACGCGACTATAATGTAACACGGTTTTTCACTCGTGAAACTAGTTTTAACATTCTAATTTATGCTCATAGAGTCCGGTGTGCTACGATATGTTTCTAAACTCCATGTATGAAACACATTAAATTGAAAACACATGAAACGCATATTTAAAAAAAATTTANACGATATGTTTCTGAACTCCATGTATGAAACACATTAAATTGAAAACACATGAAACGCATATTTAAAAAAAATTTACATGCTCTGTCATATTCACCTGCACATGTGGCAGTAACCAATAAATATAATGTATCGGGAGCACTGCAGCTTCCGGCGCTGCGCCAGTGTCCTGGAGTGCAATCGCTTGCATGTTAGCCATGTGNAATGTATCGGGAGCACTGCAGCTTCCGGCGCTGCGCCAGTGTCCTGGAGTGCAATCGCTTGCATGTTAGCCATGTGAATATCTAACTAACTCTTGCTTTGAATTAATAATTACATGCTTGTAGTCTTCAGCGAACCCTAACAGCATGTCTAATGTAATACATACTTCAAATTTACTGTTGGCATAGACAGGGACCTTAAAGTCCTCTTCGATCTCCCAGCCAGTCATTTGGCCGCCGGCAATTGATTATTCGTTAATGAGAGATAGTTCTTTATGCTAGTATTGATTCCAACATCTCGCGTCGTATCTACTTCACACCAATTCAGTTCGTACGCGATTCTACCTATCATGTGTAGTATACCATATGTAATGATTTTTGTTGTCGCAGGTTAAACGTTAACTGGTTTTTGTCACAGTTTCTTGGAACCACAAATATGAATTACACAGGATGGTGTATATATCTTGGTTTTTCACTGAAATCCGAACCTCGGACGAGGGTATGTACAGGCCTGGCAGATACAGGGAGATAGTGTGGATTTCCGTCTTGGTGATCGCGTCTTCGAACCCTGCTGGCTCTGCCACGTTTAATATTTCCACAACCATACTTGATTGTTAGTCCCAATCTTCTAAGGAAACAAGTATTTTCAAATGTTAGCGTTCCGCGTGCTCGACTCGTACTGACTTTAGTTTTAGTATGGTATGATACTTTTATTGCTTTTGTATATTTAATTTTCAGTTCCATCTTTCCTTAAATTTAAGTGTACTGTTATCTCCTCACCTGTAAATATAATTAAATGACTGTCTTGGTCTACAATAGAGACTATGACTTCCTGTACGTTCTCCGTCACGACTTGAACATAAATGGGCGTCTTCGGAACATTCACCATCTTAGAGCCTGACGGCACCATCACGGAAAATTCGTGCAGTGCCTTGGTCTACAGTTGAGATATGATCCGCTAACCAAATTACAGTTTATTCTTACAAAATTCACAGGGAAAATGTTTACCGGCAGGGTAGATTAGTGTGTTTTACTAGCCTCGTATTTTAAGTTCACAAAACCTAGCATGGAGGCGAGAGTATCGCTTAGCATGAAGTATATCTGTGCACTACAAAACATCTCACTCTGTAGGGAATATGCATTACCACACAGCACTAACATCACTTCTGGTCCCAGTTCCCGCTTAAGGTACTCGCCTATGTCTTGAACCTCATATGAACATGTGGGTATACACACATCTCTCTTACCGCCTCCTCTCCCCTTAACATAGTGGAACAGACAATTACTTTCATCTATGTTCAGTACCGAGAAGTAAGTTTGAAAATCTATCACCACCATAAACCACACACCCTTCAGGGCAAGTGCAGGGAAGTGCACAGAACTCAATTCCGAAATATTGCCCGACACGATCAGGATTACAGACATGACTAATGCTTACACCTAGTGCATCCCAGTTAAGCATCTATATTGTAAGGAAGCTCAGATAAATTGACCACAGTTCCATTCTCGTTGCTGTTGCTCTGCTCCATGATTATAATATATTCTCATATTTCTAAAATACGCANTTGACCACAGTTCCATTCTCGTTGCTGTTGCTCTGCTCCATGATTATAATATATTCTCATATTTCTAAAATACGCTTTTAGTTATGGCGGGGTCCTTATGTTACCATAACTGTCAAAGTATTCGACTGTGTTACCATTATTTTTATGTGCATTCCAATAAGTTCCTGGCCCAGTGCTCGTATCTAGGTTTACTTTACCGCACTCGACCCACCACACACAGTGTGGTAGTCGATCACACATGAACACACCTCGGGAAATTACACTTTTTTTAAATTTTCGTGCAAACTTTCGTATTTTAATGTTGGTTAGCAGGAGGGTAGGCACCCTTCTTAATATCGTCTCGTTCTTTTCCGTCGGCAAATTCTGTTCCAGCCTCCACCCACTACCAGCCTGTAAGAAAGAAGGTACAGTACTCCACCGGTTTTTTTTACCTCTGGCAAGCGACTCGATATTCCTATTATGAGTCAAAATCACCTCCAATTGTTTGTTTTATGTTTTCCTCCTTGGTTGTATTCACCGCCCTGGAAATGCCGCTCGCACCACCGATAAGACTGCCGAGAACGCCTAGTGCCGGTAAAATGAAGGGTAAAATACCTCCACGCTTCCCTACTTTGCACCGTTACCTGCCAGTGGGTTTCTTGTTCGTCCTTCTAAACTTCAAACCCATACCCCTCTTAACTTTTGATTTCATAATCTTGGACACCCCCCACAGAGCTAAATGTTCGCCGAGTTTGGACTTAGACAACGAACTATTGACTTGGCTTTTTCTGCAAGAATGGTGTCGGCAGCATGTCTATCTGCCAACTTATTACTGGTCGTGTAGATGATATTGTGTTCCTTACACGCATTGTCTAACGAATTGACAGGGAAGTCACCTCACTTAAATCTTCGTGCTAGCCGTGTACCCNGTGTTCCTTACACGCATTGTCTAACGAATTGACAGGGAAGTCACCTCACTTAAATCTTAGTGCTAGCCGTGTACCCATACCACAATACTTAGACCAGGAATATGTGTCTCAAAGGGAAGTTGTTTATTAACATATTTACCAGACCACATCCTCTCTTGATCTTACTCCCACGACACATTACGGCATACTAACACATATAGTTATCAGTTAATCTACTTTATACTTTTTGTGTGTGCTGTCACTTTGCCAGGCCTCGAACCTGGTCGTTATTGTATCTGTAACATGCTTCATATCACAATTTGTTCACATTGTACAGGATGCGTGGACCGTTGCCACCGGTGACTACACGTTCTCCCCGCTTTTGGTAGCATTCGAAGGCAGCAACAGAGCGCTAAAAACAAGTTCCCCCGCCTTCCCCATGCCCACCTGTTACGAAACACAATGTGGCAAAACACGTACTCGTCAGACTATGCCAAATCTGAAGCATGAAGNCGCTAAAAACAAGTTCCCCCGCCTTCCCCATGCCCACCTGTTACGAAACACAATGTGGCAAAACACGTACTCGTCAGACTATGCCAAATCTGAAGCATGAAGAAATGTATACAATTTCATTGTCTACAAGTAAAGATCATTATTATTTACTCACATTTACACTACATGCACACAACTCTTGCAGAANTGAAGAAATGTATACAATTTCATTGTCTACAAGTAAAGATCATTATTATTTACTCACATTTACACTACATGCACACAACAACATAAATTATGCATGAATTAGTTCTGATTTAAGGATCCAGCTATTATACTGCAGTAGAAAGCCTAGCCACTTAACAAATAGTCTATTAGCCTTGCATCTTAATACCTTCTGGACAAAATAAGTGTCTGGAAAGTTTGTAGGCAAAATCTCAGCATCGTAGAAAACGCCTTTCAGCCTCTCGCCATTCAAATCGACAAGTTCATAGGTCTTGGTTCGTAATGACATATCTCAGCAACCCGGTATATTTGCACGGACCAATTAGGCATGTAAGATTTTGCAAAAGGAAATTTGAAACGTGAAATACGGACATAGTCACCAATCATCGCCTTAGTCTTGTGCCTATTCAATCTCTTCACGTTTTAAAAAAGAGTCGCCAGCAAAGAATCATTTTTTACGCCCACCAAGCACATATGTATAGTCCTATGTACTCTATCATTGTAGTTGGAAATTAGGCTAGGCAGAATATCTAGCCAAATGTAACTACCTTGCACTGAGAACTCACGCTACATAACTATTTTTAGTGTACGGTTATATAATTCCATGAAGGAGGCTTACTTATCTCCATGCGTACTGTAGGGATTAATTTTATTCTCTTCCATTAATGAACGGAAGGCCGTATTTTAGAATTCTCTACCTAAATCTGTCTGAATATTTTTAGGCATACCTTTATCTTGCAACAAGCACCTTTATTCGTCTTGAAGACGCACTGGTCCGTCTCTTTTTCGTGCGGCTCAGGTTTGCCATACGCGCACTCCGGAAAAATATTGAACATAAGATTCCCCTGGTCCTCGATCTCCTAATTCAGCTGACAAATGATATTCTCTTTCATCCTCGCGAGGTAGCTGCAAATATTCATAGCCTGGCTCAAGGTATTCTTGGCAATGTATGTCTTCATGATGCACAGAAATGCACTATCTGCCTCCACAAAACCATACTTGTTAATATCGTCGGCCACAGAGACGACGGCCCTACGGCGAGTTCGGCCCTCCACAGCAATATGGTGAGCCAAAACCAATAGTATGGGCTGGGGCACATTCGACGGCCCTAGCTGCGAGGCAGATGCCAAAGCCATGCGGGCTCGTTTCGCTGGTTTCGGGCAGCCGTTAAATTAAATTTAGCACTGTGGGCACGCAGATTGTAAGTGCTGGTAAACTGTCTCCCACAGTTCCCGCACTCCGGTGACTCGGCATCGGGTTTCGCCCAGCAGCTAAGTTCGTGGCGATGTGCTTCGCAAGTGCGAGCAAAACCCTCATTGCAGAACTTGCAATAAGCTGTAGTGTCCTATATGATCTGGCCTGTGCATGTTACACGATAGTTGGCGAGTTTGTCGGTGCGAGCAAATCCCTTCTCACTCCTATCGCACATGTGTTGCGGCTCTCTGTATTGGTTAATACGAATGTGCATTCATGCTGCAAGCCATTCGTGTGATCGTTTTAGACGCGATCGCAGAAACCCCATTGTAGAGTGAGTGGTCGCATCGTAAGTGCATAGACAATGATATTGTAGAAGAACTTGATGATGTCTGCGAAGATGGTGTTGGTAGTGATGTGAAAGAAGCAAAAGATGGAAAGGAAGAACGATTGGAATCCATCTTGCTCGTGGAAGAGGCGGAGAAAACTGAACGAAGGTCGTCTCGACTGGCTGGTCTGGCGAAACGTGAAGGGCTGCTCGACCCTGGACGACCAGGAGGAAACCTATGAAAAAAAATTATAATCCCAAGCTAGCCAGAAAATATGTGCCTCACAGCTAATATAACCTATCAACAAACATTTTATGTTCCAACATTTTGTATCGTCTGAGTATCCACACAGTATAGGGAACATACAAATAAAAACAAAAGAAGTTCGCTCAGAATGATCCTAGACTCTCTCCCTAAGTGCTATTGCATTCTGTCACAACTCCATCAACACCCGTGCACTGCATGTAGCCTCCAATCATGTGTGCATGCATGGCCAGTCCAAGGTGAAAACACTCATGCTGCTAGAGAGAGCTGTATAGATCGATTACCTACCCACACATACAAGGAGAGCGTAAATAATTCTCCTAACATTCATTACCTATACATGCTATGTGAAGGAAAGGGTGACTGTATGTGAGAAACATTTTGGCAGTATACTCCCACTCTTTCATTTTTTCACAGCCCCACCCCTACCTCATACTATAGTCTCAGAATGTGGCTGCATGCTGGGGGTACATAAGTTTTTTTAATTTGCCTCAAGTGCAAAAATCTAACCACTGACACGCGTTCATAGCTCATATTATGAATAATGTTAGTAACGGTCAGATAAGGTCTACAAAAAGTGTGTGTCGTGCCTTAGTAACAACTACATACATTAAAAATATATGCTGTAAATAAACATGCGAATCTACCGCCACCAGACTCTCAGCTGTGCCTGCAAAGGGGGACAGGACCATCCTTACACCGGGAAGGAGCCACTCTGCATCACATGCACATTGAGTCATGAAGGGACGGTGCATTAGTCGTTTTTTTTTGTAGACTAATCTTCACAGCCTGCCTCGAAAGGGCAGGACCAAACACGAAAAGGGCCCGTAAATGGGGCCCACTATCGTCCCCTGACGAAGGGCGGCGAATGGCATGCCCACTCACGAGAGGAAGGCAGGGCTATGAGCTCCCTCGCTCCCCTGTGGGTGTGCACCTGCCCATTTCTTGAGAGCGCCCCTCTCCTGTATGACTGTGTAGGTAACGTGCGTCGTACAGACATACACATGAATGAGCTAACATAGCAAGCCAACTAGCACCGTGATGCAATTGAAGATGTAACACTTACCACAAATGTTGAATGTGAGGTATGCCTAATGGCGTACTATGTGGTTGAAGACAGTATGTGACAGCAAACGAACGGGGTACACTCAAACAAGCTGACTGATAACCAGTAATGGACAACAGGTGGGTGTTTTATATATTGTACTATCGCACACTCGTGTAGAGATGTGGTGGCCGCATGTTAGAATAATGTGTGATGAGCCTGTATGACTTATTGAACTTCTCTCTCCTTACATACCTAGAGTGCAAGGTTCTTTTGGTTCGTGTATGACCCATCTCTCTCACCCTACATACCCAGTGGCCACACACACTGAAATTATTTTTAATGACACGCCTCTCCCCCTACATACACAGTGTGTAAGGACTTGTAGTTCGTGTATGACCTGTCTCTCTATCTCTCACTCCCTACATACCCAGCAGCAGCAGCCTACAGCATTCTTATTATTTGTGTTTGTGTATATATATTCTCTCTACAGATAATATTGAAATTTACCATTTTACAATACTGGCAACATTGCCACTTCAGTTCATTTATAAATATTCGTTGTTAACAATAATATAATGGTAATGATGAATAAAAGAACACATCTGTTTGTATGTGTGCGGTAACTTGACTATACAGGTACTTGAGTTTCGCGTATGTTTTTTGTGTCACCTTAATCACAACATACAGATCATGTCGAATAATATATGCATTTGGTACAGTAACGAATATCAATTTTATTAATCGTCATATATTTACAATGATACTTTGGATAGAAAATATTACATTTACAATCCTTTCTCACTCTACATACATTTTCTAAATGGCATCAAGAAGTCATGCGAAGAGGCGTTTCAGGACTTTCTTCCTATCTGCTGCACATAGAGCGCAGGGCAGGTTGGGTGCAACCGCGGCGACGATGTGGACCCACCGACGGCTGCGCCACAGTGTTGACAGGCGGCAGGCTGCTCCTTCTGTAGTCTGCGGACATCACACGGTGCTCGTCGCTGCATTGTATACATTACCTCCGACTGGGTGGTGGTGATGGCACGTACCGCTCTCTCTGGCCACTTGCGCCTTGGAGAAGGTTGGGAGGCCATGTTCACAGGGGAGACGTTGGTGATGGCTGGCAGCTTGGTGTATTCTTCGTCGGCGATGTTGATGGTGTCAACTGACATCACTGATGGATATGCGGGGTTTGTAGTCAGGGAGGTGAATTTGGTTGGCATCATGTAGCACAGCATGGGTCACCACCTCGTCCTCACTGCACGGTAGAGGTGTGTCTCTGCACATATAGTATACTGAACACCTCCTAGGTATTGTAAAGACATCCAGTATTTGGCAGTGCTCATATGCTGCTGGATTATGGGCCACCACTCAATGAGCTATGTCATCATAGTTCTCACTNCCAGTATTTGGCAGTGCTCATATGCTGCTGGATTATGGGCCACCACTCAATGAGCTATGTCATCATAGTTCTCACGGTGTGTCCTCTGCTCAACTTAAACTCCAGCATTGTACAGGACTGTACTGTGACCAAGCATCATGCTGGTGTAGACAGTCTCTGGCCAGAATGGTACATTCATCTTTGATAGATCACTGTTGGTGAGAAGCTGGATATGGGCCTCATATAGCTCTCCCTTATATGTGATGTTATAGCCACGACTACTTTAGAACTTGGGCAAATAACATCAGAATGCGTGCAACAAGGCCACAAATAGCTTCCCAACACTTACACTTTCTGCAACATGTCAGCTTTCCCTGGACCATCCTGATGTCCCCACTAGAGGCTTCAATGTCCATGATATACCACCCTCCCACATTAAGTTCATTAATTTTTTTACCTATCTACAAAATATATCTTGGCCGATCAGGGTAGGATCCATTTGCTTCTGCTATNTAAGTTCATTAATTTTTTTACCTATCTACAAAATATATCTTGGCCGATCAGGGTAGGATCCATTTGCTTCTGCTATCTTCCAGCATAGTGGTGTGTTTGTGGCCTGTACACTCTTCGGTCCACCGGCACGTTGTAACAGTGTCTACGTCACATAGGAAAGAGTCCACTTTCCTGTTCTCGTGATGCAGTATGGTTATATCTCCAAATTCTGCATGTGCTGCGAGAATGTGCTCATTTGCAGGTAGCTGACTGTTTGGTCGGAGGTTAACGACAGCACACCGATCGTACTAATAGCAGGGTAGAATCTCGCTTTGGAAATTATACCATGCATCATGGTATCCCCACATACGATTTTCACCATCACATACCTGCACTTGCTCGTTTCCAAGCTCTGGTTTAAACACCACCCGCCTATACCCGATAAAGTACCTCTCGTACTACTCGTCACATTTTCCAGCAGGATTGGTACATAGTCATGCGTGACAAACGTATTGCTCATAGTGACTGCGGTGGCAGTTGTATACTGAATGCCGCTCTGCTGATGACTGCGGGNTGCGTGACAAACGTATTGCTCATAGTGACTGCGGTGGCAGTTGTATACTGAATGCCGCTCTGCTGATGACTGCGGACGAAATGTAACACTCGTTGCTTCTTATATGTATTGTCACCAAGTAAACTTCACGATTGAGACAGTGATAGTGTTTTTCCAGCAATATATTTGTCACCTTACATTACCTGCCGAGCATTCTCCATGGGAACAGTGGTAGAAATGTCCTTGTCACCACGTGGCCATTTACATATGCTATGCAGATGCATTTAATATTAAATCCACGAAGTGACATATAGCCTTGTATGTTCACGAATATCAGGTTTGGAATGGGAAGTAGGTACCACTTATGTCAGTATTTTAACTACTCTTGTCATTTACATTGTACGTTGCCAATCTATCGTAAATTATGAAGGTGTATGCCTGAGTGTTGGCTAGGAAATTCTCCGAGGTGGTAATTTCAATCCTGCAATCGACTACGCCTGTCTTTAATCTATAATCTTCTTTTCTAACATCAAGCAAAGCAGGGGATTGATGCTCATGAATTAGTCTGTTTCCACCATCGGTGACTGTGTTTTCCGTAGTAGGAACTCTGAAAGTCACTGTACATTTGATACAGTACAATATACATACCGTTTGCGAAATCTATCTTTAAATCACGTGAGGGTAACATTCAGAGCTGAGGAAAACTTTAATGGTTTTAATGTTCCTATGATAGAATTTCGANTGCGTGACAAACGTATTGCTCATAGTGACTGCGGTGGCAGTTGTATACTGAATGCCGCTCTGCTGATGACTGCGGGCGAAATGTAACACTCGTTGCTTCTTATATGTATTGTCACCAAGTAAACTTCACGATTGAGACAGTGATAGTGTTTTTCCAGCAATATATTTGTCACCTTACATTACCTGCCGAGCATTCTCCATGGGAACAGTGGTAGAAATGTCCTTGTCACCATGTGGCCATTTACATATGCTATGCAGATGCATTTAATATTAAATCCACGCAGTGACATATAGCCTTGTATGTTCACGAATATCAGGTAGGGAATGGGAAGTAGGTACCACTTATGTCAGTATTTTAACTACTCTTGTCATTTACATTGTACGTTGCCAATCTATCGTAAATTATGAAGGTGTATGCCTGAGTGTTGGCTAGGAAACTCTCCGAGGTGGTAATTTCAATCCTGCAATCGACTACGCCTGTCTTTAATCTATAATCTTCTTTTCTAACATCAAGCAAAGCAGGGGATTGATGCTCATGAATTAGTCTGTTTCCACCATCGGTGACTGTGTTTTCCGTAGTAGGAACTCTGAAAGTCACTGTACATTTGATACAGTACCATATACATACCGTTTGCGAAATCTATGTTTAAATCACGTGAGGGTAACATTCAGAGCTGAGGAAAACTTTAATGGTTTTAATGTTCCTATGATAGAATTTCGAATGGTTTGCATTGACAGAAGTATAAAAGACGATGATTATGTAGTGTGGTTTCTAGCTCGTAAAACTCGTTTTGACATTCCAATTTATGCTAACATAGCATGGTACGCTCGGGTACGTCTTTAAACTCTATATTCGAAACGCAATACCGACGTTCCTGCTTTTCTATGCATATTTCAAAAATCTCACCCTCTCCGACATTTAACCTGTATGTGGGGAATCGGCAGTATCCAGGACTGCGTTCGCTTCCGTGTTAGCCTGGAGAATAACAAGCTTGCGCTTGGAATTAGTAATTATGTGCTTGTAGTCTTCAGCGAACCGTAACAGCATGGCTAGTGGAGTACATACTTCAAATTTTTCATTAGCATAGACGAGGACCTCAAAGTCCTCTTAGATCACCCAGACTGCCATTTTAGCTACTGGAAGATGGTTGTGCATCAATGAGAGGTAATTCTTTATGGTGGTGGCCGTTATTCCAACATCTATAGTCGCATCCACTTCACATCCAACCAGCTTGTATGCGATTCTATTTATCATGTTTAGTATACCATTTTATGATGATTTTAGTTGTTACTGTTACCACATTGCCTGCCTTTGTAATCGTCCCTCGGAACCTCAAATACGAATTACACATCACAGTGTACATATCTTGGTTTTGAACCAGGATCCGATCCTCGGACAAAGGTGCTTGCATACCTGGCAGATAGGGCGTGTATATGTCGATTTGTACCTTGGTCATCGCGTCTCCGAAGCNATAGGGCGTGTATATGTCGATTTGTACCTTGGTCATCGCGTCTCCGAAGCTCGCCAGGTCAGCTATGTTAGAGATTTCCTCGTCCATATTTGTTGACCGTCAGTCCCAAACTTCTAAGAAAATGCACTTTTCAGACGTTAGTGTGCTGGGTGCTCGCCTCATACTGACTTCCGGTTTGGTACAGTAAGCTGCTTTTATTAGCNACACATCACAGTGTACATATCTTGGTTTTGAACCAGGATCCGATCCTCGGACAAAGGTGCTTGCATACCTGGCAGGTAGGGTGTGTATATGTCGATTTGTACCTTGGTCATCGCGTCTCCGAAGCTCGCCAGGTCAGCTATGTTAGAGATTTACTCGTCCATATTTGTTGACCGTCAATCCCAAACTTCTAAGAAAATGCTCTTTTCAGACGTTAGTGTGCTGGGTGCTCGCCTCATACTGACTTCCGGTTTGGTACAGTAAGCTGCTTTTATTAGCNCTTTTCAGACGTTAGTGTGCTGGGTGCTCGCCTCATACTGACTTCCGGTTTGGTACAGTAAGCTGCTTTTATTAGCTTAGTTCTTGATCACTTAAATTTCAGAACCATCTTTCCGTAGATGTAGGAGTATAGTTATTTCCTCACCTCGGAAATCCATCAAACTGCTGTCTTGGTCTACTATAGAGACGACCACTTCAGGTTCGCTTTCTGTCATTACCGGAACACAAATGGGTGTGTTTGGTACATCCACCAGCTTAAAGCCTGGAGGTACCATCGCGGAAAATTCGTGTAGTGTTTGGCTGTGCTTACCGCTGGGGTACTATCCTGTAACCAAATTACAGTTTATTCCAATTATATAAACAGGGAAATTATTTACTGGCAGGGTGGATTCGTTCATTTTATTAGCTTCGTACTTCATGTTCATGATTCCGAGCATAGCAGCGACTGCTACAAATTCCGGAGCCAATGTGGTGTGTAGGAAAACAACTCACTGATCAGTCGTAACACCTTCATTCATATCCCCAAGAGGTAACTCTTGGAGTGTAATAGTTCAGGCCAGCCTTATACATCAAAACTGATCGCCAGCCACCAAATTACAAGGGAAATGAATGCCACAATAGAGATTCATCAGTTACTGCAAGCTGGTGACCACTCACATGCTGTTTTCATTCCATGTAGGTGGCAGTGCATTTGTCTCCATGTGAATTGTGATGGCTTTGAGTTAAACCTATAATTTTGTCATAATTATGCTGTAAGAATCAGCACAGTGGCGTAAAGGTCATTGCACCAAATTTATTGACTTTTATAATTTTATATTTCGTATATTTCTGTATAAATAAATGTGATTTTTCTCTTACATCACAAGAGACTTAGAGAAACAAAGCAAAATGTAATATTTGTGACATATTTTATCATTGCTTAAATCATAGTGTAATCATTTCATAAAGTGTGTTGTGTTATTTGTAAGTTATTTTAGTGATTTTGTGTTACTATTTTTACTATGTAATTTTTGATGCAGGGTGGCATCCTGCCCTCCTGACCATCTGCCAAGCCATGTGCCCCACGTCATCGCATCAGTACACACTGATACTTTTTAAACCAGTGTTGCAAGGCGAAAAGGTAAAGTAACATTTATTATGATTCAAAGAAACGCAGGGAAGTTTACAAATTCGAGTGACCCCCAGGCAATAGATTTCAGTTTTTCTTTATATGTTTTGCGAGTTCCTTGTGTTCAGATCTTGACATCACTCTCATTTCACTCCTCGTCACCCCAATATATTATTTATTGCAAGTGTTATGTGTGTCAATTATATATTTGAATTTTTAAGATATTTGTTGCAAGTGTTAAGTGTTTGTTTTATGCAGTTAAAACTTTACTTATTAAAGTACAAGTAGTTCTGGAGTGCAATTTGCCTCCAAGCTGCTGCTATGTGCGCCCACCAGAGATAGTCATTGTCTAGCAATCAGAGGGGTCGGCACACATCGTGTTCTGGGTGCATTCACGATTTCACACCAATCATGTAACATGCAATAGTTTCAGTAGCTTACTAGAATATTTTATTTTTCGTACCCGGAGATACCACCCCTTACTCCCGGGGAATAGCATCACTCGGAGAAGCTTAATGTTCACATGATTCTTTACTATGCACTTACACATTTTTTCAACAGACTAGCCCAACTGGCGGGTGCGCGACTAGACTCTACTTTACTTTGTGGTGAGTTTAGTGTAACCGTGCAAGGATAAATATACATCAGTTCGCATACTATGTGTGGGTGAACCACACGTCCTCGCTGAGAGCTCGCACCATCCTGCTAGGTATCTTAGTTTACTGACCTCATTACATAAACTCGTCAAACATACAGAAAATAGCGCCCTTCAACGTTCGGGATGGACACCTCTTAGCTTGAGGAGAGTTCTGAGTTTTTTCGTAAGCATTAATTTAAATACAAAACGTGATTATGTGGTGCCTTGCATAGTACACTTAGGTCTATTAAGTTTTGCGGCACTCTGTGACCGGACTGGTCATGTTTAAAGNATGTGGTGCCTTGCATAGTACACTTAGGTCTATTAAGTTTTGCGGCACTCTGTGACCGGACTGGTCATGTTTAAATAAATAATAATTATTTCCCACATCACCAATTGGCTTGATTAGACACACAATTGCGCTCGGGAAATGATATAGAACACTTCTAATACCCTAGCCTTGCTACTCTACACACCTCATTTAATATGCACACATCGTGCATTTACTCTGCGATTATTTCGCAATCCCCCAAGGGCGAATTTCACGAAAATTTGCCAGTGGGCGATAAATTATTAAAATATTTAATACACCTTNATGTGGTGCCTTGCATAGTACACTTAGGTCTATTAAGTTTTGCGGCACTCTGTGACCGGACTGGTCATGTTTAAAGAAATAATAATTATTTCCCACATCACCAATTGGCTTGATTAGACACACAATTGCGCTCGGGAAATGATATAGAACACTTCTAATACCCTAGCCTTGCTACTCTACACACCTCATTTAATATGCACACATCGTGCATTTATTCTGCGATTACTTCGCAATCCCCCAAGGGCGAATTTCACGAAAATTTGCCAGTGGGCGATAAATTATTAAAATATTTAATACACCTTCTAACACTTCGTTCCTATCCTAATTACACAGATCTCTCTAGGGACACCACATGCACTCGGTTGGATCACTCGGTATTGGGTCATGACCCGTTTCCAAGTGAACGATGCGGACATACATCGGGACACCCAACGTGTGTGTTCCGCGGGCCGCACTGGTGCAGCGACTGTGGGCCGATGACGTTGTCACTTACTATTGCCGATACTTGCCAATCAATGCTACCTGTCAGCGTCAGTTGTAACTATTTGTCACCACTGCAGGAGTATAACATCAGAGAAAAGTTACCTCAAAAAGCAGATATCTGAATATATATTAATATTATTTCTTTGGAAGAAGTCGGAGATACGGAAGTTGCCTCGCATGTCTTTTAATATTAAAGTAGATTTTCTGCTTCTGAGAAATTTATTATTTCTAGAATTAATGTAATTGCAAAACATAAAACATTAATAATACCATAAATAAGCGAAAATAAGATACCTTTCAACATTCAACAAAATGAAGTTCAACAAGTACCTCAAATATGTACCTAGATATTCATATACTTGGCTCAGAGGGCCATGAAGTTACTGAAAATATTGTATCAACTTTACTTCTCGTGTGTATCATAATATTGCTCATCTACCCTGTTTGCAAACCTGCCATCTGGAATTTTTTTTTAACTATAACAAAATACTAATTACTTGTAGAGAAGAAAATATTAAGTGAAATTACAAATTAGAAATTTTAATGATTCCTCCTGTATGTTTTGCTTACATGGAATAACTACAACTTTATTAAATAAACAAAACCATATATAAACTTGGGATCCGTTAAGAACTAGACTTTATGAAATATTTCTGTCCACATATTGTTTACCTTTTGTTTGTGAGTTGGTTATGACAATAACTGAATTTAAGGCTTCCTAGTAGAACCCGATATCTCTATTCTCTGAGCACAACGAAAAATTCTTCAAAACTAACAGTAAGCTGCACAGAGAAAAAAAAGAACTACAAAAAAAACCGTAATATCAGGGGCAAACTAGATTGAGGATCATTAATGGGGAACACCTGATTCCATCTGTTATTCATAAAATTTTCTATTATATTTTCGTTTTAAAAGGCTTACTAAAATGTTTGGCAATATAATGTATAAAAGTTGTTCACCAAGTCTTTCTATATTGTTAAATTTTCAACATGAAGGTTATTTTTTAAGCTCCAGTGGAATAAACAAAACATTACTTTATAATACTTGGTCTGCTCCAGCTTAAAAAATAATCAATAAGTCAAAATGTAACCGTATAGATGCTCGGATAGCTATATTTTACACAGTATGGTGCCCAATATTTCTGTAAGACTTCAAAAAGAACTATTGCAGAAAATTTAAAATCCGAGATGGTGTCCGATATGTTCTGTTAAGTAAATGTGCTTATGCAAGCCAAATTCACTGGTCTCCACGACCGTTCACTGCGCCGTAGAACAACAGTAGCCCCGGCAGAGCACCGTGCTGACGACACAGACATAGGGTGTAACTGTCAGCAACAGTAACTTGTTGGTGTTTAGGACAGTACCAGCTTCGTCCTGTTTGATAATCGTTCTATGCTCGGTTTGTAATAAAAACCATCGCCACTGCTTTGTCTTTTCATCTTTATTAATAACGCAACGCAACGAAACCTTAACAACAACTATATACTCTCCTAGAAAAAAAACACAACACTAAAGTAAACAGGTTTGCAAACATTGGAATACAAAACATTAACAGTTAACAAGTCCAATTATCGCACTAGTCAGCTGACTCTCCCACTTTGATCCTACCACATGGGCAACACCAGGATATCCATGTGGTTCAGATCCAAAGCGACCGGCACGTGTGTNTCCCACTTTGATCCTACCACATGGGCAACACCAGGATATCCATGTGGTTCAGATCCAAAGCGACCGGCACGTGTGTTCACACTCAGTGCTGCGCCGTCCGGGCATAGCACATGTGGATGCGACACAAGGCTTTGTAGCACCCATGATCCGATAATATTGCGCAACACAAAGTGTTAAGAGTGTAAGTGGTCCAAAAGAGCAGTGCCTAATCATTTCCCCTTTACCCTGAGTGACCACCACGAGTGTAAAGTGAGTTTCAAAGCAATTAAAAATTACATGAAAAGTGAAGTGCAACGACCTTCAAATCGGGGCATGGGCTTCACCCCTGCCACCTTAAGTTCAGACCTCACAGGCATTATCTGACCAAGGGCAAAACAGCGATTTATAAAGATTGCTTCGAGTGGTTTGTGGTCTGTTTATACTTTGACTTTCCTACCATAAATATACTGATGGAAATGCTCACACCCATATATTATGGCAAGCATTTCTTTTTCTACCTGAGCATAATTTTTCTGACAATCACNTGATGGAAATGCTCACACCCATATATTATGGCAAGCATTTCTTTTTCTACCTGAGCATAATTTTTCTGACAATCACCTTAGATGTTTGGATGCATATACTATAGGGCCAGAATTTTGCATGATCACAAAGTAAATTATTTATGTGCATTATAATACTGCAATGCAGGTTTTGTAACCAAAATTATTTTTAAATTTTGAAATGCTTCCTCATGATTGTGCAGACACTGCCATGCTACTCCTTTTTTGTGCAGCTCCCGCAAGACTGCTGTGCATTGGGCTAGGTTTGGTACGAATTTGCTCACCTATGTTATCATTCCCAGAAATCTGATTAATTCCTCAACATTAGTTTTACTCGGCAAATTCCTGATGGCCGACACTTTATTGCTATCAATCTCCACCCCATTACAAGAAAATTCATGACCGACATATTTAACCTTGGAGACATGGTTAAGAATGAAACACAGCCGAAACTGTGCTCTTATTTGTTAACAGGGCGCTCTTAGCCGTAAGGCCATTCCTTACCCCGGCCTCCCAGTAGGCGGGGAAGAGGAATCACGCCCTCTCATCGCAGACATGACCAGTGCTCACCGAAATTGATCAAACCCGTAGCTCCGACCTTTCATCAGGCTGCACCGAGCGTAGCCCCGATCTGATTTACCAGATCGCACCGAGCATGTCCTACCACAAGGCCTGAGATCCTAGCACTCAGTTTACCAAGCATGTGGTCTGGCTGGAGCACTACCCACACCCCTGACATCATCTCGGGGACGCCCCCGGAACAGTGCCTGCTCACCGCCGGGCTCTTCATAAAGAGTGGGAATCTCTCCGAGCTTCCTCCAGCTCCGGAGTCAACCACTGCCAGCACGAGTTCAACCTCACCTGATCCATACACCAGAGAGTACCTCCAGATGGACCAAACAGATCATCCCATGCTACCTGTTATTTTCCATGGCATGTATAGGTTTTCCAATGCCTGACCGCCAGGGCACCACCCACGGGCAGGGAGACGAGGAGAATCTCTGAAAAAGGTGGGTACCATCATCATAGTCCGGTTTTATACCCTGAGTGTTCGTCACTGAAAGCCGTGCTCGCCACGCCGGCCATAAGGCTGGCCCGCTGACATCAGACACGCGTCCTTTACCATCCTAGAATTTCTTCACAGGGAAATTCCTGTTTTGGGCCCCAGTGGCCTGAGTGCCAAGAGGTCCAACACCCCGCCAAGTGGTCGGGCCTTGGTACTAGCTATCGGCCCAAGCCATCATGGCAGATACCTCTATACAGCTGTTAGGAAGCTGATTCCGATAGGGAGTGGGCGGCAGAGCCCAATTCGTTTAAATGGGGGTGGCACGAGAAGCCTTGGGTTGGCATGGATGTTGAGAGGCTATAAGAGACGCTTCACCCATCCTTTCAAGAAATCGGTAAGAAGGTTGGGCTCGGTTACNCATGGATGTTGAGAGGCTATAAGAGACGCTTCACCCATCCTTTCAAGAAATCGGTAAGAAGGTTGGGCTCGGTTACTCTAGCATAGTACTGCCACACTACCTCAAGTGTCCAACCTTTGCTCCTCCCACCGGAGTGACCGTATGATCCTCCCCCCAACCTTGGAGACAGTAAATCGGCACTTGCTGTAATTAAATGTCATTATATTGTTGCGTGCTCTCTGCAATACTTTCTCTAGTCGAGTATCATGCTCTTGCCTGTCTTTCCCCTAAACTACAACATCATCTATATACACTGCTACTCCCTCCACACCACTTACAACTCACTGAATGTTTTGTGAAATATTTCAGGTGCTGCCGATAATTCATAAGGCAGTTTACGAAATTTCATCTTTCCATAAGCAGTGATATAAAATTTTATTAACTTGCTAGTTTCTTCGCTTAGTTTGATTTGCCAAAGCCTTGATTGGCATCTAGAGTACTAAAACAGTGGTTCCCTTAATATTTACAGTAAGTTCCTCTAATGTTGATATGTGACCATACTCTCTTTTGATTGCTTTGTTTAGTTGTTGTGAATCCAGACAAACTCTTAACTCAGCAGAAGGTTTTCGAACGACAAGGACTCTATTAACCCAATCAGTAGGTTCCAAAATCCATTCAATGACACCCAACTCTACCATGTGCTGCAACTCTTTTTTGAAACTCTCTTTCTGTGCAAATGGTACATTTTGACATGGTGCCACTGTAAGTGGCACCTCCTGGTTTAATTTGNTTTGAAACTCTCTTTCTGTGCAAATGGTACATTTTGACATGGTGCCACTGTAAGTGGCACCTCCTGGTTTAATTTAAGAACATATGGTCATATGTCAATAGACCCCAAGCCATCAAATATGTTTTCGTATTTTTCAAACAAGAGGTTATCACATGTTAGTAACACCATTTTCATCCTTTGTAGTAAATTGAATCTCTTAATTGTTGGGAGTCCTAGCATTGGTGGTACTTGATCTACTTTAATAACCTGAAATTCTAGCACTTTGACGTGCAGGGGGTTCCAGGGATGTTGATGTTGGCTCTTGCCTTACCCGGCTTGCAAGGTTAATGCGAAAACTGGTGAAATTGCCTGGCACCATAAAGCAGTGAGCATGAGTTAGTGAAGGTCATGTGGTCGACGACCCGTGTGTCCCTGGAGTCCTCTGTCGATCTGTGGTGCTTATGAATGATGAACTTACCAATAATTGCACATACCTAGTGGTTTAAATCTTTACGCTGGTGAGGTTGTAGGCCTCCTCGTACACATAACTTACACTTGTTACTGCTTCAATAGAGTGCAGCGCCCGAAGTATCCTAAGGGGTAAAGTAAATGAAACACTCGTGGTTATTCAAGATATTTAATTACTTCTTTGATACATATGCACTTACACTGATATGTGATATGTTTATGCGGACCCAGTACTGTAGTCTGCCGATGACCATTGATGTTCAATAAGGGCCTCAGCCATGAAAATTAGTTTCAATTACACAGAATGCGCGAAGTCATGTTAAAGATGACAGGAAGACAGACGATCGTCCCCTCGGCATGAATTAAGCACAAGGTTCGAGTTACATGAAAATACTATTGGATTGACAGTGATTGCAGCCTAAAATGAATGTGCCAAGGGGGTTTACGGGGAGCGAAACTTTATGCTGCCAACTGGGCCGGATACTGAAGTCAGACGATAATCATGGCATTGGCTTCTGCTAATGGTGGCCGAAGCCGGCACCAAAAATTACATGAAAAATAACATGATCCCACTTAATGCTAATTAATATGCTATAAAATAAAATTTTATAATTAACAACATGTTGGTGACATACCAGTGATTAATTAAGTGTTAATTATGTTTCTGACTGTGATATCACAGGGGATGTCACTGCACTAGGAACTTGAAGTAAAAACTGTAAGGCATTGATAGGCAGTCTGCTCTAAAGAAAATACATAATTACCCTTTAAAACATTGAATATAATTAACATGATTAGAATAACAGTAAACTGAAAATGCCTTTCAGTTTATAGTAAGTTTCGCAAATGTATGTCAGTTTCCGGTTTGTTTCACCGATGGGCGAGTCCAAGTGTTCCAGCTTGGGTGGGCTGGACGAGGCGGATGTGTTCCGTTCTCGCCGACCCATACTGACGTACTCGCGGCCGAGTGTCCATTTCGCCCCGGTGTCGGCTAGGTGGTGTAAGTAAATGCAGAGGTGAAGTTGGACAGGATAGGACACGTAGGCGCGTGGTTCACATCAACTTCCTGTATTCCTGTATTAACACTTTAGAAAGGACATACCCAGAACTTCTAGCTGAAATTGGAAAAAGATTTCAATCTTACTTGGGAGCATGCATTCAATCTCAGTCTTAATCCACGAAATGCATTTTCTGAGATCACATTCACATCTGCTCCTGTATCTACTTTAAAATTTACCCACTGATTATTTGCTACCTCAATCTTTTCACACAATTCCCCCTGGCATATTCCTTCACTCACTGTTCGAACAAAAACTGTGTGGTTAGAGTCTTCGCTACATGCTTGTGACTCACTAATTTCCTGCACACTATGAACATTATCTACTCTACATATACTAGCAAAATGATTTACTTTATCGCAGCTCCTATAGATTTTTTGCCAAGTCAGCCAGTTTCTTAACTGATGCATTCTTCCACAGCGATCACAGTTAATAAAGTTTGTGTTATATATTACCCTGTTCCTCTGATGCATGTTGTTTGCCCTGATGAAACCTTGGCCACTTCCACTGGCAGCTGTCCGGCCCCTGTATTTGTGCTGCCCTCTGGAGCTGGTGTAGGTCTCGTGCTTGGTCACATGCTGAACTGATGCTGAAGCGTTGTCTTCTTCTGGCCGATCCTGTTTGTTAGTTAAATTATCAAGTTGTTTTACATGTTGCACTTATTCTGCAGCACCAACTTGCTGCCATTTACCTCAATGGTTTTTCTGTCTGCTCAGTCAACTTGGAGATTGCGACCACTTTGTCTACTGTTAGTTCTGTTTCCCGCAACATTCTGTCCCTAACCTTACTACCACATACACCACATAAAATGCGATCCATTATTAACGAGTGCATTAGATTTCCAAACTCACATGTAGCACTTAACTTACGTTAGTCTGTGACAACATATATTCTTTTTGGTTTTTAAAAAATCTCCAAATTTTTGCAATAAAATGTTGTAGTCCTTTTTTTCTTCTAGAGTGAGTTCCCAAGATTCATATACCCGCAGTGCTTCGTCATCAATAAAATTCCACAGTATGATTACCCTCACAGCACCTTATTTTTCTATGCTGCCGGTGGCCTTCATGTAAATATCAAAAACCCACTAACAATTGTCAATGTCCGCCATATTTCCCAAATGCAAAAATCTGCGATTGAATAAAGATAACAGTTGTGGGGAGGCTAGAATTCTTACCCCACAACTATCACCAAGTTTTTTTACTTCTGTTGTCATTTATTTTAAGTTCCCCTCAGAATAACGAACTACACCATGTGGAAACAGTATAGGAGATATTTTTACACAGGCTAAAATTCGGTGAACATAGTTCAACAGATATAATGAATTTGAAACTAATGTAAACCGTAGTAACTTGTCGCTTCAGGCAGAATTTNGTGAACATAGTTCAACAGATATAATGAATTTGAAACTAATGTAAACCGTAGTAACTTGTCGCTTCAGGCAGAATTTTGTTCATTAATGACAATTTGATTATTGTTTAGCCTTGCCTACATCTAAATATATGACCAGGCATACAGCTATGTGAATGCTAATACCTTTTAGATTACTATCTTCTTACATAAGTGATGTCAGAGAATTTTCTTCCAGTAGTGTTTTGTTAGAAAAGGAACATCATATTTGATGTTTGCACATCGCAGTGGGACGTTGCCTGTACATCGCAGTGGGATATTGCCTGCATGTCACAGTGGGATGTCTCTTGCTCCTGCCATTTTCACGCACAAACAATGTTGCAGCAATGTTGCTTTATTGTCATGCAACATGCATGAAACATTACAAACTGTAATGTTGTTGGCACCATCATGGCTGTATGGGTGTGGTTTGTGTCATTATGTATTTTTTTCCAGTTTTATATTTAAATTCCTTATGTGCCTTCGCACATATTTTTCCAAATTTTGATGCACATTATTTTTTATGTTTTTACATAACTTCAAGTATTTCGATGTAGGTTCACGCGCAGCANTTCCAAATTTTGATGCACATTATTTTTTATGTTTTTACATAACTTCAAGTATTTCGATGTAGGTTCACGCGCAGCTGGTGGTATTGTAGTGTTGCTTTTGCACAAGCACAAAACCTCGACCTCAGGTTCATTATTGGATTTACTTGCTGTTANTTCCAAATTTTGATGCACATTATTTTTTATGTTTTTACATAACTTCAAGTATTTCGATGTAGGTTCACGCGCAGCAGGTGGTATTGTAGTGTTGCTTTTGGTGTTCGTGTTTTGGAGCTGGAGTCCAAGTAATAACCTAAATGAACGTGTTACACATTGTCTTTTGGTTTTGGCAGCATTAACTCAATCACTTTCAATATCACTAACATGGTCATTTTCATTTATTCTTTTCAGATCGTGTGTAAAAAATCTCGTCAGTTTACTTTGCGGCATAGTATGGGAAACAAACACTGTCAATAAAAGCCACAGTATGCAACCAACTCTCAATCTAAACACATCACAATGAAATTTATTAATATAATACTTGAGCTTTTTAATACGTATGTAAATATAAACAACATGGTCACGGCTTGGATATCACCTCTAATACAGCTGCTTGCTACGCGAAAGCCGATTATAGTTTTACTGCGATGCTGCTTTTACTCAAGCGAGCACGAGCGGTACTAGCAGTCAGCTGAGAAATAACAAACACATTAGTTCCAGGGATATTTTTTTCTCTCTGCACGCATGCTTGAAAATACGTTGCTGGTGCACACATGAAATAAAAAGATTAAAAAAAACAGACAAAAAAAACGACATTTTCCAGACATGAAAAAAAAAAGAACACCTCGCCACTTGTCAGAATATCGCATTATTTTTCGTATTGTATCTAATGTATTCGTTAAAAGATTCTGTCGTGTATCAAACAGCTGTTGGTAAAGCTGGAGGGACCAGCCGGACATTTCCAGCTGCACACGTGTTGTCCAGACAGCGATGGACACTCTCGTCCTTCTGCCACTTCTCTTGCTCCCGACAATCTGCCGTGAAAACAGGATTTTTTTTTCTCATAAATAATAACCAAGGAACTGTAACCGAAGTGCGTTATTCATTATACAAATCTAATGAGTACTTTAATGCGATCTGAAACAAGTTTATTGTAAATGCAATCGAATGAGAAATGGCAGGACCATGCAACATTCCTGGAGCACCGGAAAACTTAGTGACACATGGCGGGGAGGAGCAGCCCCGCCCTGGAAGGAGTGGACNTGCAACATTCCTGGAGCACCGGAAAACTTAGTGACACATGGCGGGGAGGAGCAGCCCCGCCCTGGAAGGAGTGGACCATCCTCCCGCGCCAAAGCAGAAGTCAGAGGTTCATCGTCAGCAGGATACGGTGGCTCTTGCGCAAAAAGGCACAGAGGACGGTGCCACAGCCTTCCCCCGGAGAGCGAGAGAGGTTCTGTGGTCACGTCCGGTGTCGCACACTAAGCAAATATGTTCATTGCGGCGATGCGATAAGGCGTGTAGCGACTCGGTACGTCAACGAGAGGCGAGTGTTTAGTCATGGAACACAGCCGTAGGAAATCAGCAATTTCTAAGTTAGAGTTTTGTGTGGGTTCGTTATNGGCGAGTGTTTAGTCATGGAACACAGCCGTAGGAAATCAGCAATTTCTAAGTTAGAGTTTTGTGTGGGTTCGTTAGTATGGTCCATTCACGGTTGCTTCCAACTTTTCTGAAGACCTGATAAAGTTCTACTTCCAGGATATACCTCCACTGCATGCAAACATGGCTTAACCAAGGCTAAAAAAAATACACCAAAGGACTACACACAGTATTCGTGCGCACTCAGTGTAGTAAAATTATGCATAAGAGCTATTTCCTACTAGGCATTACCAATCACACCTGTTTTCTCACTGTTTTTATTCTAATTAGTTTTAAATAAAATGTAAGTACAAGTTTAAATTCACAAAAAAAACTTAGTTTTACATTAACAAATATAAAACGCTTGGATTTCATGGCATATTTAGGAAATAACCAAACACATCTTAGATAGGGTGATTTCTCAAAGTCTAGATTCAAAAAGTAAGAAGAAACCGTGCATAGACGATACTAGGTAATACAGGAAACTTGAACTATTATATATTTACTGACTGTTCAAGCAAGCCAAGGCAAAGCCCATCCATTACAATAATTAATAGATAAGACCATTGATACTGGGACGCGAGCTAAGTGCAACGACCGGAAGGGAACATCACAAATGATTCCAGACAATTTCCTTTATATGGGGCGAGGAGTTCAAGCATTGTGTGTGTGCCACTTATTAGATATTCGGCATGTTTATTCTGAATTCAAAGCGCTTAACGCTGAGAGAGATGGTGTAGTGATAATANTTTTTAAAAAATCTCCAAATTTTTGCAATAAAATGTTGTAGTCCTTTTTTTCTTCTAGAGTGAGTTCCCAAGATTTATATACCCGCAGTGCTTCGTCATCAATAAAATTCCACAGTATGATTACCCTCACAGCACCTTATTTTTCTATGCTGCCGGTGGCCTTCATGTAAATATCAAAAACCCACTAACAATTGTCAATGTCCGCCATATTTCCCAAATGCAAAAATCTGCGATTGAATGAAGATAACAGTTGTGGGGAGGCTAGAATTCTTACCCCACAACTATCACCAAATTTTTTTACTTCTGTTGTCATTTATTTTAAGTTCCCCTCAGAATAACGAACTACACCATGTGGAAACAGTATAGGAGATATTTTTACACAGGCTAAAATTCAGTGAACATAGTTCAACAGATATAATGAATTTGAAACTAATGTAAACCGTAGTAACTTGTCGCTTCAGGCAGAATTTTGTTCATTAATGACAATTTGATTATTGTTTAGCCTTGCCTACATCTAAATATATGACCAGGCATACAGCTATGTGAATGCTAATACCTTTTAGATTACTATCTTCTTACATAAGTGATGTCAGAGAATTTTCTTCCAGTAGTGTTTTGTTAGAAAAGGAACATCATATTTGATGTTTGCACATCGCAGTGGGACGTTGCCTGTACATCGCAGTGGGATATTGCCTGCATGTCACAGTGGGATGTCTCTTGCTCCTGCCATTTTCACGCACAAACAATGTTGCAGCAATGTTGCTTTATTGTCATGCAACATGCATGAAACATTACAAACTGTAATGTTGTTGGCACCATCATGGCTGTATGGGTGTGGTTTGTGTCATTATGTATTTTTTTCCAGTTTTATATTTAAATTCCTTATGTGCCTTCGCACATATTTTTCCAAATTTTGATGCACATTATTTTTTATGTTTTTACATAACTTCAAGTATTTCGATGTAGGTTCACGCGCAGCAGGTGGTATTGTAGTGTTGCTTTTGCACAAGCACAAAACCTCGACCTCAGGTTCATTATTGGATTTACTTGCTGTTACACATTGTCTTTTGGTTTTGACAGCATTAACTCAATCACTTTCAATATCACTAACATGGTCGTTTTCATTTATTCTTTTCAGATCGTGTGTAAAAAATCTCGTCAGTTTACTTTGCGGCATAGTATGGGAAACAAACACTGTCAATAAAAGCCACAGTATGCAACCAACTCTCAATCTAAACACATCACAATGAAATTTATTAATATAATACTTGAGCTTTTTAATACGTATGTAAATATAAACAACATGGTCACGGCTTGGATATCACCTCTAATACAGCTGCTTGCTACGCGAAAGCCGATTATAGTTTTACTGCGATGCTGCTTTTACTCAAGCGAGCACGAGCGGTACTAGCAGTCAGCTGAGAAATAACAAACACATTAGTTCCAGGGATATTTTTTTCTCTCTGCACGCATGCTTGAAAATACGTTGCTGGTGCACACATGAAATAAAAAGATTAAAAAAAACAGACAAAAAAAACGACATTTTCCAGACATGAAAAAAAAAAGAACACCTCGCCACTTGTCAGAATATCGCATTATTTTTCGTATTGTATCTAATGTATTCGTTAAAAGATTCTGTCGTGTATCAAACAGCTGGTAAAGCTGGAGGGACCAGCCGGACATTTCCAGCTGCACACGTGTTGTCCAGACAGCGATGGACACTCTCGTCCTTCTGCCACTTCTATTGCTCCCGACAATCTGCCGTGAAAACAGGATTTTTTTTCTCATAAATAATAACTAAGGAACTGTAACCGAAGTGCGTTATTCATTATACAAATCTAATGAGTACTTTAATGCGATCTGAAACAAGTTTATTGTAAATGCAATCGAATGAGAAATGGCAGGACCGTGCAACATTCCTGGAGCACCGGAAAACTTAGTGACACATGGCGGGGAGGAGCAGCCCCGCCCTGGAAGGAGTGGACNCGCGTCCTGTGCGCATTTCCATGCCGGTTGCCGCAATCACTCTCCGTGTGGTGTTTGCACTTCTGTGCCCTCTTTACGTAATCGTTGTTGCAATCCTCGAAGCGCATCTCTGGCCTCTTTACTACTTCTGCTTAGCTAGCNGTGCCCTCTTTACGTAATCGTTGTTGCAATCCTCGAAGCGCATCTCTGGCCTCTTTACTACTTCTGCTTAGCTAGTATTGCTCAACGGGGCCAAGCGTAACAGTTAGTATGGTCCATTCACGGTTGCTTCCAACTTTTCTGAAGACCTGATAAAGTTCTACTTCCAGGATATACCTCCACTGCATGCAAACATGGCTTAACCAAGTCTAAAAAAATACACCAAAGGACTACACACAGTATTCGTGCGCACTCAGTGTAGTAAAATTATGCATAAGAGCTATTTCNAAAAAAATACACCAAAGGACTACACACAGTATTCGTGCGCACTCAGTGTAGTAAAATTATGCATAAGAGCTATTTCCTACTAGGCATTACCAATCACACCTGTTTTCTCACTGTTTTTATTCTAATTAGTTTTAAATAAAATGTAAGTACAAGTTTAAATTCACAAAAAAAACTTAGTTTTACATTAACAAATATAAAACGCTTGGATTTCATGGCATATTTAGGAAATAACCAAACACATCTTAGATAGGGTGATTTCTCAAAGTCTAGATTCAAAAAGTAAGAAGAAACCGTGCATAGACGATACTAGGTAATACAGGAAACTTGAACTATTATATATTTACTGACTGTTCAAGCAAGCCAAGTNCCGTGCATAGACGATACTAGGTAATACAGGAAACTTGAACTATTATATATTTACTGACTGTTCAAGCAAGCCAAGTCAAAGCCCATTCATTACAATAATTAATAGATAAGACCATTGATACCGGGACGCGAGCCAAGTGCAACGACCGGAAGGGAACAGCACAAATGATTCCAGAAAATTAACTTTATATGGGGCAAAGAGTTCAAGCATTATGTGTGTACCACTTATTAGATATTCGGCATGTTTATNTGTGTGTGCCACTTATTAGATATTCGGCATGTTTATTCTGAATTCAAAGCGCTTAACGCTGAGAGAGATGGTGTAGTGATAATACCTTCTACCCGCATTAGAGAGGACCGGGTTCGAGTTCTGGTCCAGCCATCCAAATTTTTGGTTTTCAATCTTTCTTAATCCCTACCCATTCTACTGAGTTCCGCTTGTTTATTGGCTGTCACTAAATGTTATCCCCAAAAATTATTTGTGAGCTACACTAATCAGAATTTCTGAGAGTATTGTATCATTTCTGCTGCGACTAACGAACATATCATTGCCTACCAACACACTTAATTTATTGATGGCCACAAAAGTGCTTTTGTGGTTGCCACTCAATACTGAAATTACAACATACTTTGTTGGTGCTGCAGAATATTTTGTGAGGTGTATATTGACAAAAGAATTTTGTGAACAAAACAAAAAGGTTTGTTGCCACAATTTTTTTTTAAGTGAAGCATTAGAAGAGGTATTTTAGAACACATGTGTATCTAGCAGTTGCTTGGTTAAAATTATTTACCTGAGTATTTTGGGCCGACAGTGAGACATGGTCTCAGTTCTGTAACGACATAGGGCTGTTTCTCTTGGTTTGTGCTTCAGTCATTAGTTTCAATTGCCGAATCGATGAAACCAAAATGTTCCAAAATTTTGAGCAATAACATGCTTCCTAATTGGGAAACATTTTGAAATATGCCATTTTCTGAAAGGGCACGATTGTTCTCCAGTACATAAAACAAGATCAACAGCGTCATTGTTTGAAGACATTCGGCGCAACTGCTTAACTCGCCTGCTTGAAATAACTTGATCCCGAAACTAAATCTTTCAGTTGAGCTAGAGTATTGTTTGCTCACCAGACCAAATCGGTTAACAGGCAGACATGAACTAATTGCCTTCCTACTGAAAGAAAGCAAAATCCCGCAAGTTTCGTGTCGGGACTTAGTGGAGAGTCTACCCGGAAAGGCGAATGAGCCCGTCATCTTACTTTGCTGGCACCTCTGAAACCATCTGCGGTGAAACCCTGGTGACTTATAGTCACAAGGTGTACACGGGAAATGATATATAGAGCATCACCGCCATGCGTGACTCACACATCGTTATGTGTCTGCAAGGGCACACCCTACAAATGACCAGGCAACACTCAAGTCAGGAAATTCATGTACAACGCAATACTCAAACGCTGATACCAACCATATGATCCATCAAAACTCCGCAAATTATTCCAGCCTCCCTGCCACCCACGTTCACCAAACAAAATCACTGTTGGAGGTGCCCTTAAGGGGAATGTAATGTAATTTGGTGACGGATTATGTGTATGTGTTGTGGAAGCCTTATGGCAGTCATTTCCAAACTTTTCCTATGCGCAATCCCTACGAAGTTCCAAAATTGATTAGATGCCCAGGATACACGAGCAGAAGAAAACGTTTTATTTATACGTATAGTTGAGACTTGCTTTAATCAAATACTGACTAAGCTATAAATATTTGTAATGGATAACTGCACACACGGCACCTGTTTGACAGTAGATAGTTAATGAAGATGCATTTTTGTTTTCAATTGAACAAAAATAAATTTTCCTGCGAGAATCTGCGCGATGGTTCCAGTGATGTACTTCATCCGGGGCTCTATTATACTGACAAGACGGTTCGGCTCAAGGGCAGGATACTCACACACTCTCTATTATGCCATACATCACAACAACTGAGCGTGTGTAACACTTACACTGATCGTGAGAAGAGTGTGTCGTTCGAATGTGATATACCGAAAGAACGAAGATGCAAAGTGGTGAGTTCTGCCAGGTACTGTCATGGGATATATGGTGTAGTACAAGTATGAAAATATCAGACAGTTATAAACTAGCATTCTTCTAACAAACATAGGGAATACCAAAAAATACCCACTGAATATTTTTTATTATTTATTACACAGTATATTAACAGGATAAACATTAGAAAAATGTGCATGTAAGCAAGTGAATTTCTATGATTAAAGAATCTTCCTCCGTTGTTCCCTCACACGTAAATATAAATTTAATAAGACTGAAATTAATTGGAGTCCACAATATGATAGGGCGTGGAAAAGTGGCGGAAAAACTGCGAGGAAGAAAATGACAGCATCGCGAGCTAGCGTTCATATCACGACAATGTCCGCCACACTTCTCACCAAATAGTGTCTTTCAAGGAATTCCGTGGTCCACCTAAACCAAGGAACGAACCCGGGTATCTCATAGTCAACAAAAGTAATCTACGAAAGTCTTTATATAGTTTCATTAAATTAATTGTTTTTATACGTCCAAACTTGAAAAAATATTCTCCGAATAAATGTGCCTTAGAGTTTCTGTGCAAAAGTAAAATTTACATAATTGTTTTTATCCTATTTTATTTTTAATGTACCACTTAAGAAAACATCCCCAACTTTTTCTACTGCTCTTCATTATTTACATACAACATTTCCAGACGCATTTTCTGCACATTCTGGTTACTATTAATGTTTCCTTTTGGCCCTAAATAAGTGGCGGTGGTGCAGTTAAATCAGAAAGTCTCTACATTGCCTGCAGCGTAAGGTGTCGATGTCGGCCATCTTTCATTGACTATAAATAATATTCTCAGATATGAGCTGTAGCACACCAAATTAAAGTAATAATTGTGCATTAACAAATTTACTGAGACCGAGTGCGCATTAATTAACTGAATTGAAATTGAATTTCCAATATCTCAGGTGGCATCAAATTAATAGTATTGAAATGCAGGTATTTAATTCGTACATACCAAGAATCGGGAAGTTGAGTGATTGAGATTAATTATAACCCATATGATATCGAAATAGGAGATGATCTCAAGTTAATATGTTAGTAGTATCTTTTTACTACTTTTCATATAATTAAAACATACACATTGATATAATTCTGAAATAATTTTAATTGACAAATAAAAAATTAAATTTAACAACTTAAATTAAAAATTTTGATTTGAATTATAAAATATATATTAACAACACGTATTTAAGAATTAAATTTTGATGGTAAATTAAAAATATTTTTATTTTAAGCCTATATTTTCAAATAAAAATTAATGGTCATAATTTAAACCCTTAAAAAATGCAAATCAAATATCAACATTAAATAAAAATAAATGTTTACGCGATTAAATTCAGCGTATACACAGAAAGCCCTAAAATATAGTTGAAATTACTAAAATTAGTTTTAAATATGTCAATTTCATTTTATCGTATTTAAATTTATAAATTAATTATTTTAATGATATGAAAAGTGGTTAATGCAACACCATACTTATACAACTAACAACTTTGACAATCATTAAGAAAATAGTTTTTCTAAAACAAACCCAAATTAAAAATTTGATTTTTTAAAAATAATTAATAATTTAAATTTAAATCCTAAACTATATCGTCTAATTGTTAATACTTACACTAATACTAATACTTTAATTCCAAATCAAGATATTAATTCAACCAGCTATAATTAATTGATTAGTAAACTAATTATATTCAGAAAACGTATCATTTTCAAATAATGTAATAAACCATTTATATATTTAAAATAAGATTTTTACTTGTTTGGTTATTGTGTAAATTTATCATTTTTCATTACGACTATTTTTTTCAAAAACTAAACTCATCTAATTAAACATAGTTTTTACCCAAAACGATAAAATTTTTAGCATTATAAGAATTAAAAACAACATCAATATTGGCATTGGAAAATCTTAAAAAATATTAAAATTATGATAATTAATCCTATATATATAGTATAATAACTATTTCACCTCAAAGTCTTTGAAAATATAAAAACTGTTAAAACTTTTGGGTAAATATGTTAACCAGTCTGTTATAAAAATTGGTTTATAATCGATTGCATCATATTTGAAATGGTTACATGCTTACATTTTTAAATGTTAACATGTTAATTATAGATATTAATAAATTTTCATTGATAAAAGGAAAAGTGTAAAATTTTTCTCCACACAAAGATCTAACGAACAATGGTTTTCAGGGTCTACGCTCGTAGACCCTTAAAAATTAATTGTAAATGGTTTTCCATATACTTTATATATTTTCAATATCAATTTGAATTAGTTCAAAATAATAATAATTATTATTATATATTAGATACGTGATAGAATACGAATTATTTATATTATTAATGAAACATAAATAATAGCCAGTTTCATGAACCGAAACAGATACGGAACTAATTTTACCATCTGGTGTTTAATCATCTTTAATATACTATTGTTAATTTTTTTCATATGAGTTTAAATTTGTTTATTTGATTTTGTTGGGAATAAGCATGGCGTACTGTCTTATCTTTTAAATTATATAGACCTGTGAGTGATCGTCATTTTACATCGATGAATAGCTTGTTTAAATGGTAATGGTATTAATCATTAAAAGTATTTATTTTATTATTATTATTATTCGGTATTCTATTTGTTTGGCACGTAAATTCTAGTTTCTGACCCTCCTATATTTTCATGTCCGTACTGCAGCATGTATGATAGGACAGAAACTCGCAAAACTCATCTATTTCTGTCGTCGTTATAGCTGAATATCACATTCGAATGACTCACTTTTCAAGATCAGTAAAAATGTTACACATGGTCAATAGTCGTGATGTGCCACACAATAGTGTTTGTGCGTGTACCTCTGAGCCGCACCATCTAGTCAGTATAATGGGCCCCCAGGCGAAGTAGAGCACTGGGACACTCGTGCTGACTCCCGCAGGAATGTATATTTAGCATTTATTCAAATTAAAGAGGAGTTTTATCATTATCTAAATGTAGTAAAACACGTGCTCTATGTGTAGTTTTCAATTAAAAACATTTACAGCTTAGTCAGTATTTGTTTATTAGCAGCAAGTCTTAGCTTCAGATATTAGCAATATGTATGTCCACTTTTCGTGTACCCTGGGAATTTTCTCAATTCTGGAGATTGGTAGGGTGTTACAATAGCAAAAATTTTGGAAATGACTGGAATAGGGCTTCCACAATACATACACGTAGGCCGATGCCAAAGAGCCTAAACTATACCTTGAATACTTCCAATAGAGTTTTTTTTGGTGAATGTGAGGGTTGGAAGCTTTGACTGCGTTTTAATGCACCGCAAGATTGGCACCAACGTTTGAGTGTTGCGTTGCACATGGATTTCCTGGCTGGAGTGTTGCGTTGCACATGGATTTCCTGGCTGGAGTGTTGCTTTGTCATAACGATGTGTGGTTCACGCACGGCAGTGCAGCTCTACACATAATTTGAAACATTTACCACGTACACTGTGTTACCAATAGTCACCAGAGCCTCATTACTGATAGTTCCAGAGGAGCCATCAATGTAAGTAACAGATGATGGACCCTTCCTCTACTTTTAATACAGCGTTGAGCTGTCGGGTTAGGCTCTCCAAATGTTTCTTTCTTCCAGTACCATGATGAATATTTTTTTTTTCTGTTGAACAATTGGGCCTGGTGAGCAAACGACGCTCCAGATCATATCAAATATTTTCTATTTGGATCTAGTTGTGGTTCCGAGCAGGCAGATTAAGCAGTTACACGGACTGTCTTCAAAAAATGACGCAGTTAATATTACTTTATGTGCAGGATAATTTTAGTTCCCGCAAAGAAAATTGAATAGTTCAAACTGTTGCCACATTGATGAAGCACATTATTGCTCCAAATATCTTTGTGCGCTCAGAGTGCAAATATACATTCATGAAAACATATATCCGAAGCCCAAATTAGGAAAACAGCCCTAGGCCATTACAGAACCGAGACTAATTTTCACTGTTGGTACAAAATACCTAGGCAAATACTATTAATCAAGCAACTAATAGATAAGCACGTGCTCATTGGAGTGCCAGATCATGTCCATGATTCCATTACGCTATAAGACTTTCTTCCAATGCTTCGCATAAAATAAAAAGGTTTTGGGGCGACCAGAAAAAATTGTTGGTGTCCACAAAATAATTTTTTCAACATAGAGCTCAAAACATTTTTTTTGCACCAACAAATTAGTTTGTCATGTTAGTATTTAGTGATGATCACAAAATTACTTTTGTGGTTACCAATAAATTCAGTGTGTCGGTAGACAATACTATGTTTATTAGTAGCAGCAAACATGTTACAATGCTGGCAACAATACTGATTACCGAGACTCTCAAAAGTCTTTTGCAGGTTGTTGGATTTTGGTAGGCAGATATGGTTGACCAACAATTTAAAACCTAAAACCAGGATGGCCGGACCAGAAACCTATCCTCGGGTCTCTCGAATACGAGTTTAGGATGATATCACAACGGCCTCTTTCTTGGTAGTAGTAGCTTTGACTTAAGACTACACATACCGCTAATATGATAAGCTACACACACGCCAAGTCCTGNTTTCTTGGTAGTAGTAGCTTTGACTTAAGACTACACATACCGCTAATATGATAAGCTACACACACGCCAAGTCCTGAACACTTCACCTGATGGGCAGTTTATTTTCTGGAATCATTTATGTATTACATTTACTTCCTTAGAAAAATAATGATGAAATCCATTCCAAATTTTTTGACAATATCATTTAATGAATTAGTTCGTAACATAGTGCAAGGGACTAACACAGACAAATATAGCGTCGTGGCCAGACAAAAGCGGCCACTTTCAATATGCCAGCGCATATGTGTAGAATATAAACGATTTGGTTTTGCGGTCGCAGTGAAATGTTTTATAACATATGAAAAACGTGCTATTTATACCAAAAGAATATTTGATGGAAGTCAATAAACCTTTTTTAGATAAAACATTATGTTAGTGACTATAACATTGCTTAATCAAAGTGTCATTGTGCACTATAATATGGNACCTTTTTTAGATAAAACATTATGTTAGTGACTATAACATTGCTTAATCAAAGTGTCATTGTGCACTATAATATGGTTTTTACCAGCTGCAAACTATCACCCTGGAAAGCATCAATCAAATAGATTTTGTATCTACTTATACATTTTTTCTTTCAGTGTTATAATTCAAATTATGGTTTTATTTCCACCACCACAAACGACGTCGAGCATTGATAAGAATGATTTGTGGCTTCCTGGCAGCGGCACGACCGTCGCAAAAACCAAATGATGTCGGCTCTCATCAGAGAATCCTGTCTGTCGCTTCTGTACCTAAGCTGCGACGAAAGTCGTCTACAGTTGTTGACGTGACTATCTGACTACTGATTCGCACAGCACGCTTCAGAGTTCTCCGTCCTCACTAGTTAGTTTCTTGGTCCTACCAGAGCGATTCTAGATGTCAGTAACTACTTTACCATTCCTTGTCAGTGACATCGCTAACACAGGAAAAGAAAAACATTTAATATTCTCTGAAGGACTGCCCGAAATTGAGGAGCCCGTAGAATCATTTCCTATTCGAATGCACACGGATTCAATATGACAGCAAGCAGGTATATGGTGTTCAAGAGTTGTGGCATCGCTTCTATAGCGTCTTACTGAGCTCGTTCATAGAGAACAAATGGGCGTTCGGCAACTTTTTGTCAGATAGTATTCGTCAGAGAGGTATTGGATCTAACGGAACTGTAACACCTTATCCCTCGAAATAATGGTTTTATAATAATTTTTAATGTTTATGTTATCATTAAATGTCATACGTTTACTCGCGTACATTAAAAATTTCTGCATCAGTGATAATACTCTAATTCAACTACCCTTTTTGGTTTAATATGAAAACTAAGAATCCTCGCTAAATCACTAATGTCGATATCTATTATTCTGAACTCCCCCCCCCATCCTTTGCTCTTTCTTTGAATAAAATTGATAAATA